>OX346246.1:115800038-116400038 GCA_947049315.1 Epistrophella euchroma | reverse complement strand
TTGCGGGAGTAAAAAATTAGGGGGATGGAATAAATATTTTGTTTCTAAAAGCTCAAAAGATTTTTCCATTCTGTTTTGGTTCCCTTTCACCTTCTTTACAGTTTTGTGTGTGTGCTAAGTGTTAATGAGTGATTAAAATAGGCGCGCGTCATTATATTTGCGTATCCTTATCTTACCGCTAGATGGCACCTGATTAAGTTAATATCTTACAAACAAATATCATTTGTTTTCAATTTTATTACAAACAAAAATAATTTTTAAAGTCATTTACCTTTGATTTTTTTTATACTTTTTTTTGTAGAATTTCTCAATTTTGTAGTTGGTACCGATTTCTATCGCATTGAGAATTTTAGCAAAAAGTACCAACTCATGAATAGGTACGCGGCTACTATCAGTTATGAGGAAAACCTTCTAGCTGTGATCGATAATGTGTACTTACCATGCTTAGGCGTTTCCGCGTTAGTAAAAGAAGTATCACAACCATTACCAAATGAAATGCAGCAGGACGAAAAGTTTCTTTTATGATGAATTAAAATCTGTTTTTAAAAATTTGGTTTTCAAGTTTTTTTTTGTCTGTACCTACCTACATTTTTTGTTTTGAACATAGTATATACTGAATTAGGCTAGGCGACTAAATAGTCGCGTGATCGAAATAGCAAGGGCATGCTTAGCCTTAATGACAGCTTAATAGTGTACATATGGAGGGTTCACAGCTTTACCGAACCAAGCCATACAAAAAAAAAAAACGTTTAAAGGCTCTCCCAAACTAACGCGATTAATCGCCGCGACAAAAGAAAACAACAATAACAACACGTGGTTGTCAAACAAAACAACACGTTGTTGTTATTGTTTTCTATAGTCGCGGCGATTAATCGCGTTGGTTTGGGAGAGCCTTAAAACGTTCATGGTATAAACTAGATTTTAGAAAAAAATTATTAAATGAGTTGAGTTTATTTTCTATTTGTTCATTATTCGGCATTCTAAAATATGCTCACCGTAAGTATACCGCGCCATGTGTAGTATGTGGTGCCCTCCTGCTGAAACCACATGTTTGTAACATCTGCATTGTTTGCCTTGGGTTGGCTAAATTAATAATAATGAATAGATGAAAATAAGCATCTAGTATTACCTTCTACTCATGGTCTCGTATGGGTTTTATCTCATCAATAGACCCATATGTTTCCAAGCCTCACAAATGAAATATGCTTGAAGACATTAAGTGCAGAAAAGGACGCTGGAAAAACCAGCACAACAAAAATGTAATAATGCAATGTCCCTGTTTTAGAACGGACACATGGAACCGATGTGTTTGTGCATCCTGCCATAAAAAAGATCTATTTGTATTCCTAGTTAGGTACCCGCGAATAATTATCTATAGAATAAGGAAACATAAAAAATGATTGATAAAGGGTGATTCACCTAAGGTGTGACAAAAAAGTAGAGCGTGTAGGCGTGTTTTAATAAAGAAGATAATTTAAAAAAACAACGGTTACACTTATTATACCATGATATACCTTTTTGTAAAGCCAGATATATCCTCTTTTATATAATTTTTTAATAAGTCTGTTTTAGGGAATGGTTTTTCAAATTTTAATTTTCAAACTCAAAATTTTCCAAAAAAAAAATGAAAAAAAATTTCAAACTGATTTTTTTTTTTTAATTTAACCATTGAATAAATACAAATAGAAGTGACACCGAATTACTCAAAGCTCTATATGCTCGTTCTGTGGCGTTTTGTAGAAACAAATTGATGATGTAAAATTTTTCTGTACACAAACCGATTCAAAAGGGATTTTTATTTATTAAATTGTTCCTTTTTGTATCGGTATCCATAACGACGATTTTTATTATTCTGTTTAATTTTGAAATTAGTTTACAAAGGCATGTGAAGAATGTTTGTATGTATGTATTGTCATTTAGAGGCATTGGATGTTTTTTTTGTTTTTGTTTATATGACGATGATTTTTACATGCTACGCTGAAGATTATATTTCTCATATTGAAATACAGAACAAAATTATATGAGGATGAGAATATTTTGATTATTTTATTTGCTATTTAGACTTGAATTATTTTCTTGATTCTGATTTCTTAGTAAAATAAGAATTAATTTTTCCTATTTTTTGTAACATTTCATAGAAAGATATTTTTTATTTTCAAATTTAAAATCTTAATTTATAAAGGTAAAATCTATTGAAAATCAACTCTGTCTGTACCTACATACATATTTATAAACCCTAGAAAGGTTCTAAGTCCCGGGGTTCTTTAAAAAAAAAAACAGACACAGGCTATGTAAATACGGGACAGTCCCGGGAAACCCGGGATGAATAGTCACTTAGTGTATCACTTTATTTAGTAAAATACTAGACTGAAAATTGAAGCATAGAATTCTTTGGCGGCCTCGCTTTTTTCGTACTTTTATCAATTTTGTTATGTGAAATAGCTGTTAAGCTACTATAGGTGCCATGCATTAGTGCACTTAACTATTCAGATGGTCTTTTAAAAATCGCAATTTCAATAGGGTAAACAAGGATAAACAAAGATAAATATCAGAATTTATTTTCTAAACGAAAAATGATAGGGAGGTGGTTGTTTTTGTAATTGATTTTAAATATACAAAATTCTAAAACTCGAGATATGGTTGTTTGAAAGCAAATTATGTTTTCTGGAAATAAATTTTATATTTTTAAAAAGCAGATAAGAAATTATATTTTCCAAATTTTCGAGCTAACCTCAATTTTTGGCTAAATGAATTTTTGAATAATCTAAATTGTTTCCATAAATTTTTGGCGGTTTTTGATTTTCTTCAATTATCCGCGCATAGGTATTTTCATTAAAAACAGTATCAGTGCAAGGACATATTAATACCGAGTACGATGGTACTATACTGTTTCCAAAAATGTTGTCTAGAACTCAAAATTGCTGAAATTTTAAATGTCGATACTTTGAAATTTTTTAAATTTTTTAGAGAAAAACTTTGGAAGTCTCAAAGAGGTGACAACAAATTTTGGAAGGTAAAGATAACCAAAATTTAATTATGTAAGTTAATAGGTACTTTGATATCGAATACAACCATTTTCGAAGATTTTTTCTCAGCTTGCTATGGTACCTCCCATTATAAACTAGTGTTTTTTATTTTCGTTTTTTTTCGAAAGCAATTAGTAGCTGATTTTGATAATTTTTTTTTATGAAAAATTCAAATAGTTTTGTATCTATACAAAAATTTTTTTGGATTTTTAAATAATCTAAATATTTCGAAAACTACTCGGTTGATTTTTACGAAACTTGGCACCGAGCGGTTTTTAAACATGATCTAAAATATTTTTAACAAACATTTTTTAGGTAGTTAAAATTAACGTTGCCTTCCATATAAATGTTAAAAACCCGTTACAGAAAATCATTAACACTGCATCACATACATATAACCATTTGTTTTATTTTGGACTATCTCATTTTTGTATAACCGATTAAAATTACAAAGAAAACTAATTTTGGAATTTTAAAAAAATGTACACATTTATTTTTAATGACGATTTTTTACCGAAATTTAATTTTTAATTCAACATTAATAAATAATAAAAAATGGTGTACCAATTTTGTTTTAATGTACAAAATTTTATTTACTAGATGATTCACCTAAGGTGTGACATAGAGCTAGAGCGTGTAGGTTGAGTCTAATGTCGAATTCCTTTTACCAAAAATATTCGATTTTTTTTCTAAACAGAATCGAATTTTTTCTTTTAAAACAAGGGATTTGTCCAGAAAAGTCGATTTTTTCTTCTAAACAAATCGATTTTTTTCTTAAAAGGAATTCGACATAAGAAAAGAAAAAAAATCATGATAAAAAAACATCCCAAGGATTTCAAACTTTGTCTTGACCAAAAAAAACGAAAAATGTCAGATACGTTTTTTCAGTTAACACGGAAATATTTATTAATGATAAAAATAAATGAATTTGATAGCACAACAGCTCATGAAGAACTAGGACCTAGTGACTTACAACTCTCAACCATTCCTGTGTGCGTGGCTGCAGAAATGGAGGGACCTACAGTTTATTGCCGAATCCGAACGGCTAATGTAAGCGGCACTTGTCTATGACAAGAGATACTCTTGGAGGTTTTGCCAATTCCTCGCAAGAGGCAGTAGCCGTTGTTTTTATTTAAAAAAAAAATTTAGGTGGCGAGGCTGGGGATCAAACCTAGACCTCCGGCATGACAGTCCATTGCACTTACCACCATGCCACGGCGGCGTCATAATGGAAGTTATTTTCGGTTCCCTCCATTCCTGCAGATAAGTGTTGGAAGGTGTTTCATTATGCTTTGGTTCTCCCGTATGCAGTTTTTTATTTCGTCCTCAGCCTTCGAAATGTTTCGAAATTATGTGCACCCATAGGTATACAACACCCCTATCCTACCCACTATCCTTGACCTAAAACTAATTTTGTTACACCAAAATGTAAGTACACACATTGAAATATTTCCTGCTACTTTCACTTTAAATATCAGATGAGTAGAGCTGAGTAGAGTTAGGTGTAAGGTATACCTAAACAATGCAGATAGTAATGAATAGAGCAACCAAAAATATGCCATGCCATACTTTTTCGAAGAAATATGCGCTTGAAAAACAGTATTTTTCATAACCCGTATTTCTAACAGCCTTTTTTTAAAAGTGTTGCTAGGAAAAATACTCTTATCTAGCATATTTTTGATTGCCCTAGTAAATATCAATATAGTGTTTTGATATTAAGTTAGGAATTCAAATGCGTGAACACATAAATAATTCTATACAAATTCTAAATTTCAGACTAAACACAACTACTTTTGTTTCCATAGAAATATACAAAAATAATGAAAACAAAACAAATTAAACATTCGTTTCCATAGTAATTAGAAAAAATTCCCATTCGAATTCATAACCCTTTTATGATTAAGTAAGTTTTTTTTTATTGAATACATCAACCTACCATGCGATAGCAGCCCTATATGCAAACCTTAGTGGCCGATTTTCCCGGTGTCTACTTCTATTTGTATTTATTCAATGATTTAACGTAATTAAGTACTAATTTTATCTACAGAATTCAACGCTCTCATTTTGTTTTTGGGCAAAAACAGAGAACCGGATGCTAAAACGTCTTTCCCTTTTTTGAGAAAATTAGAAATAACAGGAGGGAAACTTTCTAAAAATACAAAAAAAAATTATTTAAAAACAACGGAAATGGCTACAACGGCATGTTATACTTTTTTGTAAAGTCAAAAATCTGTGCTTTTATTTTTTTTCTAAATAAAGTTGTTTTAGTAAACAGTTTCTCAAAAATTAATTTTCAAACTTCGATTTTTGAAAAAAAAATTAAAAATTATTTTAAAACTGATTTTGTTCAAAATTTAACGTTATTAAATAGTAGTTTTGTTTTTAATATTTAATGGTAAGTTTTCCTTAAATTCAACTCCCATCCTTTATGTTGTTGCTCCAAAGATCTTCAGCCCTATCATAGTATCCGATCGGAACGGAATTTTCTCCGAATTTTAAGAAATATTCAGCCCTATCATAGTATCCGATCGGAACGGAAATTTCTCCGACTCATACAAAATGTTTTTTTATTTTTCATTTTAATGATACAAATTTCTCATAAATCGGTTACACCTCCGGAAAATTATTTCAACGTGCGGTTGAAAAGGAAAAATTAAAATGATGTTTCTTATATTTCTAATA
The DNA here is from genome assembly GCA_947049315.1 of Epistrophella euchroma. NCBI lineage: Eukaryota > Metazoa > Arthropoda > Insecta > Diptera > Syrphidae > Epistrophella > Epistrophella euchroma. Next base: position 116,394,330 of record OX346246.1, on the reverse strand, counting down.
ATATTTCTTAAAATTCGAAGAAAATTCCGTTCCGATCGGATACTATGATAGGGCTGCTTATTTCTACTTATTAGGTAATAAAGTAGATTTCGTTATTTTCAATTTTCTCAAAAACTGAAAGACATTTAGGCATCTAGTTTTTAGTGTTTCACTAGAAGTTAATAGGAGCATTGAATATTAAAAACAAAACTACTACTTAATAACGTATTATTTTGAACAAAATCAGTTTGAAAACAATTTTTTAATTTTTTTTCTTCGAAAGTCTAAGTTTGAAAATTAATTTTTGAAAAACTGTATACTAAAACAACTTAACTTAAAAAAAATAAAGGCAGATATTTCTGGCTTTACAAAAAAATATAGTAGGCCGTTGAAGCCATTACCGTTGTTTTTAAATAATTTTTGTTCTGTCAATTCTTTTAGAAAATCCTATTATTTATAATTTTATCAAAAACTAAAAGACAATTTAGCATTCGGTTTTCTGTTTTTGACTAAAAACAAATAAGAACACTTAGGGCCACTTGCACAGAACGAATGGATAGATAAATTATTTCCTTTTTACGTGATAAATATATAAAACTGAGGATAGCTATCCCAGTTTAAATAAATAAATAAAAACTGTTCGTTATTAAATTGCGCGAACGAAAATAAATACCAAGCGAATAAGAATATTTTTTTAAGAATCACCAATACAACAAACACATTTAAAAATAAACAAACTCTAACGCTTTGACTTACTTTCCCGTAAGAAATTTAAAAATTTGACGTGGGAGCTATTCAGAGTTTAAACATTTATCCAGAGAACGAGTAGAAGATAACTTCTTTAACTGATGTAGAACAAAAATATTCAGCTACAACATGATTTGATTCAAATCAGTCAGATGGCTTTAAATAATTATAAAAATACTGCTGTCAAAAAAAACTTCTTTGCAAGTGGCCCTTAATAATTATTAAAAATTTCTTTTTTTAAGATAACATTTATAATTCAGTTGTCTACGTTTGTTTTGTTTTTTTTTTTTTTTTTAAGTAAAGTTTTCCTTTTAAATATTATTTTATGTTGAGAGTCCACATATTCCGTATTAGTTTTGTTTTGAAGCATTTAAAAAGCAAAATCAGTAATTATTTTGATTCCAATATGAAACTGACTAGCTGACGACTCAAAAATTATGTATTGAAAAAGAAAAAAAAAATCAATTGTTTCCAATCTTCCACATAAATTAATTTTAATCACTTCAATGATTGCACTACCTTATCAATGATCATTTTGTAGCAGCCGTGGAATGATGGTTAGTGCAATGGACTGTCATGCCAGCCGGTTCGACCCCCAGCCTCGTCCAATTAATAATAATAAAAAAATGGCTACTACCTCTTGCCTCCAATAGTATCCCTTAAAGTGCCGCTCACAGTAGCTGTTCAGATTCAGCACTACAATGAAGGTCCCCTCCTTTCCTGCAGACACGCACACAGGAATGGTTGAGAGTTGTAAGTCACTAGGCCCTAATTCATCAAATCAATGATCATTGATCATTGAAACAATGAAATATTTTTTTGGTCAGATTATATTAATAATGTTATAAGCTTTATTTTGGCATCAAAATAATCATAGATTTTGCCTTATAAACGTTTTTTCGTTAAATGTCACATTGCAATGCGGTCTTTTTTTCGCTTGATTAACGTTTGTGAGGTTAACACCTCATTACATTCATATGCGAAGCTGAAGAGGCAAAAATTTAGTTTTTTCTAAAACCTACATATGTGTCTGCAAAAAAAAAGTAAATCCTTGAAATGTGTCTTTATTCTTCTAAAATCTTTAATGAAATGAATAAAAAGATAATGTTTACTTTAAAAAAAAATATTTTATTTAATTTTTAATTATAGTATTCTTGTATGTTTTGTAAAGATTAATTGTAAGAATGTTTTTTTTTTTTAAATAAACTCCATAAATATGTTCAAAGTGTTGTGTTTATATTTACGCTCAGATTTATAGCCTTTTTCATCACAATATTTTTTATTACAGTATTTATTTTTAAATATTCAAGTCAGTAAGAATTAAATAATATAAAATAATAAATTATAATTTATATAAATAAACAAATAAAAAGAATCAAAATAATAATACAAAAAAAAACAATAACACAGAAACAAAAAAATCACATTTTTTTTTATTTTAAAATAAGATTTAACATGATTGATTCATAGGTATTTATAAGGTAATATAAACAAATATACGCATCATTTCCTGTTATGCAATAAATTTTTAAACAAATTATGTTTATGTTAAATATACTTATGGATCTAAAATACATTACAATGCTTATCAATAATTGATGATTTACAAATGAGATTTTTATTTGTGTAGGCACTATTTTCCTTATAATATTGACTTTACATAGTGCGTAAGTATATTCAGAGTTTTTCTTTTACCTAAATAAAAATTTTAACGAATAACTTATATCAATTTTAAATATTTAACTAAAATATATTAATTTTTAATCATTCCCTTAAAACTTTAAACAAAATCAAATTTGTATTTTTTTAAAATAAATATCAAATATTATAAAGCGGACGATATTTTTGTATATGCTTGCCAAATAAAAAAAAAAAGCACTTTAAAATTTAATCGCTATATATCGAAAAAAATATAGGAACCAGCACCCTGGGATATGCATTTTCTAAATAAAAACAGAATTTATAAATTTTCACTTTTTCAACGAAATAAATATTAGGGGATTTGGTCTTTTGTAATTCCTTTTCGTAAAAAACATCCGCTCATAGGTTGACCATTAAAATCTTCAAGGATATTACAGAATATTACAGAATAGAGGCCAACGTTGTGATAGTTTTTTAATTTTTTTTAATTTTGTTTTTAGTTCGTGTTTAAGTATTTCTATAATTTATTTTTAGGTATGTATTCATTTTCAGTTTAAAATTGTTTAAGTTATCTAGCAACAAATTTTCGAATTCAATTTAATTCAAATGTAACTTAAAGTTTTTCAATGTAAGTCTATATTAATCGAAATAATATAAAAATAAAAAATATGTCAGTTTTATCAACAGTTTTAATAAAACTACCCCTAATAGGTGTAGGGTAAATCCTAAGAAACGTAGTGACAAAAATTATGAATCATAAGAATTTTTATTTGCATAAAGACTTAACTGACCAAAAAAGTCCGATTTAAAATCTAAAAAATATTACAAATTTCCGTTGTCCAATTTTTTGTCTAGCCTTTCCCCAAAATGTGTTTTAACTTTCTTAAGCTAATATTTAATTCTGGTCGTTTTTCCTTCAATTTCACCGCTCTGAATATTTTAAAATGAAGCATGATCATAGCTACTTAAGCATTTATTTCAATAATACTGCTTCAAATTTTGATATGATGCAGGTAGTCTTTTTTTATTATTTATGTGTGCTCTTTGATATTGAACGATTGAACCTCATATTTTCATAGTAAAACATGTTTGAACTTGCTAATTTGAACTTCTTTACTAGTTTAGGCACTATTTAAGAAAAAAAAAAGGAGCGAGAGAGGTTGAAGATAATGATATGCTTATTTTTGATAGGTGCAGTTATATGGTAAGTTAACACATGGTGACCATATGGGTCAATACATGGCGATCCCACGTCAGCAAAATACCGAGAACTCCAATCGAGGGTTCTCAAATACTAGGCAACAGAGAGTAAAACGAACAGATTGTCGTAAAATCGATGATTTACGGCCCACTAAAAACTCAAGCGAACATATCCCGAAGAAACCCGAAACCGATCATTAAAACCATAGTTTACGATCGGCATCACAGATAAACACCACCAAGCAGCAACATCAACCACCAACCGAAGCAACAAGCACAAGCAAAGGATGCAATGAGCAACGACATGCCGATTCCAACCCCGCAACTATTTGTACTTGAATTTTGAAATGAAGGATTTTTTTTTTTAATCTAAATACCGAAGATTAAATTGATTTGGTGTAAGGAATTATGGTTTAATTGATTATGTACTTCCACGCATGTATGGATATTGTATAAGTAACTTGATGCTTTCATTGTTAGTTTGAAATCGCTTAGAGTTGCCGTTTTGTTTTGTACTTTGCGGGTGTTGAACATGAGTGTTAAGCCTTCAATACAGTTTAGATTATTTTTTTCATTTTCTATATCTGTTCTGTGATATATTGCATTACCTACTATCTTTTTACTGGATTTTGAGGATACAGTCGGTATGATTATTTATTAGATATTTAATTGGTTAACACTGGCAGTACATTTTGGTATAAAAACTTGCGACAAAGTAAAATTAAAGGTATTAAGAAAACTATTGTTAAAAAAGAAATATTTTTTGATAACTTTTTAGAATGTTTAAATAATAGTGTGGAAACGGACACGAAAGAGAGAGAGAGACGGAAAGCGTGGTGATGAGGAGTGGATGGGCGTCCGGTCGGAGGGAGTGGAGAGACGCCGCGGGATTGTTGAGGCTGGATCTGTCTTTTGCTGGAGTGAAGAAGTATGTTTTAGTTGTTCGAAATAAAAAGACGTTTAATTTTGTGGAAGAAGATTGTAAAAGATAGTACTTAAAATGCATTCATAAAAAAACATGGTTTATATAATTTTTTTTTTGTTATGGAGTATCAAGATCACCATGGAATTGTATGCAGAGTTTATAAAATTCTTGTCATCCAATGGAGAGGATGATATGGAAATAAACGAAGAGTTCCATGAACGTGATTCTGGTTAGTAATTGTTCTGCATCGAAAACAAATATCGATTCGAAAAGGGCCTGTATCAATGTCACGAGTAAGGACATATACTGCTTCAAATGGGCACTAATATCAGCTCTCTATCCTATGGAGCATCATTCAAAACGAGCCAGCGAATCTGCAGTTTGTTATATTCAAAACAACGTTATCACTCTAGAAAAGGGAACTTCAGTTGATTTCATCGTCTTTAAAGATTTTTTTTCTTCAACCACTCCACAATTCACTTACGCCCGAAACAAATCAACAAAAACCAGCCGCCTCGTGCCGTCAAAGAAAAACGAAACAATAAAGAAGCAATTAAAAAGCAATAAATAAAAAGCCACCAAAGCGATTTAGCCACCCAGGCTACATCGCCCCCATTCCTTCCCATAGAAAATTATAATTTTAATGTGACGCGATAGATTCGCATATTTTCGCTTATTTAAGAGACACGTAGAAGCTGTCCAGCATAGATACACAGATAAATGCCCCCAGTGTGAAAAACTTACACTCGGAAAGATTCTATGCCGAAGCACTCTCGAAAGGAACATATAAGCATACTCTGTCAAGATCGTGTAATTGATCTGCCTGGTAGCAGTTAAAGGAAGCTACTCCAAAATACTAAATATTCCACATCTCTCCCACATTCTTCATAAAAAATTTGAAGATGTGAGAACTGCAAAACTTATGTGTTAGTATCTGGATGGGGTCATCATACTAGAACGAATGTTCACAAAATGAAGAGTGCAGTTTCCGTTGAAATTACCCCATTTGAAAAAATAAAAAAGTGTTTTAAAGTGAAGAGACCTACTTAGTAAAAAAAAAGTGACAAGGGACTTATTGACATTAAGCAATTTTTGGATAATTGTAGGAATGATATAATAATATTAATTAGAAACTCATTTGTGATAAAAGGGAGTGTCAAGAACACAATGGAATTGTATGCATAGTTAATAAAATTTCTATCATTCAATGGAGAAAAAGATATGGATTTAAGTGTTAAATCATTTAATTGTCCAATGGAAATAGCTCTTCCAAGTAGCAATTTGGAAGACATTCAATGCCGAGATCAGCTATATTTTGATCCCGAGGAGTCAAATCGATTCACACTGCATGCACTACCGCGATAAAAATCAATTACAGCTTCCCTCGGAAGATCTACATTGTCGATTCGTTAAACTACCTTCTCATTGCCGAACTTTCTTATCGACACTGTCAGTTGTTGACGTTTAAACGTCATAAGTAGTCTAAAAGTGTAGGGATTAGATTAAACAAATTGTGGAAAATTGATGTGATTTTCTTGACTATTTTTTAAAGGAAACGAGATGGATTCTATTGCTTTTTTCATAAATATACGAGATCAATCCGATCACCAAGAATGAAGACGCGACTTACCGCAAGAAGTATTTACGAAGCCTCGGATGCGCTGTAAGTTCATGTTTTGGGAAAATTTATTTTGTTCTGTTCTAAGGCCAAGGACGTTGCTCATACCATAGTTATTTAGCAACTTTTTAAGAACCGAAACCATATTCCAAAATAGTATCAGCCATATTTGTGGCACTGACCGTTATATGGGGCAACACCAAAACCTTTTTTCAGTTTTTATAGTTTCTCATCAAACGACGTACCTAGAAGTTTACTCCAAGGGTGAATTTTATTTATAGGGTTGCGAAATCAAAACTTTGTATGCCCCTTTTAAGGGGATCAAAAGCAGATTCCAAAATGTTATCAACCACGCAGAAAGTGACGTCATTAGGGGGTTAATGGTCAAGGTTATTAAATTAGGTAATTAAAAAGTAATAAAATCGTGTTGTTAAAGTAATAAAAACTGTGTTTGAAGTCCAAGTTAACTAATTAGCAATTAAGTAGTTTTTAATATATATCCACTCCCAGACCATTTATCTATGTTTTTGAAAGAGTTGACTTGCTAAGTTGACATCAACTTAGCAGGACACCCATTTTTACACATACCAACAGAGCAATTAATTTTTTTTTTACGTAACTAATTAGCAACTAATTACTATATACTTTTTAATATGCAACGGAAAAAGTGACCTGCTAAGTTGATGCACATAATTAAATAAGGAAGATATAAGCAATGCAGAATATTTGCATGCTGAAAGTATATGGAATCATTTTAACTTAAAAAGCTTGGGAGAATATTCTGATTTGTATTTAAAAACAGATGTTCTTTTACTAGCCGATGTTTTTGAACAACTTTGTTCAAACTCTATCAAAACACATACATAAGTTAGATTCAGCCCATTTTTTGTTCTCTCCCAGGTTATAGATGGGATGCAATGCTAATGCTTCTCTATACCGGTGTAAGACTTGAACTTCTTGATGATATTGGTATGATAATGTTTATTGAAAGAGAAATTCGTGGGGGATTAAGTCAATGCTCGAAAAAGTATTCTGAAGCTAACAATGAATACTTAGACAATTATGATGGTAATAAACCAAACATTTTTTTTTAATGTATTGGGATATTAACAATCTCAATATTATATTATCATCCAAAATATCTGAATAAAAGTCTTCTGAATTTATAGTGTAAATGAATGAATCGGTATCCATATAATTTAGAAGAACATTTTCATTATATTTTGGTTTGATGTAGTCATAATGAAAATCATACATAAGAAATTTTAACAACTCAAGTAAAATAAAACCCAAGTTTAAAGTTATGTTGCACTTTTTTAGCTGAATAGTAAGCAATATGTTCGAATCATTTTCTTCATCTTCATCATTTTGAACGAATTGCAAAGAGCTAGGAAAATTGGGTTTTGAAATCAAAGCCCTAGCACCCAATGATTTTCTTCTGTTTTCCCACCGTTTGACAATTCTAACATCAGTACGCTTCTTTATATTTTCCATAGTTTAACCGTAAATATTGAGATTCATATGCTTATAAAATCTCTTTTGAGATTCTGTTTTTGACTTTTGTCTCAGTTCGGTATTTTTGGAAATATATTTTTCTTGTCTGAATTTAATCACACGATAAACTTTTTTCGAAATCAAACCATGTTCATTGCTTGTTTCAAGCTCTGTAAATGAATTATTACATAATTAAATTTCGGTAAAAAGCTTGCTACCAACTTTTTGTATTTGGATCCTGTGTATAGTTCATTGTTTTTCAATAGAAGTCAGTTTTCATTTTCGTATCCATTAATTACTAATCAAATCAGGTATAGGTACAGGTGACAAACGTTTTAAGAGATAGTGATAAACCAAACAATAAAACAGAAAGGATGGTTTTTTGTCTATGAGTATTGTTTATTGTGATATAGTCGTCTTGTGAATTAATAAAATTGTATAACATAGTTTTATTATTTTTTTCTTTTTTAATGAATTTAAAGGAAAACACATTGATATTTTCAGATATAAAAGCAATGCATTTAAATGAAACTGCTTATTCAGTTTATTTCTGTCATGAACTTCATTCTGTGAGTTTTGTAAGGAGTTTAAATTTTTTGTTTTTTGAACTTAAAGTAATTTTGTGAAAATAGTTTTAACTTAGAACATTTTTATTGAAGATTAAAAAACCCTAGCCAGAAAAAAATATTTTAATATTTTTGATACAAATAATTTTAAAGTAAGGCGAAAAAGACTATATACATTGTTAGAAAGACCTGCTGCGAGGAAGAATAAAATCAAATTGTGAAAAAGTGAAACAGTAAAGTAAAGTGAAAGGTAAACAAATTTATTTAAAAAAAAAAAAGTCAAAAAACAAAAAAAAAATGAATAAGTCAAAGGTATGTGTATTCTGCAAGAAAATATTTTCAAGTGTACGCGTGTTAAATCGCCATATAAAAACACTCCACTTGAATATTTCGGGGTCTTGTTTACTTTGCGGGAATACTTTTGTATCCCAAACAGACCTTAAGTCTCATTTGGTGCAATGCGCTAAGAGACAACAAAATGAACAAGGGCAATTGGAAAACCAACAACGTCAACAACCGCAGCAACAACAAGCAATACTTCTACAACAGCAGCAGCAACTAATCGAACAATTGCAGAAACAAATTCAAGAACTGTAACAACAATTTCATCAGCAAAAACAAATAACTACTTCGATGGCAGCATTTAACTACGATGAAGATCAACCATCAACTTCAGCAGCAGCAGTAACCAAAAAAAATGAGAACCAATACTCCAAATGTTGCACCGCTAAATAATGAAAACTTGATACAGTTACAGTGCACATTTTGTCAAGAAAAAAAAGCGAAGATTAAATGGGCCCAACATCTCCGTAAAAATTCCCATAAAGCAAGAGTGCAAAAAGTGTACAAAGACAATGTCTTTGAGATAAGATCAATTCTCAAAAACAGAATAACTTCATTTTCACTCAAAAATAAAAATGAAGGTGAGCTGGACGCAAAGGTGTTTCTGGAGAAAAGCAGTGCAATGTTACATGAAATAATATAATATGAAAAACTTTGCGAGCACAATTCCATTAAGTTCAATGTGCAACTTTTTGCAGAATGTGTCAAAATAGTTGATGAAATGTTAATTGAAATAAAATCAATGAGAACGGAGATGAGGACAGAATTTCTTGAAAAAGAAATAAATCCTATATTAGATGAAATAAAGAACATCATTTTATAAAAAATGGATGAATTCCAAGAAAAATATAGTGGCTGGACCCTCATCCGTATTAAATTGATAGAGATTAACATAAATAAATACCAACCATTAAAAGGATCAAGATATTTGTCACTACCAAAGAAAATTGAAATCAAAAAAGCCGTAATCAATGTACAAAACAATGATGACTATTGTTTTAAGTGGGCAGTTATCTCCGCATCACATAAACCAGTTAAGAATAGGAAAATAACATCATCATACTATGAAGTGAGAGATATATCGAGTGATATAATTGCTCTAGAAAACATCATACTGGATTTTAATGTCATTCCCCTTGGAACTTCCGGAAATAAAAATTTTCGAAGAGCGAAACGTTGTGAGCGTTAATGTCTTTGGATTTTCCGAGGGAGAAGATAGAGAAAATCCCCACATAGAAAGTCCTTACTATATGACTTCTAACGAAAAAAGTCGTCATATAAACCTTCTTTTGTATGTGTCTGGAAATAATTCCCATTTTATGTGGATTAAAAACATAAGCAGACTCACCCGAAGTGAAGTTTTGGAAGTTTCAAGACGGGAATTGTTCTTCGGTAATAGCTGTTTGCAACATTTTTATAATGAACAGTCACACACAACACACAAACAAGAATACAAAAAGACAGAATTTCTTGAAAAAGAAATAAATCCTATATTAGATGAAATAAAGAACATCATTTTACAAAAAATGGATGAATTCCAAGAAAAAGATAGTGGCTGGACCCTCATCCGTATTAAATTGATAGAGATTAACATAAATAAATACCAACCATTAAAAGGATCAAGATATTTGTCACTACCAAAGAAAATTGAAATCAAAAAAGCCGTAATCAATGTACAAAACAATGATGACTATTGTTTTAAGTGGGCAGTTATCTCCGCATCACATAAACCAGTTAAGAATAGGAAAATAACATCATCATACTATGAAGTGAGAGATATATCGAGTGATATAATTGCTCTAGAAAACATCATACTGGATTTTAATGTCATTCCCTTGGAACTTCCGGAAATAAAAATTTTCGAAGAGCGAAACGTTGTAAGCGTTAATGTCTTTGGATTTTCCGAGGGAGAAGATAGAGAAAATCCTCACATAGAAAGTCCTTACTATATGACTTCTAACGAAAAAAGTCGTCATATAAACCTTCTTTTGTATGTGTCTGGAAATAATTCCCATTTTATGAGGATTAAAAACATAAGCAGACTCACTCGAAGTGAAGTTTTGGAAGTTTCAAGACGGAAATTGTTCTTCGGTAATAGCTGTTTGCAACATTTTTATAATGAACAGTCACACACAACACACAAACAAGAATACAAAAAGACAGAATTTCTTGAAAAAGAAATAAATCCTATATTAGATGAAATAAAGAACATCATTTTACAAAAAATGGATGAATTCCAAGAAAAATATAGTGGCTGGACCCTCATCCGTATTAAATTGATAGAGATTAACATAAATAAATACAACCCATTAAAAGGATCAAGATATTTGTCACTACCAAAGAAAATTGAAATCAAAAAAGCCGTAATCAATGTACAAAACAATGATGACTATTGTTTTAAGTGGGCAGTTATCTCCGCATCACATAAACCAGTTAAGAATAGGAAAATAACATCATCATACTATGAAGTGAGAGATATATCGAGTGATATAATTGCTCTAGAAAACATCATACTGGATTTTAATGTCATTCCCCTTGGAACTTCCGGAAATAAAAATTTTCGAAGAGCGAAACGTTGTGAGCGTTAATGTCTTTGGATTTTCCGAGGGAGAAGATAGAGAAAATCCTCACATAGAAGGTCCTTACTATATGACTTCTAACGAAAAAAGTCGTCATATAAACCTTCTTTTGTATGTGTCTGGAAATAATTCCCATTTTATGTGGATTAAAAACATAAGCAGACTCACCCGAAGTGAAGTTTTGGAAGTTTCAAGAAGGGAATTGTTCTTCGGTAATAGCTGTTTGCAACATTTTTATAATGAACAGTCACACACAACACACAAACAAGAATACAAAAAGATTGTTACGATAATGCCTGCCGGAGATAACAACAAAATTAAATTTTCGAGCTACGATAAGCAGATGAAAGTGCCATTGCTTGCGGATATTTTTGATAATTTTAGGAAAGTGTGTAAGCATGCTTAACGGGCCATTGTACCATTGTCCATAGATTGGGTGTATTCGTACCCGACTTCTGTAGATGCTGTCAGGATGTCGAAGACATTGAAACCATTAAACACATGCTCTGTGATTGTCCAAACCTCCAAACAAACCCCCTTCGCTATTTTGGAAATAGGTTTGTTGGAGAACTGGACGATCTAGCACGAGTCTCAATGGTAAACATGAAAAAATATATTGATAGCATAGGCTGGTTTGCTAATGAACCAATCTATGTCAATAATTGATAAGTTAGCATCTCTGTTTATGGGGATCACAATGGACCATTAGGCCTCCGTGTATGCAGCAGCCTTTGGGCTGAGCACGCCCCTCCTAACCTAACCAAACCTAACTTAAGCATCCTTATGGATTAGATCCATGTCACTATTAAACTGCATCTGGTTTATCCTGGGATGCAATGTTAAAAATGACTGGTGTTTAACTTTTGACTGACATTGAAAAGTACAATTTCTTTCAAAGAGACATAAGAGAAGACTTAACTCAATGCAGTCACAGGTATTTCAAAGCCAACCCAAACCCATATTCATATTTGATACATTTGGATGCTAACAACTTATATGGTTGGGCAATGTCTCAAAATCTTCCTTGTGGAGTTTTTGAATGGCAAGATCCTGAGTTATTTTCATTAGAATATATAAATAATCTAAACGATACGGAGGATGTGGGATATGTTTTAGAAGTTGATTTAGAGTATCCGGATACTCTTCATGAACTTCATAATGATTTACCTTTTTGTCCTGAAAATATAGCCACACCATATGGTAGTGGGTGGAGCGGTTTGAATCTGAACTAAGTAGAAAAGATCACCCATCGGTACTGTAGTGTTGTGATATAATTTACATGTAAAAGATGGATGATTCAAGTACAAGTGAAGCAATCAGTACTAATTGGTTTAAAAAAATACGACCAAAGTGGTTTAAAACTGAACTTAGTAGAAAATATGACCAATGAATCCAGCACGAGTGAAGTAGTCGGTGGTGTAGTGCTGTGGAGCTATACTTAACGTGTATTCCAGCACAAAATGCTGGTAACGATAACCACCAGAATGAAGTCAATTCTATAATTGAAGAACTGAAGGAATCAAATATTATATATTAGTATTATACATACAAACAATGAACGTTGACAAGTTCGGTAGAGACTTCAAATCCGTTCCAAGAATAAAAGGTCTTGCAGGCCGTCCAGGAATAGGATTTAAACTTCTACCGTCTGGTGATTTTAATATAGATAATAAACGTTTAAGCAATGTTGGTAGACCTGAAGAACCACACCAAGCTGCTTCTAAAGAATATGTTGATGATCAAATAAACCTTATTATAGAAATTCATGATCCTAAAAATTATATGGATGCAATTGTAAAAAAGTATCTTGATGATCAGATCAAAAAAAAAATTATGGAATCAATAGAAGAGAGAAAAATATTCACCGCTACCCTTTAAAAAAACCAAAAATATGTTTATTATCGATAAGAATAAGTGTTAATTCCAAATAAATTGTTAATAAAAAAAACGATGTGTTTCGGTTGCTGGTTGGTAGTATAATGATATTTAATATTGCAATTTACTCTTACTGGACATTAAAAATGACTTTAAATTGACTTTGAAACAAATACAAAAATTGGAATTGAAATTAAGAACATGACTTGCAAAATTATGACATTAGAAATGATTGACATTTAATAAGTGACAGCAACAGGAACAGATGACAGGAACGTTCAGGTTAAGAATTCTGATGGACATTTACACGCTCCAATTCTGTGGCAATTTAGACGCTTCAACAATAAGATATAGATAGTTTTACAGACATAGGAATACCCTAATGTTCTATGTGTTATTAATATTTTTTATTTTTACACTATTTCTTCTTTCAAAAGAAAACAAGAAGAAATATGTTTTTAGTAAGCATTCAACCGCCTCATCAGTAATACCTTTAAAAATGGACTCAGAAAAAATACTTAAAAACATTTGCGATTTTTTAAAAACATATCGCAAAGATATATTAGACGAGCATTATGAAGAGTTTTTAAATTGCATTTCCCTTGTTAAAAGATTTCTAAGCGCATATTACGCTGAATTTATTCATGGACATCATTTCTCTAATTGTTGTTGGATATCAAATCAATGTAAACTAGGACCGGATACTTGTGCTTGTCATATTGTAGAAAACCGTTTAGTTAGAATTAAGAAATTGATGTTATATATAAAAGATTGAAATAAAAGAAAAAAAATAAGTCTTCTTTTTTATTTTACTGGTTTTACTCTTTTTAAATATGAGTAAGCGAAAGGTTGTTGAAGAGTTGCATAAAGCTGCACGTCGAAATTTCAAACGACGTCATGTCATCATTAAAGGTTATGATGACCTGTGGCAGGCTGATCTGGTTGAAATGATACCTTACAGCGATAAAAACAGAGGTTTTAACTATTTAATGACAGTTATCGATACTTTTTCGAAATTCGCATGGGTCGTTCCAATGAAAAACAAAAAGGGTATTACTATTTCAAAAGGAATGGAAAAAAATATTTATGACATCTTCTAGGATCCCAAAAAATCTGCAAACGGATGATGGAAAAGAATTTTTCAATTCCAGCTTTAAAAGTTTGATGGGAAAATATAAAATTAATCATTACTCCACATTCTTTAAAGGCTTCTATTATTGAAAGATTTAATAGAACTTTGAAAGAAAAAATGTGGAAAGAATTTAGTTTTAATGGTAACTATAAGTGGATAAATATTTATTCAAAATTACTTCATGATTATAATCATTCTTTTCACCGAACCATTAAATGTAAACCTGCAGATGTTAACAAGAAAAATGTAAAGACATTATTACCACTTTTTAAAAATAAAAAAAGAGCATACAAAAAGACGAAAATTTAAAGTTGGTGACAAAGTAAGAATTAGTAAGTATAAACATGTATTTGAAAAAGGGTATGCACCCAACAAGAAATGCCGGGAGTTTAATACTCCATCCAACAAAAACAACAAGAACATCAATGGGGAGTTGCTGGACTGGCTGGAAGAGCTACAAAAAAAATGTTGGGAGTTCGCAGAGCTCCAGAAAATCATTTTGGAAGAGGTCGTTGCGATGGATGCAACAAACATCAGCCAGCTAAAATCAGTTGCCCATAGCCTTATGGCATTAAAACTTAAGGCAGATGAAGGAGGGTTCGATGTGGCCTTAAGAAATTCAGGTAACTAAGCACATGGTTGAAAAAACACATGGTGTATGTAAATATTTTTTAAGTTGAGATGATTTTTTTTGCATAAATACTTTGTCTGATCATCCAATATTATCAGTCGATTCTAAAAAAATAAGAGAGCGGTAGGAAAAAATATTTATTTATATTCATACTAAAAAAAAACAAAAAAAAAACAAAATGTCTTCTTCTAAAACCAATAATGGAGAATTCAAGAACTGGCTCGTAGAGCTTAAAAAGAAATGCCGGGAGTTTAATACTCCATCCAACAAAAACAACAAGAACATCAATGGGGAGTTGCTGGACTGGCTGGAAGAGCTACAAAAAAAATGTTGGGAGTTCGCAGAGCTCCAGAAAATCATTTTGGAAGAGGTCGTTGCGATGGATGCAACAAACATCAGCCAGCTAAAATCAGTTGCCCATAGCCTTATGGCATTAAAACTTAAGGCTTCCACCGATCGCACTATTTCTTATTAACCTTAAAAATAGAGGAAATTAAAAATTTATATTTTTTAAGTAAAAAAAAGAAAACAAAAATAAAAAAAATGATAAAATAATAAAAAAAATATGTCTTTTTTATGATTCTTTTCTCTGTGCACTCATACCTACATCATGTTCTGATCATGATTCTTTTTTCAGGCTCATAACGTGAATTTTACGTTTTAATGTAAACGCGATTAACAAAAAAAAATCATTCCCTTTGAACTTGTAAATAATGCAATGGCATTTCTCTTTGACGAAATACGCTATGAACTGAATGGGAAGGAAATTGACTACAATAGAAATGTGGGGATTACAACAACGATAAAAAACTATTTATCTTTGACTAAAAATGAGAGTGATATGCTTTTAAATGCATCGTGGTCTCCTAATTCATCTATAAATTTGAAGCCATTTCATTTTAATTACTGTATTCCATTGAATAAGCTTTTGGGTTTTGCCGAAGACTATAGAAAAATTATTCCAAATGCTCGACATGATTGTTCAAACATTGAAAACTAGGATAATAAGAAGTGATAAGATAAGTGATAGGCATTATGTTTGCTTAGGATATCTTATCTAGCAAACATGAGCACACATACAAATTGAGATAACAAGCAACTGATTGCTTGTGCTTGGGTTCAGAATTTGTGTGTGTGTGTTTTTGTTATCACTTATCGATATCACGTACAAAACAGTATATATAAGCGTAGGTTAAGATTTTATATAACAGTTCGAATAAACAGCATACCCGACCTTACAACTCGGTGTTTTATTTTTAACTCGCGGTTCTTAAATTTCCCCCCACCAGAGGTAAGGGATTTATGAACATGATCTTATTCTCACTCGTGCCAGGATGGATGAAAACGCACTAATCTCCCCGAGTGATGAAAATGTTCAAGTACAACTTCATAAAGTACAGTGGAAAGTACCGCACGTGACTTTGTCAGATTCCATGAAATTGAATCTATACAAATCCATAAATAAAAACAATTTTATATAAATTGCTTTCCGAAACTGGGATATCTATGAATACCCTATGTTACCAAGCTCCGACCATCACATCTGGAACGTAAAGACTACAACACAAATATATTTAAAATCAAACACGATTTTAAAACGTACAACTTTAAAAATATTTTTAAAAAACCGCAAAAAAAAATGCAAAACAAGGAAACTTTCAATCTCCGTCAAAGCTCACAGTGGTGGTTAGTCAACGTTGTATTTCAAGTTCGGATACCGCTTCACATTGGTAGAATGGAATTGGGATGTGGAGTTGCGGGCAATAATCTCGTAATACCTATGGGATTGGTACAGGCTAAACATGCCGTTTTGTATATCCCCCTAGAGAATGATAGTGTACATGTGAAACGTTACCGAAGCAACCCTGATACCCACCCCTTTATAAACGGACAAGAAATTTGATATCATCGACACCAAATTAAATTCGGCGATTCGATCAGCTTTGGGATCGATAAGGAGGACTTTGGTCTGTTTCTATGTCCCTCCTATACCTTAGAAAATAGGAGTTTGGCGTATAGGCCAATTTCCTCACACGATAGCACGCCTGAGTTCGTTAGCACAAGACCCGATTAAATAAAATAAATAAAAAAAAAAAAATAATGTTAATTCAAAAATAAATAAATTTTTTCATTTAAAAAAAAAAGTTTTTTTCTTCCTGGACAGTTTTTTTTTTTTTCCTGGAGAATAGACGCACACAAAGTGGTTTTGGGGCTATTTTATCTTAACCAAATGTTATTGATTTTCTAGTAAAATAAACGTGATAAAAGTTCATTATAGTTTTTCTTAGTAAAGTTTACCCTTGTGTTTAATACTCAACTTGGTTCTTAAATGGCAAAAAATTAATCGTTAAAAATAAAATTAATTGTTAAATTAACTATTTTGTAAATTCCATATTATAAAAATTTCTTTTTGTTAAAATGTGAAAAAACACAAACATTGTACCCTATAAATTTATTATTTGTTATAATCTTATAGTCCTCTAAATTCCATCATTTGCATGTTCCTCTTTGTTATGTTATTTGTTTTTCTTAAATATTGCAATCATTGTATGTAAGCTAACGTAAATTACATAGATAATCTTTCTTTTTAATTCCAACCACCAAGCAGACAATATCTCCAGAACAATAAAATAAGTATATCCATAATATTAACCAAGGCTTTTCTTACAGCATATTGGGAAGTCAAGTTTTTTCGTCGTTGTTCATTCGCTGCTTAGATTTCGATAAATAATTCAATTGTGGTTTAATGAAATATAATTTCGTTTGATTAAAAAACACCTTGTTAAAACGTAAAAGAAAAAACGTCAACATAAACGTAAAAAACATGCGTTGTGCGTTTGAAATTGTGTTCACAAAGACGTTTTGGTTTTATTTTTATCATCACCAACATTTTATTGATTCCTAGAAAAAATAAACGTGGGAGAGTTTGTTGTATTAAACTGATGACAAACAGTGAAGATGATCAGAATTTTAACTTTCAATAACAAAAAAAATAAACTGGAAAAGCCCTTTCCAAGCGTACATTCTTATACTTAAAATAAACCACGTTAAATATTAAATTCGTTGTTAACAACCTTTGGAGGGTTGCACTATATTCCCATATATTATTATTAGCTAACGTGAATGAACATGAAAATTCAAAAACATTTGTGAGAATGATCTTAGAAATTTAAACATGCAATTCGAAAAGGCAGAATATTCTATTTTCACTTCAGATAACTTCGCAGCAATAGAGGCAAAGTCTATAAGCAGCAACTTCAAGCCGACGAAAAAGCTAAGCTACATGAATTGGAAATGGAGAAAAAATACATAATTTACGCCCTGCGAAAAATTACAACACGATGGGGTGAACGCCTCATAGCAGATATAGGAGAATATACGGCAAACTAAAAACTTTTTTCTGCTTTTTTGATTGTAATTGATTTGATTTTTTTTTTATAACAGGTTTTTCTGCTGTCAAGGTACTCAAAACTTACATCAGATAGCATAGAAGTAATTGGTGGAGGTTCATATGCATTCGAAAAACGACGACAACTTGGATCAACTTACGAACTAAAATTTACAAATTAAAATAATTTTTATATTTAATTTTATTACTTTCGAGTATAGTAAAAGAAAAAAGAAATAAAATTAAATGTTTTTAAATCAAATTTCTTTCTTTCATTACTTTCTAATTTTACAGAACGAGTTATGTTCTGGGGGGAAACCCAACCATTTTACGTAAACTTTATTCCCTCTTGTCTGTAGAACTTTTTCAACTAGAAATACATCTGGACATTTAGTTTTCATCAGTTCTGACTCATAAAAACCTCCTTGTACTGGTTTTCCTTCATAGTCCTCAAGAAGATATGTATCCGGTTTTGTTGTTTGGACTTTTCTTATTTTAAAAACTTCAGTTGTCTAGTTGGGTGTATAACCTTTTTCGAATGCATGTTTATACTTGCTGATCCTTACTTTGTCACCCACCTTAAATTTTCGTTTACTTGTTCCTTCTGTGCTATTTTTGAAAAAGGGTAATACAGACTTTGAATTATTTTTGTTAACATCTGCGTTGCACGTTTAACTGAACTATTAAAGAAAGAGTGATTGTACGAATCCAGGAAAAGATACTACAACCTCCGAGACGTTGACTTCCTGAAGTGTAAAGGAATGAGTGTCGTCGATAGAGTTTGGATATGTCCTCAGACTCAACCAATCTTCAATGTTGGAGAGCGAGCTCCCTGTGAAGTGGAGCTACTTTTGAAGAAGAAAATACTACCTGGAACCATCTGTATTCACCGGATGTCACACTTGTGGCTTATACTAAAGTTCAAGAGAATATCACTTATGTAAACCCTGCAATCAACATAACCCTCCAACTTCCTAAACTCAGTCCAAAAATCCTAAAGGGCACGTCAACAACGATCGCTGTTGAGGATATTCCAAGAATTCAACCACAGTTCTTTGGACTCCCTATTGATATGGACTTAGATATTCACCATACGACGCATCATGGAATGAGCATTCTAACATGAATCGTACTGATTGTAATCGTTATCATAATTTCCAAACAACTACATCAATTTTGCCAACTCCTAACGAGGTTCCTTCCTGCCAGCATCGCGCTTCCACCTATGAATTGAAACATTTACCATGTTGTCAATGGCGGGAGTATGTTTAATTATCTGTATATTTTTATGTTCGTAGTAATAAGTATTTTAGGAACAAAGTGGACGGCGACGCTGTGTCGCGCCGACTTTTTTCATTTAAAATATTAATAGGTTTACACAGATTGTGTTTTATGACTCACATCTGTGATGCATTATGTTTCGTGAACAAGGGATGCGTCGCATCGTCGTTATCCACCTTGAAACCATTAGTTTAGGATTCCAAGAATTTAGAGATAAGATAGATTAAGAAAATGTAAATGTATTTGTAAGCTAGGTATAAGAAGTAGTTTGTAATTTAGAAATAGTTGAATAAATCAGTATACTTTGTACCACATAATAGTGAAGTGTATTCAATTTTATAATTATCTTACAGTACGGTAGCTTGCTGTTTTATCACACCTCAACAGCAGCAGCAAAATCGCGCACTTCTGCAGCAGATACAACATCAACATCACCCGTTGCCGCATACGGAATATAGAAATGGACACTAATATTAATATAAACGATTTACTTAAAAATTTTAATAAAAACAATGGTTCTTCTGTTAACAATAAATATAAAAAAACTTTATCAGCAACAGCTTAACACCAGATTTGGTGAGCGGCTCTTGCTAGAGTTCAAAAATAACCAATTTTTTCTACCATCATATATGGTAGATAGCCTCAACGATAAGGCAATAGAATATCTCAATAAAAATAACAAAAATTTGCATTTATTTGTTACTAAAAATAAAAACAGAAATACATATAACCTAGTAAGTGAATTTAGAAATTCACAGAAAAATTTAGCTGATAATCAGTGAAAATCAAAAGTAAATAAATAAATAAAACAAAACAAAATACATAAATTGCTCTTTTTATTTCATTTGAAAATGTTCAGATTAAAAAAATTATTTTGAAAACTGGCTGCTTTAAAACTTTTTTTTAAATAAGAACACGTTTTGGAGGGCACAGCATTTGGTATGTGATAAGCATCTTGCTTCATCTGGAAAAAGTTTTTTTAGTTCTTCGAAGCTAGGACAGTTCATATTCTCAACATTTATAACTTCAACGTTTTCATTTAGAAGTTGATTTATCCATTCTAATTTTTCTTTCCCTTTAACATAAACAATGCGATTTAAAACGTTATCTCGAAGAAGTTCTTCAATTTTATGATATTTTGTGAATCCCCCATTCCAATGCAAACCATGATGATTTTGGTACAGCCATTTTGCTTGCCTTTGCAATGATGTTGGTAAATGCTTAAAATCAAATGGAGGCGTGATTATAAAGTGATGATGATTGCAATCATGTAGAATTGCTATTTCTTTAACAATAAACTTGTTCTTTGGCCCTCTAAATCCTTGAATATCTATTATGATTGACATTATTGAAATTGATGTTTTATGTGTTTTGTTTAAAAGATGTATTCAACTAAATCAGCTAAATATTGCGGGATACTATTTGACTTAGAGGATTGTAATTTATAATTCGATCATGCAGCGTCAAACAATATACTGAAGTATTTGGAGGTATTACTTTTGTTGTTTTAATTTCTAAACGAATATCAACAGATCCAGTTTTGATAATTTCATTCTGATGTCTGCAATCAATTACAAAAATAGGAGATTGTGACTTAAATAGATTTCTTGTCAGCAATGGCTCTGCAACTGAGCAATTATAGTAATTTCTTTTAAAATCAATTATATGAAATCAATAAGAAATATTAAAGTTGTTTTTTTCAAATGATATATTATGGTCTTCACGAGGATAAACGTCAGAATTTAAATATACCTTTAGGTTGGTAACATCACAATGATTAAAATATGTGGGATTTTTTTTCAGTTAATTTTTCTTGTTGGTTTGTAGAGCAGCAATGCTGTATCTAGGCTTCTCAACTTGTGATGTTGTCTTTACATTCCAAATATGATGGTCACTAATTGGTAAGGCTGGATATCCATATAGATCCCAATTACGAAAGGCAATTTTTATGGTCTTATTATCATTTATTGATTTGAAGGTGCCGTGACATAAGGCCATGCGACATAAAGCCATATTTTGAAATATGGCTATATGACGCTTTCATAATGTGACATAAGGGCATATTCGAACAAATGGCCTTGTGACGCTTACCTAAAGTGACGTAAGGCCATTATGGCCTTGTGTCACTTTCAGATGCATATATTTCTTATTTACCTCAAAATAAGATCTGTATGAGCAACAAGGGTTCACTTAGATTTTAAAACTTTAAATCCTTCATTTTATGCTATTAACTGATTTCAAATGGAAATTCTTGCATTAAAAAAAATCAGTGTAAAGAAAGTTAAGACTTTAGATAATTATGTTGATAGCAGCATTTGTCCTCAAAAATTAATGATGAATTTGGGTGTAAAAATTAAAACATCGCACGAATTTTCCATTTTCTTCTCTTCGGCAAAATTTTGTCAGCAATTTTTTCACCAAATTGATCTTTTCATATCGGCAATTTTTTTTTCCGCTGCGCTTTTAGTGAAATAAAATTCGAATGCAATATAGCGGAAAAAAAATTTCGAAGAGAGATCAATTTGGGGTGGGAAATTAAAAATTCGTGCGAATTTTTAGTTTTGACACCCCAAAATTCCCAAAATTTTTTTCTAGAAACACTCCACAGTACTTTGAATGAGAACCTTAGACTCTTCGAACGAGAAAAAAATAATTTAGTCGACAATATAACGCGGACAGTAGAAGTCTATAACCGAACGATACACTTGACGACGAAAGAAAAACCATGCGATATACATTTTGGCAGAATAACTAATAAAATAATATACGATAGAATTGAAAATAATCAAAAAATCCAATTATATGAAATCAATCAAGAATTTGCTCTCATAAAAGGTAAACCTATAAACTTTGTCGAAGAATATAAAACAATAATCCTCGTGATCAATTTAACAAAATACAAAGAAGTTCTAAAAGAATTAAAAAACCAGTTCGAACTTATCCCTGAAAAATCATACAGACAGTTACAAGAAATTAATAAACTTGAACAAAAATCCAGACCCTAATCCCACACAAAATTGTAAAAAGAGCTGTAGTAAACTTCATAGGATCAGCCATGAGATTCCTTTATGGAACCATGGACGAAGACGACAGGGAAGACATTGAAAAAAGACTCAGAGCATATGAAAAAAATAGCAAACAACTTGTAGACAATAATAACAAACAAACAAAATTCAGTAAAGATTTCTATAAAAAATACTTTATTCAAAACCTTCCTATAAATAACAGAACATTAGATTTAATAACCAATGTTAAGTTAACACATGGTAACCAGACGGGACAAACAGGAATCGCACACAAACCGATAAGAGAGGTTTCCGACCGTCATAAAACATTGAAGAAAGATAAACTATCTGACCGTCGTCGTAAAACTAAAACATTTACGACCCAAGCCACCAACAGATAAGAAGGATGATTTATGACCGACGCTCCCGATAACGACCACAAAGCGAACCATCGAGGAGATGCAACTGATCGAGGATAGGCGTTTCGATTCCAACCCCGAAGCAGTTCACACATTAACTTGTAAAGAATTGTATTTGATAACAAAAATAAAATATATATTTTTTTAATAAAATAACTACTACGAATATTAATTTGTTATACTAGAAAAAGATAATAAATTTCACAAACTGTTCGTGGTCTTCAAATACATGTAAAGTGGGACCAGATACTTGTGGATGTCTTTTGATTGAGCAGCGGTTAATAAGATTGAAAAAACTTATGTTTTGTTAACTTATAATATAATTATATCTATATAAAACCTCACAAACTGTATTTTATTTCATTCTTTTGAAAAATGAGTAAAAGGCAAGTAGTTGAAGAACTCCATAAATTAGCAGGAAAGAATTTTATTCAACGTAGGGTTGTTATTGTCATGCCCCAACCTTTTTCTTTCCTATGTCATCTCTCAAATCCAGAATAAAAAGAATGAAGTTTCAATATCCAAAGGGATATTAAAACAAAGATTGTTTAGTGCTTATGTTTACATTTACAAAGGCCTATGCACTTCCATTGACTTCAATGGAAATAATCTAAAGTAAACAATGATTGTTACAATAATGGTTCACAAAGGCACTTGATATATTGAAAATTTTGAAATATTCCTATGCATATCCATCGTAAAAAATGCCTATGCATACCCATTGTATTCAATGCAATAAATAAACCAATAAAAGACGACATGACATGACGACGCGACACAACGATCGACCCAGATCAATCGTTGTGTCTTAGAATAACTCGCACACACAAATAGATATAAAAGAAGAGAAAGGTGCCCAATCGATGTTAATCAGGAAAACTCTAAAAAAATCTTGTCTACGTCTTATAATAGAACTAAAATCGCTCGACAGGGGAAATTTAGGGTTGGGAACAATGTTAGAATAAGCAAGTTCAAACACGTTTTCGAGGAAGGCTACACACCAAATTGGACAACGGAAATTTTAAAGATAAGAAAAGTAAACCTAACCAATCCAGCAACATTTGAAAAAATACGTAAGGGTAGAGATCTACTTATTAAAAAACAGTGACAAGGGACTTATTGACATTAAACAATTTTTGGATAGTTGTAGGAATGATATAATAATATTAATTAGAAACTAATTTTTGACAAAGGAAGTGTGTTTATAAAATTCTTGTCATCCAATGCAGAGGAAGATATGATATAAGTGTTAAATCATTTAATTGTCTAATGGAAATAGCTCTTCCAAGTAGCAATTTTGAAGATATTGTGAACAAATGTTCCGGAACTGGCTCGAAGAGCTTCAAAATAAATGTTGCGAAAATATACATTCCAAAAAATGTAATTATCAACTTTTTAAGAACCGAAACCATATTCCAAAATAGTATCAGCCATATTTGTGGCACTGACCTTTATGGGGCAAACCTTTTTCAGTTTTTTGAGTTTCTCATCAAACGACGTACCAAGAAGTTTACTCCAAGGGTGAATTTTATTTATAGGGCTGCGGAATCAAAACTTTTTATGCTCCTTTTAAAGGGATCAAAAGCAGATTCCAAAATGGTATCAATCACGTTTGTGACGCTTCCCGTTCAGTAGTGAACAAATGTCGCAAATAATTCAGCCTCAAAGTTAAGAGTCCCAAGAACGTGATTTTGGATGGTAATTTATTGTTCTGCATTAAAAACATTGAAGTGGACATTAATGAGTACAGAGCTTTGTAAGGATCAAGCAATTTGAGGGTACCAAAAAAATATCGGTTCGAAAAGCGCGTGTATCAATGTCCAGAATAAAGACATGTACTGCTTCGAATGGGCATTGGTATCCACTCTCTTTCCTATGGAGCTTCTTTCAGAACGACCCAGCAAATATGAAGTTCATTATATTCAAAACAACGTTATCACTCTAGGAAACGGAGCTTCAGTTGATTTCAAAGATTTAATTATCCCATAAAAAGCTAAAAACGTTTTTACTTTTGAAGATCGTAACACTTCAATATATATTAAGTTTTCGGGATCGATAAAAATGAATGTGATTTATAATATCGTTGAAAATTATGGCGAATAAACACTAGCGTATGTAAGTTGTCAACGTCGATAGTTTTGGGGCTTGTAACTATGTTTTCAACTATTGTTAACCTGAATGAACATATATAGTTCTTTCAATAAAAAGAGAATACTTTATACCACCGAGCTGTGCGGTTATGTTTTACTTTTCGTGCGTTCTTAATCTACACTTAAGCCTTTGTGGGGAAACTTTAAATCAAAAAGAAGACCCAAAATACAAGCCTGTTGAAAAAGAGAAAAAACCTATACAACGCTGGAACGTTATATCAAAAAATTTAAAAGGAAAGCAGACATCCTTTGAAGATAAATTGATGATCTTCGCGAAACAAATAGAGTTAACATAGATCAATTAAAGTATTCAGAAATTTTAATCGATGAAATAAAGAATCTTTATATCAATGAATTATCGAAATACAACGATGAGGAAGTTGATAACTTATATGAAGAAATATACATTCCAAAAAATGTCTTCTACTAAAAACAACGAGAATAACAATGGAGAGTTCCAGAACTGGCTCGCAGAGCTTAAGAAGAAATGCCGGGGGTTCTATACTGCGTCTACTTAAAACAACGAGAATATCAATGGTGAGTTCCGAAACTGGCTCGAAGAGCTTCAAAATAAATGTTGGGAGTTCGCAGAGCTCCAGAACATCATATGGAATAAGGTAGTTGCGATGGATGTAAAAAATATCAGCCACCTCCAATCGGTTGCCCATAGCCTTATGGCATTAAAAATTAAAGATGATGAAGGAGGGTTCGATGTGGACCCTCTTCCAACAATTGTCCAAATTATTATTAACCTCAAAAAATAGATGAAAAGAAAGATATGGAATTAAGTGTTAAATCATTTAATTGTCCAATGGAAATATCTCTTCTAAGTAGCAATTTGGAAGATATTCATGCCGAGAACCGCTATAATTTGATCGCGAGGAGTCAAATCGATTCACACTGCATGCACTACCGCGAGAAAAATCAATTACAGTTTCCCTCGGAAGATCTACATTGTCGATTCGTTAAACTACCTTCTCATTGCCGAACTTTCTTATCGATACTGTCAGTTGTTGACGTTTAAACGTCATAAGTAATCTAAAAGTGTAGGGATTAGATTAAACAAATTGTGGAAAATTGATGTGATTTTCTTGACTATTTTTTAAAGGAAACGAGATGGATTCTATTGCTTTTTTCATAAATATGCGAGACCAATCCGAAAAAAAAACAAGAATGGAGATACGACTGTAAGGTCATGTTTTGGGAAAATGTATTTTGTTCTGTTCTAAGGCCAAGGACGTTGCTCATACCATAGTTATTTAGCAACTTTTTAAGAATCGAAACCATATTCCAAAATAGTATCAGCCATATTTGTGGCACTGACCGTTATATGGAACAACACCAAAACCTTTTTCAGTTTTTTGAGTTTCTCATCAAACGACGTACCTAGAAGTTTACTCCAAGGGTGAATTTTATTTATAGGGCTGCGGAATCAAAACTTTTTATGCTCCTTTTAAAGGGATCAAAAGCAGATTCCAAAATGGTATCAACTACGTTTGTGGCGCTTCCCGTTTAGTAGTGAAAAAAATGTCGCAAATAATTCAGCCTCAAAGTTAAGAGTTCCAAGAACGTGATTTTGAATGGTAATTAAAAACATTAAAGTGGACATTAATGAGTACAGAGCTTTGTAAGGATCAAGCAATTTAAGGGTACCAAAAAAATATCGGTTCGAAAAGCGCGTGTATCATTGTCCAGAATAAGGACATGTACTGCTTCAAATGGGCACTGGTATCCACTCTCTTTCCTATGGAGCATCTTTCAGAACGACCCAGCAAATATGAAGTTCATTATATTCAAAACAACGTTATCACTCTAGGAAACGGAGCTTCAGTTGATTTCACAGATTTAATTATCCCATAAAAAGTTAAAAACGTTTTTACTTTTGAAGATCATAACACTTTAATATATATAAAGTTTTCGGGATCGATAAAAATGAATGTGATTTACATTTTTAGTGATAAGAAATTTGTATAAATAGTTCTGTTTTGTAAAAATAAAATTTAGAATCTTACAACTACTTATCTAATGTACTTATTTTGTACACCCAGTGTGAAAAACTTACACTCGGAAAGATTCTATGCTTCCGAAAGGAACGATCTCCAGATCGTGTAATTGATCTGTCTGGTAGCAGTTAAAGAAAGCTACTTGAAAATACTAATGATTCCATATCTCTCCCACATTCTTCATCAAAAATTTGAAGATGTGAGAACTGAAATATGGATGTATTAGTATCTGGATAGGGTCATCATACTAGAAAAAATTTTCACAAAATGAAGAGCGCAGTCCCCTCTGAAAATACCCCAACTGAAAAAATATGAAAGTGTAGAGACCTACCAATTAAAAAATAGTGAAGAGGGACTTACTGACGTTAAATAATTTTTGGATAGTTTTAAGAATAACATAATAATATTAATTAGAAACTCATTTGTGACGAAAGGGAGTGTCAAGATCACCATGGAATTGTATGCCGAGTTAATATTCAATGGAGAGAAAGATATGGAATTAAGTGTTTAATCATTTAATTGTCCAATGGAAATAGCTCCTCCAAGTAGCAATACGATGAAGACCGGAGTGCTGCAAATCTTGGAGAGTATAAGGTAATTTAAAATTTATTTATATTTATTTATTTATTATATAGGTTATAGCACCAGCTCACTTAAACAAAGATAAGACTATTTTTAACGTATGGAGATTACGATACGAACAACCAAACAGGAAACCACGCCTTAGATTTAATATAAAAGAATGTATAAATAGGAGAACTTGATGTTTTGTTATTTAAGATTCTAAGAAGACCTTAATAAAGAAAGAGCTCCTGCTCTTAGTCTTTTTTTTTAATATAAACTCGTTTGATTTATATCAACATAAAATTTATATATTTAACTAAAAATAAAAGCGATATGCTTCTAAATGCATCTTGGTCATAAATATGTTCCTGCAAATACTTCAGCTTGCTGTCGTATGCTTCTAATAAAATAATTGATTATAATCCACTTGATCAAGTAGTTACAAAAATTGTTTGAGAATTATGTTTAAGCATAAAATTCATCTAAAAAAAATATTGAAATTTTCATAATAAAAAAAAAAAAAATATGGTTTTACTCCTTAAATAACAAATCCCTTTTAAGAATTATAAATTTTATTGCTAACACCTCCGTAAGAGTTCAAAAAAAAAGTACAAAAAAAAAATATGTCTTTTTACTTAAGGATTCCAACATACCAATATCCAACAGCAAATACTCCATCATCCAAGATCCAAATGCCGGTGGTGGCTATGGATGGTGAATATGTAAAGGTAACCAATCATAATATGGTATTCAATTAAAATCTATGGCTACAGAAATTAAGCCGGCATTTCTTCAAGTGGAAATTATATCTTTGCTGAATTATATGAAAGATAATATTATAATTTTAATGAAAATGGAAGAGTCCCAAGAAAGGAAAAGTGGAGGGACCCTCATCGGAATTAAACCATTAAAACTAATATAAATAAATATCAACCACTAATATGATCAACATACTTTAAACATCCTACATACTTAAGACATCGCAGTTCAAACAATTAACGACCCAGCTAAAAAAAAACTAGGTGAATGATAAAACTACCGTGGGAATACTATTTGCAATCCGATTTATGCTAACATTATATCTCGCAGCCGCAGAAGCTAAATTTGCGGTCGTGTTTTATCAATAAAGAAGATAAGTTATTAAAAAAAATAAAACTTTTTTTTTTGTATAATTAAAAAAATAACTGGCACGTGTTCCTTTTAAAATACATACTCCGCAATTAAAATCGGCTCTCTCTTTGATCATTAAAAAAAAATTAAAGGAAAAGGGCGAATTACAGTTCATTCATAGAAAAACTGAAATTGACAGCTTCCTAACTACCTCCCGACCGAGAAATGTAACCGCAAAATTCGTTGGCTTCTTGTATATATGTACGACGATTTTAAAAACGTTAGAAGTCTAATTGCAATTAATTTTTAACAACTATTCATGGAAGTACTAACACGTAAATCACTTTCAAATATTAGTAACATGGTCTTCAAATTCTTAGTATCATTGTAAAATTAAATAAATGTTTAAATATTTTTTAAATGCCCTACGGTGCTAGTTTTGTATAATTTTAAAAGTACATAAATTTTCGTCTGGACCCTAATAAATATTTTAACTTATTTGGCAAGCAATTAAATACATCCACTTACCATTTTTAGCTAAGGTTGTTTACACACAAAACTTATAATTTAAAATTTCTTCCAGTGTTGAAGTTCTCCGTTGGGTCCGTATTTGAATGATGTTTTAGTTGTTTTATTTTTCGAATCGAAGTATTGTTGTTATCTCGTACGTACTAAGCTATGCTGTAATTGCTCGGGTGAATAGTTATCGGATCCGTATTTGTGGAAGAGCGATTCCGAAAACGCTTAAATCATGATCGCTATTACAATTGCTGTTAATTTAATTTAAACATTTTTTAACTATTATTTTTGTATTTTTATTGTTCTTTTTTTGTTCCATGCCGTCAATTGATTACACATTTTTCTTGCGGCTTTAGATTTTTTAATTTTAATTATGAACTCTTGATAGTTCAGCACTCATTTTTCAAAGTATGTTGGTCTGACAAAGCCTGAAAGAAAAGAATCATTTTTAAATTAAAGAACATTGATTTGTTTTGCAAAGATTAATTTTAAAAAGCGTGAAATATTGTGTATATTCAGTAAATTGAGGTAAGGCAAATTCCGGCCTTTTTTTTTGTAGAAATATAAATTTTTGTTTATACTTCAGAACATGAGAAATAGTAAAATACAAATTCCAAATTATTATGACAAACCTAGTTTTACTGCATTTAAGACTAAAGCAAATCTGACGTACAGCTTTGTTATATTGTATTGAGACCAATATTTCCCTTAATAAAATTTAAAATAAAGTAAAGAAAAAACAAAGCTAGGTACATATATGTATGTATGTATATTAGCAATTTCCTGGTTTCAGTCTCAATATTATATAATATATTATCCTCTTTCGGTAGAGGGCACACAGCTATGAGCAGCAAAAGGAAGGAAAATATCTAATGCGAAAAGATATCCAGCATTATGAAAAATGCCTTCTTTTATGCGTTTTTGTCCCTTTCCTTATTTAAGCATTTAATTTTACAATTCTATTGAAACCATAAAGTGTTGTTTTTTTTGTGAGATAATGTAATAGTATATAGAACTTTCTACCTGTTCTGTTTATGCTGTTTTATTCTTTTAAGAATTTGAGAAGTAAATTATAAGTAAAAAATTACCAAAGCGATAAATCATTCTAAGGCCAGGCGCGCACATGCAACTAAACAGTTTGGTTTCGATTTTGAGTACTATAGTATTATATGAGAGTCCGCGCACATAAACCGGCGCGCACTCCCATATAAGCCCATTGTGCTCAAAATCGAAACCAAACAGTTTAGTTGCATGTGCGCGCCTGGCCTAACAGTTGGAAAAATGTTCGTTTCTATACAAGGGACACGGAGTGTACCTCATATTTTTATATTGAAATTATCCAATACGAATTTAAAAACGCTATTAAATTTTGTTTTGCTTCAAAAAGTTCATATTAAAACGCAAATTTTCTTTTTTTTTAATCTTTATATTTCGAGTAATTTGTTGCCTCATCAACAGGGTCTATAACAATGGCAAATTCCTAAACGCAACATTTGCAAAGCAAATGAAAAAAGCAAGTTGAAACAAAAACAAATTGAAATGCAAGTAAAGTGCGCAAGATATTTTTGACATTTTCATAAATACATCTGCATTTGCGCATAAAAATAAAATCTTGTACGTTTATGGACAATCTGCTTAGCAGGAATATTTACGTTTGCATTTTGGAACTGTTTGCTTAGCATAATTTGCGCAAGTTTTGCGTTTAGGAATTTGGCCAATGGTTTATTTCATGTATTTGTAGTTTAAATTTATTACGTTCATATTTTAATATTTTTGTGCCATAAAAATCAATGAATGTCCATTTACTTAACCATGATCAGGATCAGCTAAAGCAGTAAATATTTTTTGTTGGCTGAACCTTGAATTACTTTTTCGCAATCTGTTTTATACTGACTGACGAGTAGGTACCCAGTTTTTGAATAGTTTCTCCTATATTTTTTCATCATTGCAGTTAACAGTGTATACCTACTATAATCCGCGGTTATGTCTTATTTACATTTTCTTTTGATTTTTGATGGCACAAAAATATTAAAATATAAACGCTATAAATTTAAACTACAAATGCATGAAGTAAACCAAATTTTTAAAAAAGATGAAATTGCATGTATGTAATTATAAAGCAGATAAGAAGTACTATACAAATACTTATTATAATCTTTTAGTTAATTCAAATTTACAAAAAAAAATCAAAATCCAACTCACAACCAAATACCTACTTTTAACAATTTTTTTTTCTAAGTTTGATATTCAATTGTTATTTTTTTTTCTAAATCAAATGTAGTTTAAGCTATATTAAACAAAATATTTGTTAAAATAATTCTTTTATGGTACTTTCATCTTTAAATCTATTGTAATTATTATTAATTAAAACGCATTTATAATTCTTATAGACCCTCGAAGTTCTTATAAAGCGCTCGAAATATATGTATACTTGGATCAAAAAAAAAACAAAATTTTCGTTTTAATATGATCTTTTTGAAGCACAACAAAAGGTATAACAATATTTAAAATATTTAAAGTTCAGCAAAACAACAATTTATACTTAAAAACGCGACTGGAAGTATACAAGCAATACGTGCGATCCAGTCGTGCATTTATTTATATATATTTAAATACAATGAAGATAACTCAGACGAATTATTTTTGGATTTAATTCAAATTTGTATTAAGAATTATTCAAAAACTGAAAATCCTCACCTCTGTTATTCCGATCGATGAGTTATTGATTTACTTCTTTAGCTAATGATCAGTCCAAATGTCATTGCAGATGCAGATAAAAGATGCTTCGAAAATACGACCTATCCATTTGCATTCCGATATAGCAGAGCCAAGCAAAAGGTTGTAAAGGCGAACTGAAATCCATTTTGTTTTACTAAACAAAAAGAGTTTGCAACCAGTAATATTTAAATAGCAATGGGATTTTCAAAGATATTCCTTTTTTATATCATTTGTTTCCATAGATATTCCTTTAAAAATATAGCATTTGTAACTTGAAACAAATTTAAAAATAATTAACAAACAAAAATTAAAAAAAAAACACCACAGTGAACGAGAGCCGACATATGTGCTTTCAGTTTCAATTTTAACTGTTGAATGAAAATGCTGAATGAAGGAATACATTTGAATTTTGAAATAAAAGCGTTCCAGATTCCAGTTCTGAAAAATGGAAATGAAAATAATTATACATTAAGGTGCACACATATGGTAGCGTACTGGCATTGAATGTTAAATGTGTCTTTGAAATATTCGGTTGAGTGGTTCATTTTTTTCTCTATACATTGCTTGCGTTCGGGTGGTAGTGAGATAGGCTATCCACCTATCCCAAAAATTTTCAGATACCTTGAGTTGTTGTTGCATCAGCTGACATCAGAAGTTTTTCAACAAGGGATTACAACAACACAAACCTATCCGGATAGGTTTGGCTTGCCCCCCGAACGCGGCCATTAGCTGTGTTTTGTTGAGCTAGTTACTGTGCCGATTCTGCAATGTTCCACATTAAGCCATAGAGTTCCTGAAGATCAAATGTGCTGTTAACTTGTTGTTGGTAGAATTTGCATGTGAAATTTTTGCTTAAGGGGCCAGTTATAGCGATCAGGAAAACGCATCAGGAAAAAAATTTGTTTTGTATAGTTCAATGTTTTATCATACGATTTGAAGTATAAAAAGGATACGAATCGATGGTAAATCAATTGAAATATTTTTTTCATGAAAAGAATTTAAATTGGAGGAAATACTTTGCCTAAAACAAGTACTTATTCATTTTCCTGATGGGAATTCCGTACAGAAAACGAGTTTCCATCAGGAAATGAATTTTATAGAATAAATATTTGTTTTAAAGAAAATTCTTTTAATGAAATAAATATTTCAAATGATTTATCATCGATTTGTATCCTTTTTATATTTAAAATCGTATGGTAAAACATTAAATTATCAAAAAGAAAATTTTTCCTGATGCGTTTTCCTGATCGCTATAATCGGCCCCTAATGTGAAGAATTTCTTAATGTGCACATTAAGGAGTTGAACAAAACACACCTATTATTTAGTCAAATTTACTCTGCTGGAGTAAAAAATGAAGGGGAAGGAATAAATAGATTTTTCTAGTCTAGTTTGGTTCTATTTCACCTTCTTTCCAGTTTTATCTGTGTGTTTAGTGTTAATGTGTGATTAGAATAGGTGCGCGTCCTTACATTACTACAATAACTACGTTTATATTCCGGACGGAGAGCTCGAGTTAGATTTTTGTCGGATCTTCGACCCAAGTTTTTCGTTCACAGATTTGAGAGCTCGATATTGAGTTGAATTGAAATGGTGTCGAGATGACATATGGTGTTTCTCAAGTTAACTCCTCAACCCAGTTTTTTTAGCACGAGTTTCGACTCGACTCCACTCGTGAAGTGGAATCGAGTCGGTTCAAGCTCGTTTCAACTCGATGCAGGCATACAAAGGGTCTAAGTTTTCTCTGATTTTTTTTTGTTGGCTTTTATGTTTATAAAGTGTGTTATCTATTCTTTGATTTGTTTATATAATATATATCTTATTTTAATATGATGTATTAAAGTATTATTTGTTGAGTGAAAAAATTAAATATACTTATTTGAGAAACAAAAGTAAAAAAAAAATGTTCTCTATTAAAATTTAAATGCTTAAACCTTTGAAAAATAAAAACAAATCTGTTATTTTATTGAACATAAACTAATTCAAAGATCTTGATAGCAAAATAGCTGTCACAGAAATTAGTCACAAAAATGTGATTGTCACATGTGACAATCACCTTACGCAGACGGAATTTGTGCATAATGACTATCACTTATCACAAATCACCTTAGCCGATTCCACCCCTGGTTCTTCTTGGAGAGATACTTTTATTTGATTGTCATTCTATTTTTACAGTTCTTATCACTTAAAAAAAAGCTGTTCAAATGCTGAATTTGAAACTATCGTCTTCATTTAAATAGAAAATAAACTAAAACTAAAAGTATCATTTCTTTTTTAAGTCACAAAAATGCCCAAAATGGTGACTGGGGTGTTCTATAAAGTATATCTTGTGTGTCAACGGATGAATTATTGGATGAATTAATAGGAGTTTATTCAAAATAAGAAGCACTGTTTTTTATTCGCTTAGTTCATAAGTTAGCCTTTTGTGTTCAGACAGTAATGTGTAATTTTTTGCCATTTTAAGCACGGTATACATTAGCCGTGTTCCTTTGGAGGTGGCAAAGTACTAATGAGTAGATGAAAACAATAATCTAGTACTACCACCTACTCGTGCTCTCATGCGCGAATAGATGAGCAGAGTAGTTACGCACCTATCGACCGAAAGATTAAATTTAAATTTTTCATGCTAAATGCCATTTAGGTTTACCAACCGTTTTTGCGTCATAAAAGTATTATGTCTTTTTTTTATAATTGCTCGATTTTGTTGTTTGTATAAATTTTACAGAATATGAACAGTTGACAGTCACATGAAACTATAGTAGATTCCACTAGCAAAGCCATTTCTGAGCGTCTCATTGAGAAATTCTAGCAAGTACTCATGAGTAGTTCGCTACCTGCAAGGGAACACGGTTAATTTATACCACGCTTAGGCGTTTCCGCGTTAAGCCTAGTAGGTACGCTGCTTATACATAACGAAATATTTAGTAAGTCTCCAACATGACAACGAAATGCTTACGAAAACCACAACGAAAAATTACTCCTTGAAAGTGTCACCGTTTGCAAAAACAAACAAAAACGCATAAAAATCACAGAAAGCCATGTTATTATGAAAGAAACAAGAAATAAAAACAGGAATAGAGACCAAATGTCACTTTTGCGAACACAGTTAATGGTATAGGCAATTAATTCTGGGCGGAAAAAGAGGGGAGATCTCTCCATATCGATTTTGCTCATCGAACAGTGTACTGCAGAACGATTTTTGTTTTTGATTTCGTTGTGTCATTTTTGTATGGGATTTTTCCTCAAACCATGCTCGTTTCAACTCGATGCAGGTTTTTCAAGGGTTGAAAAGGGCCTCGCATCTCATATAAGTAAACGGAGTCGTATATATGAGCATGGGGTGTTTTAGCGAGTTGGTTTGACAACTCCTGCATTTGCATGCATATAAATTGCATACAAATTTCTACAATATTCCTCTTTCGTTTAATTTCAACAATCAAAATCGTTGGCTCCTCAATGCAAAAAATGGGTCGAAAAACATAATCCAAAAACAAATGGATCCAAAAACAATTCGGGATCCTGCTCACTCTCGGGATCTATTTCAAAGATCCAAAAAATAATTCTTACTTTGACGGGTACCTTTTATGGTAATGTAGTTTTAATTGCAGTGTAAAAGGCAAGAAAAAATTGAAAATTAACAAAACGTAAATAAAAAAGAGATGTTCATATAACGCTGCTGTCATGATAATATTTATTGTTTTTTTCTAAATATATGATCCTGATTCAGATCCGTGGATAATAAAACGCAGCTATTAAGTGCACAAAAGGAAGCTGCACAATAAATGTAAAACTAGATAGATACGCCCATGTTTAAGAACAGACACATGGAACCGATGTCCTTGTGCATCCTACCATAAAAAATATCTATTATTATTCTATGTAGGTACATAGCTACCTACGAGTAGGTAATTATCTAGAATAAGGAAATATTAAATTTATTTGTATGTATCTGTGTATGAGTAGGTAAACACTAGAACAAGAATGTAGGTATAAATTAATAAAGGGACATTACAAAATGTTCCTTAGTTTCTAAGTCTCTGACAGCCATACTATTGACTTTCTTCAAAGCTACGCTTGCGACCAAAAAAATTGAATAGGCCAGTCCCACGGAGAAAAAATCTCAGTGAGCGCTCAATGTCAATTTGACGGAGGCGAAATCATTTGGTGGGACAACATTCTCCGCTCAATTGTAAAAAACTAAGGTGTTAAAATTCTCGTACTGAAATTCTGAAAAATCACTTTCAACTTTGTCTTAAAATATTTAATTTTTGAAGCAGAAAACTTATTGAAATGAGTGAGAAATAATAAAAAGTTCAATTTATTTTAGTTTTTATTAACATTCCGTCTTTATTTTGCATTTATTTACCACTTTTGCACTTGCGCACCACAAAAAAATTTAAATTTGATTGTCAAAAGAACAGCTGTTTTGGCTGAGAAAGAAAACTGAGAAATGAATCCAAAAAATTTTCATCTCACATATCTCAGCAAAATATCTCAGTGCTCAGGTGAGATTTTTTGTCCCACGAAAAAAAATCTCTGAGCGCTCTGAGCGCTCAGAGATTTTTTCTTCGTGGGACTGGCCTAATCACTCCGTTTCGCCTCTTGAAAGCAACAATCCCTATAGACACGGTTGCCACTTTGGTCATTTGTGACCATTATTGTGGTCATTATTTTTTTACTTGGTCGCATGGTCATTTTTTATTCCATTTGGTCATTTTTTTTAAATATTGATTTTATGAAAATATATTTGTTTTTATTAAGTTCTACTTTGATCTCATTTTAAAATGCTCTGAGAAATTATTTATTTATTGATGTTAGTCTAATTTAATTAAGTTCATTAGGTACATACTTTGTGAATGAATTTTATTAAAGCCTCGTTTATAGATCGAAGCGAAGCGAAGTTTTCATACAAAAAAAAATTGCTTTTTTCCCAGGCGTGAAAAATACAATAAAATTAAATGCAATTATTTAAGCGAAAAGGGGAAGAAATTTCTTTCGAAATAAATATAATTGAACGGACTTATCTAAACCAAATATAAAACTAAATTAATTTTTCTTTGTACACCTTTCGACGCGAGATTTATTGATACATATTTCATTTCGGTTTGAATTTCACTTTGCTTTGATGTATAAACTGGACTTAATACATACAAAAATAATATGTCATCTATGTAATATGAAGAATATGTTAAAATAAATATAATGAATTCATTGTTTTCTGTGTTTAGAGGTTCAAATATTTCGGACTCAAATTATTTTGGTCATTTTTAGCTACAGTTGGTCATTTTTATTTTTAATTTTGAACACAAACTTTATTTTCAAGTGGCAACCGTGCCTATAGATACAGCTAAAACCATAATTTCAAAAATATTCATCAAAGATTTGTATATATGATGCCCTATATTACCTATATCACAAGTAAAAAGGAGGCACGAATAGGAAACATTGATACGCAATATACTCGCCCATTATTGTTTTTTGTTTATTGGTGTGCTCTTAAAATCCAACTGTTACACAATCTTAATTTAACAGGCATTCTAATCTTGAAAATAAATGGATACCACACATGCAGATGTTGCTCACGTTGTTAAACTACGGCGACAAAGAATAACCCAACATGCTGTTGCCCGTCCGCTCCATCTAAGCACATGTTGTGTAGCAAGGATCTACAAAACGTTCAGGGAAACTGGATAGTTTGTGCGAATGCCAAAATCTGGACGTCGTCGCCGGTGTACCACTTGGAGATAATGAAAGATTCATTGCAATGACTTCTCTCCATAATCGTCATTTGACTGGCCTTAAACGTCCAACAAGAGCTCAAACAGGTACGAGGATGAATTGCTAGTGAATGGACAGGTAGAAGACGACTTAAAGAAGCAGACCTTACCCCGAAACTACCTTTCAGGGGATCGAAATTGACTGCAAACCACCGACAAGGTTGACTACGATTTTCTCTAGTGCGCTCTACGATTGGGAAGTTGAGCAATGGAGGCGAGTTATGCTCTTGGATGAGTACGAAATTAGTCTGCAGGGGCAGAATACTCAGACAACCTGGTGAGCGATTTGAACAAAGCTGTTTTGTTGAAACCGTGACTTACGGGGCACGGGCATGGTTTTGTATGATACAGGCAGGCATTTCAGTTGAAGAAAAAAAAGCTGGTTTTTGCGATTGGTGGTGGTCGAGGGGAGGTTTAACTTCGGATGGGTATGTCTCCGTTATTCTGCTGCATTACGTCGTTACTTATGCTGGATGTATTGCCAAAGATTTTGTACTAATGGATGATAACGCTTGATGCAACACAGCGCAGCGCGAGGAACAGTCGGATTCCTTAGGGAAGTTGGTATTGCCACGATGGACTGGCTGGCGCTAAGCCCAGACTTAAATCCTATCGAGTATTTGTGAGACGAACTTAATCGAAGGGTTAGAGCCAGAAACCCATCTTCTTAGACCAATTAAAACTGAAAGCGGCACTGGTAGACGAATGGGAAATAATACCGCAAGAGGCAGTCAAGAAACCCCTCAGGTCAATGAAAAATTGTTTAGAAGCTGTAATTAGAGCTTGGGCGTGGTAATGCAACAAAGTGAAACAATAAATTTAGCTTAATTTTGTCGTAAATGTTTAATTTTTGAGCTACTACCTGTTTTAATTTCACTTTATTTTTTCTTACATGTTTCAATTATGACATTTATCTCTTCAAATCCCAAAGCGTTTGTTATGTTTTTAACCTTGATTTAAAGCGTATGGTTCCAGCATTTTATCGATACTATAAACATTCGTGCACGTCAATTACATTGAGAGCTATCATTATTGTTTCTACGTGAAGCAAGAGGGTGATTCCATTTTGTTGCTCGCAAGTGTAGTTTTACGTAAAAACTCTATTGGGGTTTCGAGCTTTAAGTTTTTCACTAATTTTTATAACTTTGACATCTAAATCGTAATTTTTTCCCACATACAGTATTTCGACCCGAACGTAGGGTTCGCAACTTTTTTTTGTCCGATGGATTATAGTACTTTTCAGAATAAGGTGTACAAAATAAAGTACGCTCCAAAAATATATAGGGCCTTACCAATAATCAAATTTAGTTATGACTTAAATATTGTAGTGAAATTAACCAAAACCGTATGGATCCTAAATAATTAATCATACATTATATTAATTAATTAAGATTCAACACGTGAAAACCGAAAGCTAATTAAAATAAATAGTCTTTTTCTACCTTATTGTTTTCAAAAATTTGATTTGATCGTTTTGTTTCTTTTTTTTTATACGTATCACGTTATATTTTTAAATACATTATGTCGTCGTCGTTCAATGAAAACTCTCTTATGTCGAATTCCTTTTACCACAAATATTCGATTTTTTTTCTAAACAGAATCGAATTTTTTCTTTTAATACAAGGGATTTGTCCAGAAAAGTCGATTTTTTCTTCTGAACAAATCGATTTTTTTCTTAAAAGGAATTCGACATTAGTCCATTTCTTCGCAAAACTGAGATAAATACGCCATTTTTTCTCAAAAAACAATATCTACGTTCTAAGAAAACTCCCAAGTCCTACGTCAATCTATTTCCAAATTACACAGACTGAAAACTCCCTAAGGACAATCACATTTACTATCTTGTCAGTGAAAACTCCCTTACTGGACTATTTCACGCTTTTCCGATTAACAAATTACAAAGGTTTTTTGTCAGTAATTACGAAATCATTCAAGTTTATTTTAAGCCAAAGATCATACAATTGCGATCATTTTAGAATTTTAAACGTATAGCCCAGGAAAATTAGACTTTCACTACGAAAAAATTCCGACAAAGCTGAATTTTGGTTGAGATGTTTATTTTTGTACCTTAAGCATTTTCCAAAAAGTACCCTAAATTTGGACCGGGGCTAAAATTTTTACGGGGGGTGTAGTAATCGGATCGTCAAGGTTGGAGTCTTTAAATTAAGCCAAAATATCAGGCAACATTCTTGAATGAAAATTTTTGAGGAGGGGTAACAAATTTTGCACGAGAGGGGTGTTTAAAACCGCCATCAATGTGATTTTCGATTTTTAAAATGCAAAAGTTGATGCAAAATTTTGCAATTTTAAGAAATTATCTTCGACAAAGATATTTCACCGACCCTCCTCTACAAAGTTGTCATAGGTTTTGATGGAGTAAGTGCCACAGGAGAGGTATCTTAAAGCTAAACACACTATTGGACCCCATTACATGCAGGTGAACTTTGACAAGCTATAACTTAAAGATGAAAAAAGTCCCAGAGATCGTTAATACCTCATTTTGTAGGTATTTTGATTCTCTAAAAGTTTTTCATTGGCCATTTTGTTATAGAAAAAAATCCAGACGAGTTATCCAATTAAAACAAAATGGTGAGCTGTTTCAATATGGCTGCTTTTTCCTAGCCCCTATTACCCCGACAATTTTTTTTATAATGTGGAGATGTTCCCACATACCATACAAAAATAATTGCCCGTTAAAACATGCAACTTCAATAAATTTTGTTCAATAAATCCAGTACACTATAAAGTTTGTGCACGTTTTTCTCTAAACCTATTGATTGTACGAAAAAAAGTGTCGTAAAATTTTTAATGTAAAATTACATAAGCTAGAACTTTTGCCATCACATTTTTTTAAAAACACTGATAGTTTTTGAGGAATTAGCGAAAAACTGAAATTCAACCCCTTTCACCCCACTTAAAAATTTTAGCCCCGGTCCAGATTTAGGGTACTTTTTGGAAAATGCTTAAGGTACCAAAATAAACATCTCCACCAAAATTCAGCTTTGTCGGAATTTTTTCGCAGTTTTGTCTTTTTTTTTTGTCTAATTTTCCTGGGCTAGTATATTTCCGACTTCAAATGCAAATATCTCAAAACTTAAAAAATGGACTAAGGAGTTTTCACAGAACGACGACGATATTATTAATTTTTTGGTGTCAATTCCATATATCATTATTTACAGTCCACATAAATATTTAGATAATACCTTGCACGGTTTATTATTTAGAACCCATTCCATTATGGTCTATTTTGATGAAATATTTAAGTCGTAACTAAATTTGATTATTGGTAGGGCCCATAGTATTTTATGAATAAGGTAAAAAAGGCTAAAAATATGTTTGCTTCTTATTTATGTTTATAAAATTTATATATATGTTTCTAGCATCTTCTAACAATTTTTTGTTTGCAACAAAAATGTCATACGCTTTAATACGTTCAATTTTAAGGTATATTTACAAGCATCTATAACTAAACTACATACATAACTGAAAGCATATCTTTTTGAATAAATCTCTATTTATATCAAGATCGATTTCATTGCATATCATATTAAAAAGTCTAATAGAACGCGTAATTGGTTCATTCAACCCATAGTTAGTTCTATGAGGAGCACTATAAAAAAGTTCGTCTCTATTGCGAAGGACCCGGGTTGGGGCATATAAAGGCATTAATGACAGCAATTCAGAACAAGATATACGACTACGAAAATATCTTTAACAAATAAAATACACTGGACTTGCCTGCGACATTGAAGCGTTTTTAAATCGATAAGGGAACATCTTGCTCTATATTCGGGTAGTACTCCATTCCAGTTTAATTTTCTCAACGCATACCTGGTAAATCTTTTTTGAATTCTTTCTTTTCTTAATATGTTATTTTCAAAGAAAGGACACCAAACAACACAGCAGTACTCAAGATTTGGTAACACTAAAGCCATAAATAAGGTTTTCAATGTATATGCATCCTTAAAGTCATTTGAATTCCGTTTTAAGAAACCTAGCACGGAATTATGTACCTTTTGAGACTAGACTACACCAACGACAACAACAACTCATGACATCACTGAAGATCTCGCTAAAATAAAATCTCAGGGTTTTTCACTTTCTCAGCAGTTGAGATCTATGGAAGAAAATTTAGAATCAAGATTCAACGCTATTGAACAAAAAATGAATATGATCGATGACATGAACCGCAATATTAACCAACTCAATGATCGTGTCACCGCTTTAGAAGCACTTTTTGCACGGGTGGACTATATGGAGGAGGAAGTAAACAAGATTAATACCACATTCAAAACACAAAAAAGCAATTTTCCAAACAACACCGTCTGCACTGAAATCGAAAACTTAAAGGCACAGATTGAAGCAATAAACGTTAAAAATTTATCAACTGATGCCATTCTTATCGGAATACCTACACTACCCGGAGAAGTTTTAAAAAACATTTTTAACACCTTGTGTCACACGTTGGATTATCAGCCACCAAAACTATGCAGAATCTTTCGCGCAAGCCATAGAGTAGATTCCATTATTATTGTTAAATTTTTCTCTGCGCACGATAAGAACACCACACTCAGGGCATTTGCTGATTTCCGTAAGAAAAACTCGCGACAATTAATGCTAAGGGATCTCGGTGAAGACTCGAATACTCCAATTTATTTCCACGAGAGCCTTACCAAAAATAAACGAACTATATTACGTCAAGCAATTCGCCTAAGGCGCAAGCATCAGCTATTCTCGGCTTTTACTGCAAATGGACTTGTCTACGTAAAACAAACAAACAGCGATGAACCTATAACAGTTAACACCGTGGATATGCTGATTTCAATTGTCAACAATCGTAAACAAAAAACAAATAATCATCACGAAGAAGAGCAAATGAAAAACAACAATCATGAAACTATACCAAATATCAATGATGACCAACCAGGGCCGCCAGCGGAACAAATTTAGTACTTTTTGTATTATTATATTATTTTTAATATTTATTATTTTTAAATTATTTTTAATATTCGTATTTATCTTATATTTTTCAATTTCTCAATTGCTTTCTTTTTATTTTAAATCTTTACTATGGTTAATTTTTTTCTATGTAATATTTTCAGCTTTTTATTTTTTTGTAAAATCAAGTTTTCATTTACAATATGGCTGTTTGGTCTTACTTAGGGGGCGTATTAAATTTTTCATCTCTAATGAGCCCAGTTGATAGTAGTGGAGTTTCTCAGGTCAGCAGCTTTAAATATTTGGAAAAAACCAGGGCAATGTTGAGTATTTTTCGGAAACGATACAGTGGATTATCGATTTGTCATATCAATGCTCAGAGTCTGCAGAAACATCTGGATGAGTTCAAAAGTACTTTCAATAATTCATGCATGGACATTATTTGCGTGTCGGAAACATGGTTGACTGAACAGGTAGACAGCAGTATTTTGTGCACGGGTAGCTATAGGGTATTTCGATCTGATCGTGTGGTTTCCAGGGGTGGAGGTGTTGCCATTTTCATAAAAAAATGCTTCAAAAGTAAGATTATTAGGACATCTGACAGAAATAATAGCATGCAATACCTATTTATAGAAGTCGGATGCGCAACCGACAAATGCCTGGTTGGCGTTATTTACAAACCACCAAATTTAATAGAATCAAGCACCATTACAGATATCCTAGAAGAAGTAACAGCTAACTATAACCACATTCTTATCGCAGGAGACTTAAACATTGACCTTCTAGATAAACAAAATATCAGGATTATAACTTTCACTGATAACTTGTTTTCTCTTAACCTCTTTCCTATTAACAGTGACCACCCCACTCATTTTACATCTACTAGCTCTACGTTGCTTGACGTGTTCTTGGTCAACAGGACCGATTATGTCAATTTCTATGGACAGCTTGATGTTCCCGGTTTCTCCAGGCACGACTTAATTGTCACCTTCTATAATATAAATACAAATCCCAATCGAGAAACGGAAATCATCTCGTTTAGAAACTATAAAGCCATTGACATGCAGTCATTAATAACAAGCATCTATAGCTCTAACCTAGAAAATATTTACCAGCTTTCAGACGTTGATGAACAAGTTGAATTTCTCACTAATAAAATAAATTACCTTTTTGAAACATTTGTACCTATAAAAACGATTCGAATTAAGAACCCCGAACTAGGATGGTATACTAGCCACATTGAAGAACTCATCTTGAAAAGAGACTCTGCTTTTAGACGTTGGAAAAGGTTCAGACTACCGCAATTGTTATTGCAGTATAAAACCTTGAGAAATGCGGTAAATGTCGAAATTAAAAAATCTAAACGGACGTTTTTTGCTTCAAAATTTCAAAACATGTCCTCTAAAAAACTGTGGGAAAATATCAAATCTCTTGGTATATCGAAGCAAAAAAAGAATGTTGAAGATGATTGCGATGTAAATGAACTCAACAAACTGTTCGTGAGTTCTAGTTCTAACATAAGCGCTGGTGATGAGGTTGACAGTATTTTTGATAGAAGTGAAGAATTTCCTTTAGGATTTAGTTTTGAAAGAGTTTATGAAGTAGAGGTCTACAAAGCTATAAAAGATATTAAGTCGGAAGCTATC
Organism: Epistrophella euchroma; assembly: GCA_947049315.1. Classification (NCBI taxonomy): domain Eukaryota; kingdom Metazoa; phylum Arthropoda; class Insecta; order Diptera; family Syrphidae; genus Epistrophella; species Epistrophella euchroma. Next base: position 116,350,085 of record OX346246.1, on the reverse strand, counting down.
GGACTAGACAATATGCATCCTAAATTTGTTAAAATTATTCTTTCTTTTGTATCTCCTTTTATAACACATATTTTTAATACCATTTTAACACAGTCATATTACCCGAAACTATGGAAAGTTTCAAAAATAATTCCGATCTTAAAGAAGTCAACCTCGCAACAAAAAGAATACCGACCAATTTCTATCCTACCTTTCATTTCAAAAGCATTTGAAAAGCTTGTAAGTAAACAAATCACTTCGTTTTTAGAAATCCATAAATTGATAACACCTTCACAATCTGGTTTTAGATTGAAACACAGCTGCTCAACTGCACTTCTCAAAATAATTGACGACATACGGCAGGAAAATGATAAAAATTGTGTAACAACACTAGTATTATTGGACTTCTCGAAAGCGTTCGATACTGTTTCCCACGGCATACTTCTGAATAAGTTGAAGAATTATTTCCTTTTTGAAAACTCAGCTCTGGCCCTCATTCAAAAATACCTTAGTCATAGAACTCAAGCAGTCTTTTCTAACTCTAAGCTGTCCGATTTTCTATTAACTCGTACTGGTGTGCCTCAGGGATCAATATTAGGTCCACTTTTGTTCACGTTGTTTAACAACGACCTACCATCGATACTCAAGCACTGCAAAATTCATATGTATGCAGATGATGTACAAATCCACTTGAGCTATCGAATTGGTATGGTTGAAGATGCAACAGCCAGAATAAATGAAGATCTGAAACGAATAGGACAGTGGTCTCAAGAAAATCATTTGAAACTTAATTCAAATAAATGTCAGGCAATTGTTATCTATAACACAGCTCTTGACACGTCATACCTGCCAAGTGTTGAACTTGACGGGGCGATGTTAACCTACGTTAAAACAGTAAAAAATCTTGGTGTTATTTTCAACCAAACGTTAACATGGAACAACCATGTGGCATGTGCTGTGGGTCGAATCTACGCTGCCTTGCGGGTTTTGCACCTTTCTGGAAACTGTCTTCCAATTTCAACGAAAATGACTATTGCCAAAACTCTTCTCATCCCAACCCTGCTATATGGAAGCCCGATTTTCTGCTACTTGGATAGTGCTTGTAAGCGCAAACTTAAAGTAGCGTTTAACAACATAGCTCGTTTTGTCTATAGCTTGCGTCGATTCGATCATGTTTCTGTACAGGCAGATAGTGTATTCAATATGCCTTTTGAAAAATATCTGGATTTTCTAACTCTTACATTTCTTTTTAAACTTATCCAAACAAAAGTTCCATATTATCTCTTCGAAAAGCTTATTTTTCCTGTATCTGAAAGAAGTAATATTCTCATTGTTCCCACCTTTAAATACAGAAACTCTAAACACCAGTTCTTTGTGCATGCTGTTGGCCTTTGGAACTCCTTGCCCGTCAACCTGAGAGGACTAAATAGCTATAATTCCTTTGAACAATCTTTGAAAAACTTATACAAAAGCTGAAATTAATTCTTATTTTTTAAACTCATAGTTTTATAATTTGTTATTTAAAATAATGTAGAATTGTATACATATATATAACTCAATTCCTATTTTTGTATAATATTAAAGTAAATTTTTTTTTTTTTTCTCTTAATGAATTCTATTAATTTTAGTTGTTAATATTACTTAAACTTAATCAGTTAACCTTCACTTTCTAAGTATTACAAAAAAAACTATGTTTTAAAATACTTTTGCTGAAATAAATAAATACTAAATACTAAATACTAAACTAGTTGTAACTACAATGTTGCAGTGGTCGTCGTCGTCGTCGTCGTCTATGATGTGGGGAAAGTTTATTTTGTTACATTGTATTGAAATTTCTGCTATATAAGACAGAATTTTTCGCAAACAAATTCAAATGTACTCAGATTGTGATACAGACACCTCGTCGACGTCAAGTTCAAGTAAACATTATAATCGTAAAAATGAAACGCGCTTCATCGAAGACAAACTCAGCAGCAGCAGCAGCAGTAGCAGCGTTGACGAATACGGAAATTCCAACGACTCCAGCAGCAGCAGCAGCGGAGACGAATTCGTCCGATCTGGAGCCAACCATAGTAGACGAGTCAAGCGGCGAAGAGGAAGCAGTCCCTTGTGGCCAGAAGATGGGCTCCGATCTGGACATCGATTCAGATGGGCCGACTACAATGATGATGTCCCATCAACATCAGCAGCAGCAGCAGCAGCAGCAGCAGAAGCAAACAAAGACGCTACAAAAGAAGGTAGCAGCAGTGAAGAGGAGAGCTCCTTCAGCCAAACGCAGGCAAGCACATACTTTAGTGGCAGCGGCGCCAGCAGGAGGAGCAGCATCAGCGGCAGCAGCGAAAAAGATGAAAACCGACCTGAGCAACAGCGACATCAATTGCATCATACGCAATCAGGAGCCCAAAGAAGAAAACGGCTGATTTTTTGAGAGAACGAAAATTAAGTCATTTAGAAAATCTTTGGAAAACAGACAGTGGAACATATGAAAATTATTCAGAATTTCAAGCACAACCTAGTACAAGACGTTTTCATAAAGAATATAGACGCGGCGGACATTATTGGAAACAATTACGCGAAATATATAAACGACAATACGGAATCGATTTAAATATTAACGATCCATATACAGAAGGTGAGTGTGATAATTTTAACGCAGATTCAGAAGAATATCAGCAACCTGGACCGGGCGGTAAGAGACGTGCCGATACCCGACACGACGCCAACGCCGCAAAGCACCTATGTGCAGATCCAACTGAATTTGATTCGTTCCTACCTAGCGACGTCGCTACTTATTCACCAGATTCACCTAGTCGTGCTGCTGATTTTAGTGATAGCGGTTCTGTCGCAAACAATTCCATGGAACAGAATAGACATGACACCATGGAGCGTATGGATACGACGGAGAGTGGGTCGTCTCGTGGGCCGAACACGGGTGAGAGAGCCGGAGCTAGTGGAGCTTCTTCATCGTCGGCAGCATCAAGCAGTGTACCATCAAATCTAACTTGGATTAAACCAAGCAAACCATCTCAATGGTCAACAGTGAATTTTTCCAAAACTAGAATACTTTTTAGTTATGGTTATGGAACTGAAAATTTGCAAACAGTGGACAACACAATTGACGTTATTACAACACCGTTGGCATTAATTCCTGTTGATTTTTTGCCATTTTATTTAAGCGAAGCTGAATTCTTTAATTTACCGTTTGGTTCGAAAATTATCCATGTTACATGTACGGTTAGTCCATTGGGCACACGTACCGCTTTTGATACTGGTACGACATTAAGTGGAGCAGCAACAAGTGAATATGTACCAATTGGTATGGCTTGTGAGGGTATGAATGTACAATTTTATGGAAGAAATCGCGAATATACAGTTAGTGCAAAAGATCCAATGAAACCAACAAATGCCAAAGCAATAAATGCAACCGAATTGGCCAATCGATATTATCAGCATGTAAGTAGTAATGCATTGTGTGTACCGCAACCAATCAAAGAGTATTATACTCACGAATGGAATCGCAGTACGAATCCCGATACAGATTTGTACAAAGATTATCAAGTGCATGCAGCGGGTGTTGCTCGCATGGATGAGAAAGTACATCAATTTTTGGTTAATCAAGCAATTGGACAGCCAATTGTCAATTACCAATATACACCACAGAATGGTACAATTCGTAATGGTAAAAATCATTTTGTTCCATATAATCGTAGAAAAGATCAAGTTGAATCGCACATTAACAGACCATGTTCGATGGCTTTACAATTTTACACAACATCTAAAGCTCCAAAAGTACCAGTACTTGGCGCATTGGGTTTTGCTGCACCACAAGCAGCAACTAAAAATATTAACCAAATGACAAATAGTTATCATAGGCAAATTGAAAACTATGGTACATTTCATCCGGCTAAAGTTGGCAGTTCATTTAGTGCTCAACCGCAATTACATGTTGGCTTAATTGGAACACCCCAATTGAATCCGGGCAACGCTGACGATTCGGTAACTTTATTAAATAGTGCTTGTTACTGGAAGGTTGAATGTTCCTGTAAAATAGTATTTAATGTTAATTCAGCCTTTGGCAAGGGCATAGCTATAAGTTGGCCATTAGAAGTAGATTTCTTTGAACATGGCGATCAAAAATATACAGACGGACAATGTCTATTTGGCAACATTGACACCAAAAATGGTAATATTTCAGCTAGTAAAAAAACAAAAAAAAAACAACAACAACAACAACCATTACCGCCAACAACTACTAATCTGAGTAGTGATTATGACGACTATCTAGAAGAGGAGCAACAGCAAGAGGAGGAATTTTTAATTATCGACAAACGTACTGGTACTCTGAAAATTTAATTAGAATAATAAAAGCAAATGCAAATTTTTAAAAAATAACAAATTGTGTTTTATTTAATATTCAAACATTGATTGATTAATTATTTACAATGTTGTATCTTTGTAATAATATAAAACTTGCCAATGGGTTGGGCTTTTTATTATAATTTTTTAATAAACTGCAAGGTCTCCAATGATAAGTGTGCATACGTGATCGGAATGCTTCATCATTTGGAAAAATATCGTTGTTCGATAATATAATTACAGGTGTACGTGTTATAACAGCATCGCCTGCATATTTAACTTTGGCGTTGACTGTATCGCCGCCGAGTATCATTTTCAGAGTTTCTGCAGCTGATGGCTCCATTACCGGTTCATTCCACAGAATAACACGCCGATCCACACACTCCATCATTGGAAAACTGCAATACCTATTGAAATTGCCCATTTGGCCAAAATTTATTAAGAAATGAATAAAGCAATCAAAGAAGTAATTTTTTCCCGCATTTGGCGGTGACAAACAAAATATTGAATTTTTTTTAGCTATTTTCTTATCCAGCACATTATACAAATCTAAAAGAAAAGATTTAATTTTTTTTTTATTATTGTCAAACTGAAACATAAGAAGTTTTTCTAAAATTAAAACAGATTCATTAATATTATAGTAATAGTCATTTATATTGCCCATTGGCGCATTGAAAATTAAATGCTGAGGTTCACATTTACTAAAAAATAAATTAATATCTATTAAATTCATTTCATTAAATTTATTATTAACAATTCTAACACAATTTTTAATTAAACTAGAACTTAAATCAAAAAACTTAAACTTAGAATTGAGCCAGGCAGACGTACTAAAAAGGTGATTCACTGGCGATGTTGGTCGTTGTAAAAGAAATTCGACGATTTGTTCGCCCTTACCTCTTTTTTTTTGTCCGGTATTTGGTGTATCTCGGCTGCCACCTTCTCCAGCAGTTTGTTGATCAATTGCTCCTTCGGGTCGACAGGAGATGAAGTTAAGAAAGTTGTCCGATACGTCGCCTCCTTCCACCACTTGTCGCGGGTTAAATTGCACACCTTGGAGTAGTCGCAAATATCCATCTTGATTACCCGATACCCGGACTCTCCCGGCGTGCTCCAGGTACACAAGCTGTCGCTCCCCCTTTTGGAGATACACTGAGAGATTAATCCAGTGTTCGATCCCGTGTTCATAGTTTGAAACAAGCCGCCGAGAAAATCGCCTTCCGACGATCGGCTCTTCATTTGCGGCGACTTGTTCTGTAAGGTATCGTACGAATTTACATCTGCAGCTACTGTTGGAGTAGCTGCAGTCGTGGACAACATGGTAGTGGTTGCCGTGCTTACTGATGGCCAAGTAGCTTCCGTTGAAAGCCTGGTGTAGCTTTCCAATATCCACTCTTGGTCCTTGGGGGCTATTGTTGGCTCCATAGACATCGTGTATGATTCGTCGGCGACAAGGCATCTGACGAAATCCTGTAAATTTATTATATTATGTTAATATTGAAAATGCAAATAATAAGAAAAATATTAACCATAATATAATGAACTTACCTTCAATGAACATTCTTCGTAGTTTTTGCGCTGCTGTTTCAACTCCTCGATTATATACGAAACCACTTGTAGCGTCTCGTATATAATCCTCTTCGATGAAAACCTTTTTGCAACTAGTGCCTGCGACATCATCATATTCAATATTTTTGGTGCCTTTATTAGAATATCGTCTGTCCATAATATTATTATTAGGCCCAGACACGACAGAAGCCCGCCGTTTTCTTCTTTGGGCTCCTGATTGCGTATGATGCAATTGATGTCGCTGTTGCTCAGGTCGGTTTTCATCTTTTTCGCTGCTGCCGCTGATGCTGCTCCTCCTGCTGGCGCCGCTGCCACTAAAGTATGTGCTTGCCTGCGTTTGGCTGAAGGAGCTCTCCTCTTCACTGCTGCTACCTTCTTTTGTAGCGTCTTTGTTTGCTTCTGCTGCTGCTGCTGCTGATGTTGATGGGACATCATCATTGTAGTCGGCCCATCTGAATCGATGTCCAGATCGGAGCCCATCTTCTGGCCACAAGGGACTGCTTCCTCTTCGCCGCTTGACTCGTCTACTATGGTTGGCTCCAGATCGGACGAATTCGTCTCCGCTGCTGCTGCTGCTGGAGTCGTTGGAATTTCCGTATTCGTCAACGCTGCTACTGCTGCTGCTGCTGCTGAGTTTGTCTTCGATGAAGCGCGTTTCATTTTTACGATTATAATGTTTACTTGAACTTGACGTCGACGAGGTGTCTGTATCACAATCTGAGTACATTTGAATTTGTTTGCGAAAAATTCTGTCTTATATAGCAGAAATTTCAATACAATGTAACAAAATAAACTTTCCCCACATCATAGACGACGACGACGACCACTGCAACATTGTAGTTACAACTAGTTTAAATCTAAACCAAGTTCATTATTAATGCAAATGTCTAATGCACTTTCAATTTCATAACCCACAAACTCTATTCCGACCTCCCGTTTGTAAAATTTATAACACTCCTTTACTGCGACGACGACGACGACGACAATGTGCGCGCACCCCAGCTGAGGCAAATGTGTGGCTCGAAGAGCCACTGCCAGCATGTGCGCGCACATTGTCGTCGTCGTCGCAGTAAAGGAGTGTTATAAATTTTACAAACGGGAGGTCGGAATAGAGTTTGTCTACATGCGATCGAAAATCAATCTTTTGATCAAAAATATAGTACAATACTATATAATATTATAGCACATTGGGAACCCTATCCCAACACGATACTTTTACTACATGAGCGAGTTCGTGCGATCCAGTCGTGCATTTTATTTTATATGTATAAGAAGAGGCGAAACTTCAGTTTTCTCGAAAACTTATTTATGTTGTTACCTGTAAAAAATTAAACTTTAATGAAATGAATAAAAAGAAGCTATTTACTTTTCATGAAATATTTAATTTAATTTTATTTATTTTCTTGTGAGAAAAATTGTTAGACTTATATTTACAATAAACTCAATAAATATATTCAAACTGTTGTGTTTGTTTTGCTAAGTCAATAATAATTTTGAAAAAATAGAGTATAATAATTTAAAAAGTTTTAAAAATAATAAATCAAAGTAATGAGAAACATATAACACAGAAACAAAGACATCACATTTTTTTTTATTTCAAAGAAGATTTAAGATTTTATTTATTTTCAACATTTTAACTGGTGATATTGATTTAAATTATCTTTTGTCACAAATAAATATAAATTCTAATTCACGTTCATTAAGATCAGTAGACTTTATTTATCAAAGATTTAATAGAACGACCTATGGTTCACATGAGCCGTTGTTTACTGCTTGCACTTTGTTTAATAAGTATTTTAATTTAATTGATTTTAATATTTCAAAAAATTGTTTAAAAACTAAATTGTATAGATATTTTTGCAATCTCAAAGCTAATAATTATTGAAATTTGTAGCTAAATAAATAAATAAATTATTGGTTCACCGGTATTTCTAAGGTAATATAAATGCAGTTTTTGAGTTATTCAGTAATTTGTTTTGTTGAAATGCATGTTAAATATACTTGTATGTGGATATGATTATCAATAATAAAAATCAATGATTAACAAATGAGATTTTTATTTTTGGAGTTAGTATTTCCTTTATATCATTGACTTTATGTAAATATGCTAGTATGATTCATAGTTTTTATTTTACAAATAAAACTTTTAACAAATAACTTTTATATATCAATAAATAATAAATAAATAATTAACTGAAATAATATTTTTTGATAATATTCAACAAAATATTTTTTTTGTTTGAAAGAAATATCAAAGGATTTAAAATATTATATAGCGGACGATATTCTTTTAAATGCTTGCCAAATAAAAAATAAAAATACTTTAAAACTTAATTGGTATATATCGAAAAAATATAGTAACCAGCACCCCTGGGATATGCATTTGCTAAACAAAATGAAACTGACGGAAAAAATTGAAGTTTTATTTTTGTAATATTTATATTTTAATTTAAAGGCCATAAGTCTTTCATTCTAATTTTTATGTAATTTAATAAAGTAGTATAAATTAAAATTGATGAGTTCGAAAAAAAAGCGAGAGCGCCAAGGAATTTATGGTCCAACTACCTTCTGATGCTGAGGACGAACTTGCTTCCTCAGAAGAAAGTGTAGTCGAAGTTGTCGATTTAATCAAACCAGCAGAGGCAATTTCAGCCATAAACACCTGCTTGAAATTTGCAAAGCAATGTGGTACCGATGTTTCTACACTTTTAAATTTGAGAAATTTGCGAGAGAAGACAATAAGACAACTTTCTGTCAGGCGACAGTCTACCATAGAGCAGTTTAAAAAAAAAAAATCATCTAAAAAGGGTATAATTTTTAATGAACTTTTTTCTTTTTGTTATGTTTCTTGTTTGTTTTTAAATAAAATGAATTGTTATTTTGATGTATTTAATGTTTGTATGTATGGCTATACCTCCTTTTTTTTACAAAATGTTGATGCTTGAAAAGATGAACAATTCGAAAAGATGAACGGGGCCTATTTTATATCTGTTCATCTTTCCGAGATTCTACTGTATTTACTACCCATGCCAACAAAGCCACACCATCTGGAAGTAATAAACAATATTATTTATCATCCAAGCCAGGAATGGGCACTTGAGCATCGGAATGCAATATGTGCATTAGGGTGTCCGTTATTTCCCAAACTCTTTTTTTTTGGATCGGCCAACTTATAAATTCGAAAGTTTATGTGCTACGAAAAATTTATTGACCAAAAAAAAATTTTGTCCGAGGTCATTAACCCGTGCCTCTAAAGCCATACATTTCCCATACAAATTTGAATGGAGATTTTGCACTTTTTACGTTTTATTTTTTTTTTTCTCTCGAAATAATGTAGTTAGTCTTAATTTTTTTTCTGATCAACTATTCCTTTAAAAAACCACATCCAAAAATCTTTGTAGAAAGAAAAAATTATAATTTATTTCGAATTTCACTTATTTGTACTTTTCACCTTTTTCACCTTTTACTTTTTTTCTCTGAAACTAAACAAGCTATTCTAAATTTGTTTTTTGATTCCTTTAAAATAAATATGCTCTTAATAAAAAAAATTCAAAAATTCTGAAAAACAAAATCTTATAATTTATTTTAATTTTTTAAATTATTAAATATTTAAATTTTTTCCCCGTTTTTTGAGTTTAATATTTTTTTTCTTCAACTTCGGCAGCTATTTTAATTTTTTCTATTGATTTTTGCATACTAATAGTTCTTAAAAAAAAACACACTCAAAAATGAATGTACATTTTTTCTTTTTGTATTTATTTCGATTTTTTAAAAAATATCATATTTTTACTTTTTACCTTTTTTGATACTTAACGATTTGTAATCTTTTTTTTTAGTGTTGCTGTCATCCTAAATTCATAGTGCATCGACCTCATATACAATACCAGGAACCACCCCGAAACGGAGATACAAGACAACACTTATATACTCCGGTCAGCAACTCGAGCGGGCAGTCATCGTCCAGCATCATCACCGTCAATAATAGTTTAAGAAAATTAACTGTTTATTTTTCAGTTCTGGTTTCTTTAATAAAGTTTAAACCGTTACCAAAATAAATAAATTTGCATCTATCCATCCATTTTCATATCTTTATTTACTTCTAACTAAACCTTGCGTCTACTATAATGTATAACCCTCTACTGTGGATATTAATTTTTAAGCGAACGAAAGAACTTTGCCTTTCTTTACGTAATGTTATCAGGACGAATTGAAATTATTTTTTAAAATATCGTCTACCTTTCATATATTAAAACATTCCCAATTCCATTCAACCATGAAAATCTATATAAGTTGCTAGATATTTCCAAATTAACTAGATTTTATCAAAATAAAAAACTTGTTTATATAATTGAAATTAATCTTCCTAGAATTCACAAATTCAATTTATATATGTAGTTTAGTTACAATAAAAATCTCTACTTCCAATTTCTCACTGCAAATTTCGAATTCCCACTTAATAAGACCTAACTTGTGACTTACTGTAATGGTGCGGAGTAGATGGGAATTGTAAATTCTAAACGTATGTTTTTTGTAGCTGAGAAAAGCGAACGTGGCATGCTAGTATATGCTCGGCTTGAGCTTGCCGTGTTGGGCTGGGATCTTGTTCACTTCTCCCAGACTCCTCCATTACTTAACATAAATCATGCCAAAAAAAAGTCTCAAGATAACCCAATAGAGGATTGGATTAAATGAGAATCGGACGGACTTTACCACTGCGAGAAGGGCTGAGGTGTTGTCAGCCTTGACCTTCCCCCCCTACCGTAGGAGTTAATAGGCACTGTTTTTAACTCCCCCAACTATTATTCCCTAGATTTATTCATTCAATTGATTATTTGGATCAATTCGTTAAATTTCCGCCTCCAGTAGAAACAACAGAACAACCAGCGTGAGTAGCCAACCTGATACCCGACCTACCCCAAATAGCAAGAACAAATTTGTCCTAATAATATTTTCTTTATTTCAGCTCCTCGGTGTCATAACAAATTACTGGACTCGGAAGAGAGCCTGTCGACGTCGAGGACAGTAAAGGTACACCGATTCATGAATAAAATCATCTCAAAGCAAATCTGTGGCGTAGGTACATTTGCACATAAATTGCAGTCTCGAACTAATCGATTAACATAAGATAGTTTATTATTCGTTGACGAGATCAATTTGCGTTTAAAATAAAGAATCTACGAGAAATAAAGATATTCTCAATGAAGTGTTGCAAAGGTATTGTATAGTTGTGTATATATGTAGGCAAGGTGATAATAAAACAGTGCAGTTCATGGAAATGAAATAAGAAATGTTTCTTTTTTTATTTGTTTTTTTTTTTTTTTTGTTTCTATTTGATTTCTTCTTTTTGATGCAGCGATGTGGGGAAGAACCCTCTTAAGCCGGGCAATGAGCCAGTGTGCTTCTTGCTTAGCTTTAATAAAAAAAAATTGCAATTGATAGGCCGGTAACCATCATCAGGTAACAAAAAAAAACTTATATGGAATGATTTATCAAATCGTGCGGTATATTTTCTTGTGTCGATTGAAATAAATTTACCCATAGTATTTGCCATTGGATAAATTAATTTGTTAATTTTTTCGTTAAGATTTCTTTTTAACATCAACTAGTTCGAATTCCGGTATGTGAATTTTAATTTGCGATCTAAGCTTGGATATAGCATTGAAAAAGTTTTCGCACGACTCAAAAGAGCCTTGTTTCCGATCAGTAATATCACGCAAGAGTTCATAATCTGATTTTAAATTCCTAAATTGGCGTAGCAGCGCCTCTCGCAAAATAGGCCAGTCTAACGGTCGATAAAGAGTTCTTTGATGTTGCCAATACCAGTCTCGGGCTGTTCCTGAGAGCATGATATGGAATTGTTTGAGAATTTCCGACCAGGGACACTCATATTGAATTTGGAGACTCTCCACGCGAAATATAAAGTCTTCCACAGTTAAGGTCTCTGGATCACCATTAAAAGATATATCCCATCTATCTACTTTTACAGGAAAGCGATTATTTCTGAATGAATTAAAGTTAGTATCGGGCTTTGATGATACCCTTGATGGAAACTACCATCGGGTTGAGGTTGAGGGTGCTCTTGTTGGAGTGTCCTAGTGTCAGATCGAAAGTTGTACATAGGATTGACTTCGTTAAAGAGTTGAGGATTGACTTGATATTGAATGTTTTGGGCTGTTGGCTGTATAGGTTGCTGCTGTTGTAATTGTTGCACACTAGAGTTGGCTATTATGTTACTAACGATAGGTTTGAAACTACTCAAATGTGGATTTGGTTGAACAGAAGGGTTGGGTTGAAAACTATAAACTGCTGGATGCATATATAATTGTGATTGGTTCTGAAAAGGTTGTTGCTGTAAATGACTTGCACATGCTGTTTTTGAATTTGATTCTGAACGGATTGTTGTTGAATTTGATTATCGATAGATGGTTGTTGGATTTGATTTTGACTCTGAATATTCTGTTGTTTCTGTTGCCTTTGGGGTAAAGGCTTCAGAAGCCGTGTTGTGAACTCTATTTGTTAACTGACCTATCAATAAAATTACCTAAAGCACGCGTGTGACCCACATAATTGCACATCGTATTTCCTCATTTTTCAAAAGAAAAAAAAAAATAATTATGTCATCTAAGTGCGGAAATCCCATCTGCGTCAACAACGAATCCAGTGTTGAATGGATAAATTGCAGTGGTATTTGTGGAAATTCTTTTCACACCACCTGTGTTGGCCTAAATAAAAGACCACTTGTCTATCTAAAAGATTTTAAAAAAAATTTCTTCTTCTACTGTGATGAGTGTAAAGACATATCCGTCTCCCATCTTATGCTTGCCATTAAATGCCTTAGTGAATCAACAGCTAACAATAACACTGACTGCCTTAATAAAATCCAAAATGTGTCCAAGAAATTTGATATGGTTGTTAAAAGTGTTGAAGAACTTTATCAAGAGTGTCAACAAAATACTTTTCAATGTCTTTCTAAACTTTCCGTTATTGATAAACGTCTCAACTCCTTTCAAAAACTGTCGGACTCTTTAAATGATTCGTTTGTTGTGCTGAACAATAATATTTCAACAAGCTTTAAATCAATTCAATCAGACCTTGAGGTCCACTTCCAAAGTACCTCCTCTAAAACTGTATCCCCCCTTTCTTCACCGGACCAACCCTTGCTCGTCGGAATTTGTGATGAAATTCAAAATACAAAATCTATGCTATCGAGAGTCTCTGCAGAGCTGATATCTATCGGGTATGACGTTAGCAGTAATGGTCAACGGACGATGGAAATTCAGAGAGACATGAGCCGCTTGAACAAGAATTCACGAGAATTACGGTTGCAAATCAATGACATCTTGGATGAACCTAGATATCCCTCACCCGAACCCGTAACAGTGTTTAATAATTTATCTGTTTTGGAAGAAATCTTAAACACTGAAACACTGCCTCCTACACTCACCCAAAATGCTGTTGCAAGCTCTTCTCCTTCTAATGGTGTGGTACCACATGTCCGACCAACAGCAATTGTGCCTTTTACATCTACACCCCCCAAACAAAGTCAGGAACCTCCTAAAAGTGCCTCAACAGAAACTATTGTTAAACTCGGTCACCTATGGAGCCTACAGGACTGGAATAATAGATTAAGCAAGCTTGAATCTGCCAATGATGACTACTTTTGCCTCAAGAACACTCCCTCCTTTGCCAACGAATCCTGGGTAAAGTCCTATTTTGGTCGTAGATTCTCCATTCTTCTAACTGAATGTCGTCGGATCATCTCAACTCGAAAACATGACGCTGTTCAAGTGGAAGAGAAATCTCACTAAATTTAAGTCTAATTTTCAAACCAAGTCCAATCCACCCCTCAAGCGAAAATCCCCTCTGCTTCCTGATAAGCCCCCTGCTAAGCGTGGTTCTTTTAACTTCCCAAATTCAGACCACACAAACATCAACAATTCCATACCCTTGTCTCCTTACCTCAACAATCCAATTTCCTTAACAAAAAACAAACCCTTTAATTTTTCAAGACCCGATACAAACTGGAGCTACAAAACCAACATTTTCCCTAGTTTTACCCACCCCTCCATTTCACAAAAATTCCCTACTGTTACAAAATTATCTTTTATCGACTTTTTGATACTATCTGAAATGTCAGATTTCATTGATTCGGCGTATGAAGAAAATGCGTTGACAATGGCCAAATTGACATATGCTTTGATATCGCTGGGTATGGCGTCTGAACCATTAATATTTGCATTAGTTTCTTTATTATTTGACTTTATTTCTTCATTTCTAATGGTTTCGATAATAATATCATGAATAACGGAAACTCTGCCTAAGTTACTAAGGCTACTATAGGAAGGAGCTGTAATTGAATCTATTGAACCGTTAGACTGTTCTGTACCCATTGATATGTTAAGCAGAGGGAATTGGCTTTGAGTAATTATTGGTGGCGTACGACGAACACGAGGGAATGGATGGATGTTAAGGTTATTCATGTCGTTAGTTGCTAGTTGATTTTGACAGCCACCTTGATCTACCAAACTAGCTACTTCTAGAGCAGGATTTACGGGTAAATGTCCTTCGACAGCTGGTAACACATTTGAAAGATTGTTGGACTGTGAAGAGGATAGAGTGCTAGAAACCGGTTTGTTATTTTTATTACTCTTACCTAATTGAGATGGGGAATGTTGTACCCGAGGGCTAAGACTATGGAGCAACCTTTCTTGCTCACTTGGATGTAGTCTACTAGACGATCTAGCCCCTTTCTTTTTGATAGTGCCGGTTTTGGAATTCTGACCGTTTCCGTTTTTATCTGAGTTGTCCATTGTGAAGTATTATAAAGCAAAACTTTTGTAATTCAAAAATTTGGACAACAAGCAAAAATTTAGTTCAAAAAAAAAAACTTGAAACCAAAAGAAAAAGGATAAGTTGACAAGAATTTAAACAAAAAGGAAACAAATGCAACTTCAGAAAAAAAGTAGCTTTGAAGATCGTGGAACGAAATAGTAAATACGAGGCTTTAAAAAAAAATAAAACAGAAGTTTTTATGTTAAGAAACTTGGAACGGTTAAAGTTTGCCAACTTAGATGATTATAAAGCTGTGAAAACTTTTACAAAGAAAAAAAGTTAGACAAATGGAAACAAAAAAAACGAAAATTGTTAAGTTCTAAGACTGACTTTGAACTATAACAACAAAAAAAAATTAATAACTTATTAAAAACTTAAACGATAGGTAATGGTTCTTATTTATAATAAGAATAATTTTTCCTTGAAAAACTATTGAACACTTAAATTAATTTTACTATTACGTGAAACCAAAAAAAGGTGTGGTTGAACAAAACAAAAATTTAGTAACGAAAAATCGTTTAGTAAGAAAAAAAAAAAATACTTAACTTTGCTAAGCAAAAATACAACAATAAAGGTATTAACAAAACACAATCAACAATAGTTGTTGAAACGTACAAAAAAAAATGCCAAGCAAAAGAAAAAGGTTTTGTTAACGATAACGTAGAAAACAAAAAAAAAGGATTTGTTAATGAAAATTCTGTATAACAAATTTTGAAAAATATGTATTTGTTTTAATTTGTGTGTTTGTATATGTTGTTTCGGGGATGCTTCGGACAACTAATTCGGTGATGATGTTTTGGTCGAAGGTTGAACTGAACTAACAAAAGGGTAAGTATTTTGATCTAGCTATAAAAGGACTGTCGGACGGACTAAAATTGAAAATGTTTTCCCTTAGTGGTAAATAGGTCAACAAAGTAAACGTAGGACAAAGATTTTGTTGCTATCTGGAGACTTCCGCAATTCTAGACGAGCCTGTGACTTCTGCATGAAGCCGTCAGATAAGCAACACATAAAGGATAGGAAGATTAGAAAAGAAAATTGTGCAACTATGTGACATTTCGTCATCTTTCAGGTCACAATTCTTTGAAGTAAGAACGAGACTTAGGAATGAAATATGAAATAAGAGAAATATAGAAAAGTAAAAATTTAACACTTAAGGAAGGGTTAAGACAAGACAAAACGTTGTTTAATTGTAGTCGTCATCATCATCTTGTTTCCCCGTCGCAAATGAAAATGGTATGTTTGAAACTTTCCTAATCATGACATACGGGTTTCCAATGATGATGACGGGAACAATTGGGAAAGAAAACAAAGACCAACGTTGCGGGCGCCATTTGTAATGGTGCGGAGTACATGGGAATTGTAAATTCTAAACGTATGTTTTTTTGTAGCTGAGAAAAGCGAACGTAGTATGCTAGTATATGCTCGGCTTGAGCTCGCCGTGTTGGGCTGGGATCTTGTTCACTTCTCCCAGACTCCTCCATTACTTAACATAAATCATGCCAAAAAGATAACCCAATAGAGGATTGGATTAAATGAGAATCGGACGGACTTTACCACTGCGAGAAGGGCTGAGGTGTTGTCAGCCTTGACCTTCCCCCCCTACCGTAGGAGTTAATAGGCACTGTTTTTAACTCCCCCAACTATTATTCCCTAGATTTATTCATTCAATTGATTATTTGGATCAATTCGTTAAATTTCCGCCTCCAGTAGAAACAACAGAACAATCAGCGTGAGTAGCCAACCTGAAACCCGACCTACCCCAAATAGCAAGAACAAATTTGTCCTAATAATATTTTCTTTATTTCAGCTCCTCGGTGTCATAACATTACATATATTTCAAAGTTCATATTAATTTAAAAAAATATATTGAAAACGACAAACTAACAAATTTGAAGCTAAACTGTAAAACTAATATTTTTAAAGAATATAATAAAGCTTCAGTTTTTGACATAAACTCAAAAAAATAATAGAAAACGATCCATACAACAGAAGGAAAATTAGCAAAATTGAGTGTTGCCATCATTTAATTAGGATCATCAGAAATAAGCTGGAAAGCTGTTTCCAAAAGCAGTGAAACTATATTGAAAGGTGCAACTTATGTATCCAACCCAAGTACCAGATGCAGAGTCAACTCCAAGTGAATTGCCATATATTATATCCTAAACTTCAGCACTAACGTTAACATTGGACAATCTTAAGGCGACCAACGATGTGACCATCAACTTGTAAGAATTCTCACATTCGGATAAGATAAACCAAAACCCAACAAGTGGTCATCATAAAGAAACTACGAAGCGCATTTGAAAACCACCACCATCATCTCATTGACTGGATTCCCAACGTACATAAAGGATAAGGCGCCAGTTATAGCTATCATTGATTAGATATCGACAATGAGTTCAAGCAACCGCGCACAACAGCCTATTGTAGGCGAAGAAGAGGGAGAAACTGTTCCCAAAGTAAAACAACAACGAAAACAGTCAAACGTAGCAAAAGGTCCAAAACGGAATACCAATGTGGGAGTACAGCCGAAACAATCTCAAAGTAAAGAATTATAGCTATCATTGAAATTCATCATTGAAAATTTTAATGATTCATTTTTAGAGATTTAGGGTGCTAAATCTATGATTATTTTGATGTCAAAATAAAGCTTATGGCTTAATTAATAAATCTGGCCAAAAAAAAAAAAAAACTAAATTCTGCCCAACCTTTCTCATGAAATATCTTTTTATTTCAATGATCATTGATAAAGTAGTGCAATCATTGAAATAATGAAAGTCAATTTGTGTTGAAGGTTGGACCGAATTGAAAGTTTTTTTTGGGCAGATAAATTTATTAAGGCATAGAGGCTTTATTTTGGCATCAAAATATTTATAGATTTTACTTTCTAAACGTATTGAAATTAATCATTAAAATTTTCAATGATGAATTTCAATGATAGCTATAAGTGGTGCCTAACTGCAATAAAAAAGATACAAATTTGATACTCCTGGAATTTATGATTCAATTATGGCTCCAACTAGACGGCTGATTTGAAACGCTAAAAGTCTTCTCCTTGGATACACTAACAATCTAGCTGAGAACTTCAACTCCATAGTAGCTAAACTAGTTGGTGGGAAAAGAATAAGTTTTTCACTTGGCAGTGGATACTCGGACCGGTATGTAGTTTTAACAAAAAAAATTTATATTTTTGTCCATTAACATTTTTTTGTATTTAAGGTGTTTTGCTGCTGGAGTTTAATTCAACTCAAGGAGTTAAATCCCGAAACTATATAAACAAGTATATAAAACCAGCCCAAAAACCAGAATCCGGAATGTTGAATTACGTAGTTTGCGCAACAATGAAAGAGAAAGGAAAACCAAAAGAACTGCTTCATCTTAGAACAGCAAACAATATGAAATAGGCTGAGACCAAGAAATATATGTTAACTGCTTCTGCTTTCGGTACCATCTGTAAAGCTTAGAAATTTGAAGGCCATGTAAAAAGACTCGCGCATCCAACGGAAATTTTTTGCAAATTCCGTTATTCATAGGAAACTCAATGAAGTCGCGGCATAATTTCAACTTAAAACCCAACTTGGCCAACAAATTAACGAAAAATTGCCTTATCTTGAAGCATCGCCAGATGGAATCATGGATGAAAACACTATACTTATTTGCGAGCTCAAATGCCCTTTTGCAATTGCTGGACTGGATCCGATTACAGCCTTCAAAAACAGAAACTTAATTTCATTACAGTTTCCGATGAAGGTTTAAAAATAGGTCTAAGTAAGAGTCATATACATATACTATTATCAAATTCAAGGACAATTGCATATTTCCAAAAGGAATATCTGTGTCTTTGCAATTTGGACTAGCAGCAAATATGATCTTTACGTTGAAAGAATAGAAAAGGATGACGATTTTTTGGGAAAATCCAATGGTGAGCAAACTTTCATCTTTTTATAAAGATTGGCTCTTGTCAGAACTAGTAGATCCCCGCATCCCCTGTGGTTTTGGAAGTACGTACTTTATCAAGTAAATTATAATGGAAATTGTATGTATAAATTCAAGCTTTAGATTTTTATACCTACCTAAGAATGTAGTAGGTGAGTAGGTACAAAAAGAATTTTTTTTGTGGACGCGCAAAAAAAAAAATGGTGTGTAAAAGACCTAAAATTAGAAAGTTTCTTTTCTAGGTACCCATATTTCTAAATACTAGGTAACCTTCTTTCCTACATCCTACCATTTTTTCTAAATTTTTAATTAAACAATAATGTAACCTGATATTTAACATTACAAAGTTTGCTTTAAATTTAACATTTCCTTTTAGTTCAATTTCTATTGCGGAATTATATCGCCTTGTGGCTTGAAATAGTAAATTTCACATACCCGTCTATCAAAATAGAACTACCTACCTACATATGTAAATTTATTGGTAGACAGGTACACACGGTATATTTTCTTTTTTAATTTAACAATTTTTTTAATAATCAACAAAAAAATAAATCCCGATACAAATCGGAAGATTTTCAGGTTACGTATTTGATTCGGAACGAAAATCAGAACAGGGGTTTATATTATTGTAAGATACATAGGTCCAGTTACAAGATCACGCCATCCCTAGTGTCACCATCTCAGTCCCACACACATGAGCCTAAGCACACACACACAACGACCCTGTTAATTCTTCCCATATTCTCCTTTCTTCTTTTTTAGTCAGTAGAAGTCAGCCAACGAGCAAACATCTAATATACGGTCTACTTTACACTTAAGATTCTATACATATTGTGAAATAAATAATACATGAGCTATTTTTTCTAAAAACCATTCAAATATTGTTTTTGCGTTTTATGTTGAACGGACTAAAACACCACATTATGGAAAATTAATGTAAATTAAATTCATTCTTTCGAAGTGTAGCAAGCCGAGTGGTCAAATTTATGAAAAATAGAATAATCATACAAAAGTGACAAGAAACAAAATATCATTCAACAAAATTATTAACTTTGACTTTAACTTAAAATATCCGGAAAAACATAACTTTTTATTGGACAACTAGGAAGCAACCGCTACAGCCTTCAAAGTGATTTTTGAGGGAATCGGTTCCAGCTACAGTACTTTCAAAGAAGTCCAGAATTGGAATACCGAAATGAGGCCAATTTTATATTTGCTGTATCTTCTGCCACTATATGTGAAAGGAAGGAAGTCGAAAAATACTTCCAGGGAAATTCTCCAGTATGTCTAAATAACATTATAAGATTTGAAATCTTAAATATCACAAAAACGGATTACTATATAAAGTCGGACGCACAGTTTTTTGTATATTAGGTCCTATTTCTAATTTTATCTGGACTCGAATGGGCAAAAAACATGACCATCTTCTTAAAAAACTGCATCCAAGAGCGTTATGAACGCTTGGTAAATGGCGTATTCTAGGAAATTGTGTCCCAGATAAACGCAGTTTTTTTTACAAATGTTTCGGCAGGTAGATTCAAAATGGAAAGGATTGAAAAAAAGTTACAAAAAAAATTAAAAAGGAAAACAAAACCACTGGGCACTCCAGAAATTCCTGGGAATTCTACGATATCTTAACGATTTTTTATTCAAGGCACCCGAGATAAATCCACCGGCACCGGAAGACAACGAGGTACAAACAGTGAAATATTTAGATAGCAGACAAACGGAACCGGATTATGAAGATTTCGACGAAAATAAATTCGACAAAAATCTGAGATAACGACGAGCTAAAAAATTCGAAAATGATCCTCTGAAAAAAGGGACCGCGAGAAAATGGATGCTACCAAAAAATTTGGAGCTTTTTCAAAAATGTTAAAAAGTGGTTGCATTTTTCATTTTTATTCAAAGTTATATTTTTTTGCTATTTTTTTATATTAAAAAACATAGAAGTTAACAACGGTTAATACATACATACATGATGATAAAGCAGTTTACTTCACTGATTGGTGATGTTATTATACCCATAGAATTGTATGATCTGATGATCTTATCTCTCAATTAGAGAAAAATAAATACGAATTTGTAGAGACAATTCGGAGATCTACATAGCATTTCTTTTCATCTATAAAATCTTTCTTTTCATTAAACAACTTCAAAATAGGATTCTTTATGACGGTTACATTAGCTCTTAGGCCCATCGCCCACTAGGCAAAAAGGTGCTCGGAGTTGCTTGCCATCGCTCACTAGGCAATTTCCGGGCAACTTTTGGGTTCAGTATTTTTAATTGAAATGTTAAATTGACCTTGTTTTTTGGATCAGTGACGATACAAAAGTCGTTCAGTTTGAAAATAAAACTTGTTAAAAGCCCTCATTTGCCAAAATTTTTGGAAAATTCCCAAAAGTTCCTGGAAGTTGCTCGGAAATTGCATAGTGGGCGAGGGTAAGCAACAAAAAGTTTCCGGCAAAAAGTTTCGCTAGCAACTCCGAGCAAAAAAAAAGTTGCCTAGTGGGCGCTCTCCCATATAAGCTAATGTAATTGGATTGGGAGCAACAAAAAGTTGCTGGAGCTAGCAACAAAAAGTGGTCTAGTGGGCGATGGGCCTTATAGTTACGTCTGAGGCGTCACCAAAAGCGTTACCCTAAGCCTCCCATACGCCCCTTCGCCAGACAGTACATTATTAAAATAACGGATTCCCACGCCATTGGACAAACCTTTCACAAACCAATCCCAAGCGGGTATACACTCCCTTCCCATCCACCATAATAATGCATACATTATTCATATCATCTCATCCGCAACGAAATTTCGGCTATGTAGGTTTCCATCCAACTCCATGGTCGAAACAAAAAGGCTTCCTGGCTTGGATTGTGAGGAAAAACCCACGGTAAAAGCTGGGCATACATTCCACCGCCTAGACGCTTGGCCAGATGGGAAGTTGATGCGGTCATTGACCTGCAAGTACTTGTAGCCTGTGCCTTGCCAAACCCATAGGCTGGTATAAACGAAGGACACCTATTCGCCTAATGATCAATGTCAAATTAAATATATTTATTTTTAGTTTTTCGGCAAATACTTCTACCCAAAAAGTGAGTAGCGGAGTTATATAAGTTAACACTCTGAACCTTCACTCATTTCGAAGACAAAGGAATCGATCTGTTTATTTATTACCCATGCCAACGAAGCCGCACACCATCTGGAAGTGATAAAGAAACATTATTTATCACCCAAGCCACTTGAGCATCGGAAAGCGATATGTGCATCGACCTCCCTTATGTCCTACACCAGGAACCACCCCGAAACAAGATACATACAACGCAACTCATATAATACTCCGGTCAGCAGATCGTGAGGCCAGTCGTCGTCCAGCATCAATTCCATAAACATTATTTTGAAAATTGTAATATTCTTAAGTTTGATTTTTTTTAAATAAAGTATTTTTTTACTCTAAACGTAGTACGAATAACTTAATTGGGGGCTCAACCGGGATCCTCATGCGCTTAATTCAGTTGAAAATATAAAGTAAATTCAGTGAAGTTAGATCCTGCCAGAACATTACAAGCCAAATATCTTGCAAGACAAGAGAAAGTGCAAAAAAAAGGTATCCGGATCGATAGACCACACGATCCGAGAAAAGAAAAACAAAAACAGTATCATCATGTATTCCATATCATCAGGAATAGGAATTTATCAAGGAGAACGAGAATAGTTATAATAATCATGGACGAGAATAGTTATAATAATCATGGACATCATCCCCATATTATTATTTTTCGCTGCAACAAAAGCAGACCTAATAGATTACACTAGGGACAACTACGTTTTAGATGTAGGAGATGCATTCCTCTATGAGCACACCTTAACTCTGTCGTACACATTACAAATCTAACCTACATTCAACATTTCGTCGACTCCACCCGACAACAACTCAATGAAAATCACGAGGATACGACATACCCACTTTCCACTAAGGAAAGAGATACGAAACATGATAATAACCTCAACATTATTCAAAATTTGCTTGATCAACTTACATCAACCAGATCAAAAAGGGCTATAGAAACTATAGGCACCGTCTGGAAATGGATTGCTGTATCTCCAGATCATGACGCCAAAGTAACTATTGAAAACAAAAGAAAAAAAATGTAATCAGAGTTCATTAAAGACGGTATAATTGCTATCCGGAAAACATAATGTGGACAACCAAACGTTAAATGGAACTTATCTTGCCACTTTCGAAAACACCATCACGATAGACGGCATCATATACGAAAATCAATCCAAGAAATTACTTAACTTCAACATAGACGACTACGATATATATGAATGCTTAGAAACAATAAACAAGGAACTACAACTGGACAATATTAATTTGATGGACCAAAATAAAACTGAGATATCAAACAGTCCAACTGTTTCAATAATAGGACTATTACTTTAAACAGCAATAATGATAATATTTTCAGTTCATTGCTATATAGAAAAAGAATACTCAGAAACCCACCACTATCCAGAGAAGAATTATTTGAACTTCAAGTTACAGATTGTTTGCAAAGTTGCGAATAAGGAACTTGCAAACGATATCTTCATTTTGTGGGGGTGTTTGAATACCCAAGATAATTGAGTTCCTTCTGAGCTCAAGAAATTAAATTAATTCATTCTTGATTAATTTCTTTCTCAGTATAAACAGAGTCTTGATTAACTCCTCTCTCAGAATAGACGTGGACTGATATTAATATTAAAAAAAAAACTATTATAAAACTAAAACCAGTATTGTCGTTGATTTTTATTTATAATGAATAAAATTTATTAAAAACTAAAACCGGCGCAGTCGCGGTAGGATACATAATTAAAAAGTTTTCTCCAATGAACATCTACATAAAGTAAGTCTGTTCTGAACACTGAAATAGAATTCATGTTAAAGATAACAACAAAGTAACAAAATAAACAATAATCGTGAACATGCAACAACAACATGCTCAAGATTATTCTTATCAAGTATAAACGGACTTCCATGAAGAAAGTCACGAACGCACATCCACAACACGATATACGAATTGTTATAAATAAGCCCAAGTAGAAAACATAAGTCAGATCTTAAATTGACGTAGAACTTGCTACAGCTAGTATAAGAACTCTTGTTATATATATTTGAATAAAGAATGAGCCTTGCTCTTAGAAACCCGCAAGGTTTCTTTTTAAAAAAGACTTATTTTAAAATCAACTATTAAAATTTTCGAAAAGAACCTATGAAAATTTCGATCTCAAGAACTGAAGAAAAAAAAATAAAGCCATTTAAATATCGGAAACAAAGAAGGATCTAATCAAAAGTGAATACTTAGCCCTATACCGCATACGATGCCATTTATGGCTTTTTACATTTTAACCCTTTTTTCCTAGAAATGATTAAAATGCCTAATTACCCCTTTTTTAGGTGTATCTAACAATCAATTAAGAATAATTTCATCTATCTGCTTCCATATATATAGGGTTAAATTTGACCTTAAAAGTAAGTTGATTTGCAATTGTGATTGAAAAGGGAAGTGTTAAATTTTGAACATTTTTGAATATTAATAACTTTTCAAAAAAGCAAGGTTGAAAAGGGAAGTGTTAAATTTGGATCGATAACAAAATGGTTACTCTGATGTCACCATATGTGGGAATGAATTCAGTAACAGAGAAACTTCTCCCTGCTCCGCAAGATGTTGATGTGTACAACAAGTACATGGGTGGAGTGGACCTCCTTGATTCTATGCTGGGCTTGTATCGTATACACTTACGATCGAAGAAGTGGTATAAGCGAGTATTTTTTCACATGATAGATTTATGCATAGTGAATGCGTGGATTCTATGGCGTCGTCAATATGAATTTCACTTACCTTTGTTCGATTTCAAACTTGAAATAGCCGAGCATTTATGCAAAGCCGAAAAGGAAGCACTAAAACTCTGTGGACGACCCCGAAGTATATCTCGACTTGAATCTGCTGCAACTCCAACTTCTTCTACCACCGATCCTAAAAAGCGGGCCGGATCACCTGCAGGAACAACACCAAAGAGAAAGCGTCCTGAAAGACATCAAGACTATCCTCTACTTCCAATTCATTTCGACAATGTGGGTCATTTCCCACAAATTAAAAAAAAGACAAATTTGCCAAAACGATTGCTCCTACCGCTCTTTTACTTATTGCCGAAATGTAAAGCTCATTTATGTTACAATGAAAAAAGGAATTGTTTTTCTAAATTTCATGGAGCTCAAACTCTCGAGGATTAGCTTTTTTGACTCAATAAATTTGTATTATTTTTATATTGAAATCCCTTAATTTTTATTTGTGTTCTTATAAACATTTTCTTTACGGAATAGAAGCCAAATTTGGCTTCTCTCCCAAAAGTTTAAACAAATTAATTTTTTTTTAATTTGTCCACTAAACATGTCTTATAATAATCTAATTAAACAATTAAAAGCCTATTCAATTTTTTTCCTTTGTTGGAAATAATTCATGCGGTAATCGATGTGATTAATAAGGGAAGAACCACAAAAGTAATAATTAATTAATATACGAAAACTAGTCTAGAAGAAGTGATCATGGAAAACATAATCACTAAAAATTCAACCCGAAACACAAACAGTGTTGAATACATTGGTGCGAGTACAAGCGAATATTATATCAAATATAGCATCTGTCAGAGAAAGAATGCTCGCAGAAATAAAGCATTTAACTCCATTTAATGGGAAGAACACACAAGTATCCGCATTTATCCAAAGCGAAGAATACTACTTAGAACGTATAGAGGAAGGCCCTAATAAACTATCTACCTATAAAAAATACAAGGAGAAGCAAAGTCAGCAGTTATGCAGATAGAAAACATCGAAGACTTTAAGGTAGCGGTTTAGACCAGAATATCGTCCCGATGAACTTTTTCAAAAAAATATCAAATATTAAAGTTAGATCGGTAAGTGAGTTATTGGAAAATATACAACATTTTATAAACGAAGCAGACTTAGGATATATTATAAAGGTGTAGAATATATAGAACTGACAGGAATAGAATCACTATTAATAATTACTATCAAAAGAATAACTCAAGGAACATTAGCTTATGCTATTAAAAAAAAACATAATCTTCAGGATATTTGGAATGAGTTAGATTGTGTAGATTTTGAGGATAATTGCATCAGGAATGAATACAGAATAATTGAAAACAAGAATACTCATTTTACTAAAAGAGTACAAAATACAAATAAATTTAATAAAATTTATAAAACTAACCAAAATAATAACAACAATCGAAATGATAATAATCAGTATCAATGTCAGGAAAAAAATTAAATCGAGATAGTAATTACGGAAAACAAGCAGAAAATTACAATAATTACTATAAAAATAATCATAATAATCAGTATCAAAATCAAGGAGGAAATGCTAATCAAAATAATCATAACCGGCAATCAGGGAATTACAATAACAATTTTCATTGCAATAATAAATAATCAGAATCAAAATTAGCGAGGAAAATTTTAACCGAAGCAATAATTATAAAAGACAATCAGGAAATTATAATAACAATCAAAATCAAAGTTCGGTTGTTCCAATGGATGTGGATCACATATCTGTTAATAATAATTCTCAAATTAAACAAATTGATGGTCAATTGTTAAGAGAGAAAAATTCAACTGATACTAATACAGGTAATATAGAAGTAGGAAATTTGTTTATCAATCTGAAAAAGAATGCAGATCTCGCATAATAAAAATTGTAATGGACGCCCGGGCGGCTCTGAAGGCTGCCGTCAATGGTCAGGATGAGAAAAAATAGAGTGTCACTTTTGGCATCGGTCAGCTGTCATTTTGACAGGAGACGTTTGTAAGCGTCGAAGATTTCCCCATGGCGTTTCCCATCACGTTTTCGCTTTCCCCTGTCGTTATCGGCAAATTAATCCTGTTTCCATTGTTCAATTTTTTTGTAGTGTTGTCTTTTTGGTATTCTACACGGAGAAATCTGACATCTACACGTCGAGATTTAAGAGCAAACAAGATTCGGCGAATGTTTACTCTCACCCTGAAGATATTTTTGTGTGCCTTCTGTAAGCCACAGCCCGATCATTTTTTTTTAGTGGCACGTAATTTTTATAGGCGTATCGGTCCGAAAATACTCGACCAAACTATTGAAATGTCTCCGTATAAACGAGGGGGGTTACTAACGCCCTCTACTAGGCAGTAGACATTTATTTTTATACAGTCCGAATTTTTAGGAACGAAATTTTCCGAATTGTCTGAGTTTCTAAAAACGTCAAAACAAACTGGTGTTGGTTTAAAAAAAAAAAATAAAACGTCGGAAGAGAATGGCAACTCCAATACATAAATATTGTTTTTTTGTGAAAAAAAAATAAGAATATTTAGCGGATCGAGTGGATCAGGTGACTATAGTATAGTGTGGGAGAAGAATTACCAAAAAAAAAAAAGTGGTGTGATCCCTGGCTCTAACAGCTCCGTGTCAGAGGTACTGTGTACAAAAAAAAAAAAAAACAGAATTTCTCCAACCGGCAAACCGAGCACACGTTTGAGCTTCCCTGACACTCGGCCGGTTGAAAATTATATGTTATCTGTAAACTAAAATATAAAATGAAATTGTGAATTTTACGGAAATTAAGTACGTGGTGGTAAACTTGTGAATCAATAGTTTTTTTTAGTAATTCTCTTACAAAATTTTTTTACGGCGTGATTTGTAGTTTTAGCATAAATCTTTACAATTTAAGATTTTTCTTTCTCGTGGCCAAATATCTAAACGGTTGAAATCTTACGAAGCGAATTTTTAGCCACGCTAATTTGAATTAAAAATAATAATAAAATACCTAGGGTGAGTTTGTGACAAAGTTTTATTGAAGGGTTGATACTAAAAGTGATACATTTTTGTATTGATTTCTTTTCTAATACCAATTGCGGTTATATGGCGGTCCCGAGTTGCCAATTTTATTTGTGTGGGATTGACTGATAAACAGCTTAGTTCCTGTTTTTCTGGAGCAGTAATCAAGTCATTGAAGCCGAGAGTAGTACAAATACAAAATTCTCCGAACTATACCACAATTATCGATTGAGAATACTGTTGAACGGTGCAGTACAGTCCAGTGGATCGGAGCACCCTATAATCCCCACTTGAGGTTCTTGAGTCCTAACAACAACAAAAATCAAAACAAAATCAACCAAGAGATAACAAATTAAAGAAAACGAAAATCCAGGTATTAATTATAAACATACATTTAGTTCTAAAAAAGCCAATATTACTCAAAGGAGAAGCTAAAGGAAAGTTACCCTTATAGATGATCTTTATTGCGAAAAGTGCCAATCTGAAGCTCGCTACTGAACTAGGAGAGTTTTCAGGTTATTTTAAAGTTCCTGATTTTGAAGTCTTGGCGTTGAAGTTTGTGTGTGTTGACTTTTAATTAAGTTCTCTTAAAAGAAAAAAAAGTTAAGTTCATTTTTGAGTAAAGTTTCTTTTGAATTTATTAAAATTTCTTTTTGTAAATGATAGTGTTTTGTTTCCCCGGCTGTCACCTGTGTTTTTGTTTATACTTATCAGTCAGTGTTGACTATACATCCACCTCCATTGAGCTCACTGAAGGTAGGGAATTTTGCCTTTAGAGTATTAAGCCCGGTGTGCCAAATAAAGTGGTACTTCGTTTTGAGGTTAAGTTCTAGTCCTGTTGGGAAATAATTCTTTGTCATTTTTTTTTTTTTTTTTTTGTTAAGGTTAATTGTTTCCACTTTTATAATTTACAACATAATGCTACATAACAATAATTATTTTTGTGATTTCTTCAACACGAATAAAACTTCAGCCAACGCCATCGATTTATGAAAGTTATTTGTGTTTTTAAGTAGATGTTTTCAAGTAAATTTTTTCAGGGGTCTCGATGGTGAGCTAAAGTCTATGGTGAGATAGAGTGACCGCAACAGTATACTACCGTTAGGGGGAATTCAAATATGGCCACTGGATTCCATTGGTTGGGTGGGAAATGGCCGGCTGCTCTAACACCCGCAGCGCCCTAGGTGTGGTGAATGTCCGTCCGCGGTTTTTCGTTTATTTTCTAGGCCTGATAAATGTTTTTGTTGGGAGGTGAGGTTTAGTTCGGGGGCAAGATCCCCCCCCCCCATTCCGGCGAGTTCAAGCCGAGCCTCCAAGCAGGCCGCGTTCCCCGGACTAAGCACTCCAGTCCTTTCCTTTCCATTCCTATTTCGACGTAATCTTCAGTTGGTCAGTCAGTGAGCAGCAAGCAGTGTGCACACACGCATAGCGGAAGATAATTATTTTAAATAAAAATAAAAATCCACCCCTAGACAAAAAGGACAAATAACCAGGTATACCTGCGGGCTACTTGTTTTTATTGCCCAACAACAAAAACAAAAGGTGATTATCCTAACAAACAAACAAGTGATTAATGCGGATCAATAGTTTTTCTTAAAATAGTGTTGTGCGTATTAAATCTGATTAATTAAATAATAAAAAGTGAAAAGGGCTAATCCAGCAATGGAACCCTTAAATCCAGAATCAGCATTTGCTACCCTTGAAGCATTGCTGAAAAGGATAGTCAACGACCTCGGCCCCGAATATGGACCAAGACTAGTGATGCCATTTAAAAACATCATCCAGCCAATCGCCAACGAAGACAATGAAGAAGACACCAACATGGACACCGAAGACATTGACAGCGATGAGAATTCTTTAACTGCCAGCAGCGTGGAGGATTCGTCCACCGAAGATGATGAGCCCAGCACAAATTAAAGCCCTGAAGAAGACGCCAACGAGTCGCTCCTGCCTGGACAAAAAAGACCTCACAAGGCAGGCAAGAAGGAAGACAACGGTATTAAGCGTGCCCAACTTGAGGAAGATTCTACAGCGAATCTACCCATAGCGCCAACGCCAGTGCCATCCGAATCTGCTACCAGAAGGCAAATAACAGCGGAACAGCAATCAACATCAGCTTCCACCAAACCTCATCCGTCAGCAACCATCCAACCACCGAAACCGACGCAAACCAGCCCTACCTCCTGTAGTAAAAACCATCGTTCAGCCATCATCAACAACAACCAAAGACAACACCGCCAAGGCCCCAGGAATGCCACCAAAGTTTTGCTTCTCTGGAAATATCGCTTAGATCAGCAGGTTCTGCAAAAGCAACATCCTTAAAGTGACATTTAAAAACAGGAACACGAAGACAATCATCATCAGTGCTGGAAACAGAAAGACATTTGACACCATCAAGAACTTCTTAAAGGAACGGAAAATCCAGATCAACACATTCACGCCACCAGAGGAAAGAAAGAATCTGTTTCTGTTAAAGGGCATCTACTACACGTACGCCGTCATAGAGGTGGAGGACGAATTGAGGATTGAAGGGCCCCCAGTAATGAAGGACTCCCAGTTCAAGGCAAAGAAGGCGCAGGGTAAAACCTACAACAACTTTGTCGTTGAGCTAAGCCAAAACTGTGACATTGCCGAGGTCTACACCAAGACCTTAATAATGAATCAGAGAGTGCACTGGGAGCGCCTCAAATCAAACGCAATCGTACAGTGCCGAAACTGCCAACGATTCGGACACGTCGCCACCAACTGCTTTTATATATTAATAGATTTCTTTATTTCTTGTTTTTAATTAGACGTTAAATAGTCCAGTCAACGAAGGAAAAATAAATGAAATAAATCGTGTAGTCTAGGTTATTTTTTTAAGTGGTAGGGGTGACCCTCAGGTCCAACATACCAAAAGTCCCCAGCCCAGGGCCGCGAGCTTAAGCCTGGAGAGGGGGTTAAAGGTCC
Organism: Epistrophella euchroma; assembly: GCA_947049315.1. Lineage (NCBI taxonomy): Eukaryota > Metazoa > Arthropoda > Insecta > Diptera > Syrphidae > Epistrophella > Epistrophella euchroma. Next base: position 116,319,599 of record OX346246.1, on the reverse strand, counting down.
CCTTTTTTAGTTTTTCGGGAATATTTCGAAAACCAAGGGCTTAACTGAAAAAGTCTGGACCAAGCAATTAAAGTAAATTAAATTTCCTACAAAAAATGTTATATTTATATTTTCGCTTGGAGCAACACTTAGGAAGATGCGGGGTGGAGAAATGTCAAGAAATCTAAAAAATCGGTCATTAGCCTACAAAATTAAGTGTTTATAGATCAATTTTATCTATAAATAACAGAAAAAATAAGTATATGTATTCAAAATTATTCCATTGATGATTTGAAAGGGAGTTTATGGGGTTAAAACAGGTGGCGAGGGATAGAATTTCCTAATTTAATTTATTTGCTACAGTGTTTGCATTCACTATGAAAAATACTGTTTCTTTAAAGGTAAAAAGTATAATGGATTTTTCCAAGTTACTGACCATGACTTTGTAAAATAATTTTCAGACATGTACTAAGAAAAAAATCGTTAAGGATAGGGGGGTCTATGTCCCCCCGTTTATAAGGGAGGGACCATTTTCTAAAGCATTGACGTAAAGTGCATTAATAATTATTTAAAATCAATGGAAGTACCTATAATACAACACTATAGGTTTTTGAAAATCCAAGGACCTATTCTTTTATTTTGTTGCTAAAACAAGTTTTTTTTATTAAACAGGTTATAAAAAAATTGAACTTAAATTTAAAGTTTTGAAAAAAAAAATTTTCAATGATTTTATTTTCAAAATTTTTTGTAAGTAAGTGCTAAATTTTAGTTCAGTATTTATGGCCGTTGTTAATTTTTAGTCGAACGCTAAAAACTAGATAGCTGTAGGTCTTTCAGTTTTTGAGAAAAACAAAAATTATGAACACTACTACTTTCTTAGAATTTATTTCTAAAGAACCTTTACCCCCCTCCTGTCTAAAGCTCGCGGCTCTAGACAGGGGACTTTCAGTATATTATACCTGAGCATCACTCCTAACTTATGAAAAAATAATCCAGACTACATGATTTTTCCCTCGTTGGCAAAGTGACGGTTTTACAAGAGAAATAGTTTTCTAAAAAAGTAGTAGTTTCCATAATTTTTGATTTTTTCAAAAACTGAAAGACCTACAGCTATCTAGTTTTTAGCGTTCGACTAAGAATTAACAACGGCCATAAATACTGAACTAAAATTTAGCTTTTAGTTACAAAAAATTATGAAAATAAAATCATTAGAATTTTTTTTTTCAAAACTTTAAATTTAAGTTCAATTTTTTTATAACCTGTTTAATAAAAAAAACTTGTTTTAGCAACAAAATAAAAGAATAGGTCCTTGGATTTTCAAAAACCTATAGTGTTGTATTATAGGTACTTCCATTGATTTTAAATAATTATTAATGCACTTTACGTCAATGCTTTAGAAAATGGTCCCTCCCTTATAAACGGGGGGACATAGACCCCCCCTATCCTTAACGATTTTTTTCTTAGTACATGTCTGAAAATTATTTTACAAAGTCATGGTCAGTAACTTGGAAAAATCCATTATACTTTTTACCTTTAAAGAAACAGTATTTTTCATAGTGAACGCAAACACTGTAGCAAATAAATTAAATTAGGAAATTCTATCCCTCGCCACCTGTTTTAACCCCATAAACTCCCTTCCAAATCATCAATGGAATAATTTTGAATACATATACTTATTTTTTCTGTTATTTATAGATAAAATTGATCTATAAACACTTAATTTTGTAGGCTAATGACCGATTTTTTAGATTTCTTGACATTTCTCCACCCTGCATCTTCCTTAGTGTTGCTCCAAGCGAAAATATAAATATAACATTTTTTGTAGGAAATTTAATTTACTTTAATTCCTTGGTCCAGACTTTTTCAGTTAAGCCCTTGGTTTTCGAAATATTCCCGAAAAACTAAAAAAGGGGACCTTTAACCCCCTCTCCAGGCTTAAGCTCGCGGCCCTGGGCTGGGGACTTTTGGTATGTTGAAACTGAGGGTCACCCCTAACACTTAAAAAAATAACCCAGACTACACGGTTTATTTCATTTATTTTATGATTTTAGGTCTTCGTTGACTGGACTAAAAGTTTTTTATGTATACCAGCCACTTATTTATAGTCTAATTATTTATTTTTCTCTCTATATTTCTATTTACAGGTAACATTTTCCAAACGTAGCAAACCCAAACTAGAAAAAAATGGTTACCTTTACCATTTTGAACATAAAAAAATTGAAGCAAATCATTTTGGTGCTGTGGAGAACGCAAGACTTTACGTTCCAAAGCCAGAATAGCTACCTTTAAATCAGACGAAAATTACATTATTAAAACAACCACCAATTAACATAGCCATGCTCCACTAGCGTTCGAAAAAAAAGTACCTGACGCTAATTTTCATCTAAAAGAAACTTTGCCTCCCAGCGTGATAACAGGAGACACAACGGTGGGAGTAGAGCCCGTATGGCGCCCATATCTGCCGTCCAAAAAAGCCCAAAAATATGAAGATCCAGCGAGTGCGAGCCGGCCAAAAAAAAGATCAGGAAAGCCTACACGAAATTGCAATACCAGAGTGGTTTCGATTCATCGACGGCGAATTATTTGAGCTGGCAGAGACAACTTACTCTTCTGGAAAAAATATTTAATTGAGCACAAGAAGCACCATCCAGCTCCTGGGCCAATCAAAATGCTGGCTGGTTGACCGCACTTTTGCTGTGGTTCCCTCCATCATGTGTCAGCTCTTTTCGGTGCATGACTATATCAATGGGATTGTAGTTCCTTAGGAGCCACAAATCAGTTGAAACATATGAAAAATTTTGGCTGCAACTGATGTACTTTGCGTGCAATAACAACATTCATCTGCGGCTGAACGTGATAGTCTCCGACTTTGAGAAAGCAATCATTCGTTCAGCATCCGGATTCTTTGAACAGGCTCAAACACATAGCTGTTTTTTTCTTTTCGGCCAGATTATATGGAGAAAGGTGCAACCTCTTAAATTTAAAACTAAATTCAGCAATGAAGAGTCTTTCTCAATTGAAGTGAGGATGTTGAAAGCTTTAGCTTTCATTCCTGCCGCAGAGGTTTTGGAATATTTCAAAGAATTATATGCTTCATTCCAACACGAACAAAGCCGAGTTCTAGCAAAATGGTTCGAAAAAAATTATATCGGCACCGAAAACCACAGGCCGCAGTACACACCAACCTTTTGGACTACTGGAGCTGCTGCGAGCGATCGCTTTTATCCTAGAACACAAAACAGCGTAGAAGCCTGGCATCATCGTTTGAAGGTCGTGGTTGGGCAAACACATGCAGGCCTATACAAATTGATCGGTGACCTCGCAAAAAAGACAGTAATGGCTAAGGTTGCCGTTGAAAAAGTCCAAAGGGGAGAAGTTCCGTCAACAAAGAAGACCATAAAAAAAATGAAAGACTGCAAACAGTAATTGAATTCCGGGTAACTACTGATAAGGTGCAATACCTCAAAAATATTGCACACAACCTAAATGTATATTAAATATTTATGCTGATTGCTTACCACCTGACGGTACCAAAATCCGTCCTTTTTCGGACGACCAAGAACTCATAAAGAGATTTCGCGGTTACCTTTAGTGCCCCAGCCGAGGTACCTTAGCGCAATGTACACTGGATGACAACAGACAACGATGAAAGCGTCGCCTTCTACGCTGACCTTGGGTCAGCGCCGCCGTGGCTAAACGTTCCCCCGTTCTTTACAAAACTAAATAAATGTATGCAATCAGAAAAATCTAAAATTCAAGATATGTATTGTTTAATTATTATCTGTATATATATCTTTATGACCTTACTTATAAGTATTTTAGGAACAGAGTGGACGGCGACGCTGTGTCGCGCCGACCTTTTTCATTGAACAATTAATAGTTTCACAGATTGTGTTTTATGACTCACATCTATGACTATGATGCATTATGTTTCATGAACAAGGGATGCGTCGCATAATCTTTATCCACTTTACAACCATTAAGGTTAGTTTAGGATTCTAAGAAATTAGAGATAAGATAGATTAAGAAAATATAAATGTATTTGTATGCTAGTTATAAAAAGTAGCTTGTATTTTGGAAATAGGTACTTATAGGTACAGTATTCGTTCAACCACACAACAGTGAAGTGTCGTTAATTTTGCCTAGTAATAATTCTCCTACAGTGCGGTAGCTTGCTATATTTTCATGTATAATGAAGTCACGACAGCCTGGAAGTCACTGTTAAGTTGCTGTGTAAAAGAAAGTTATATCGACAACACAAATATTAAAAATATCCATTACGTCAACCCAATAAATCAGCTTTCGTACGGCGAAATATATTACGGTGTGAAAATAGCACTTTTTTTTTGAAAAAGTTTCCATTGTCAAACAAATTGTACAAGGCTTTCAATGCCGTTGTTTGTCCTTCTTAAGTACTAAGCAAATATATTCAAGATTTAACTTCAACAACAGTGTCTTCAAAGGTATGGAATCTTTGTCTCCAACGAATGTTTTAAACAAAAACGTTAAGTCAATTTTCCCTCTTATAAAACATTTTCCAAATTAAGTGGCTGAAGATTGTTATCAGAAGATATATAATGAGTGGAGAATGCTTGTTAATTCAAATATTAAAGCAAATGACCAAGTAAACGACATTGAAGAATTCTGGAAATATGTTGGCCAAGTTAAACTTAATTAATTTTTGACATATTTTCACTGCCACATTCGTCAGCCAACACTGAAAGAATATTTTCAAAAGTAATCCTACCTAAAACGAAAATTAGAAACAGACTTGAAGTAGATTCAATCAATCCTTTTACGCTTAAATTGGCTTTTAAGCGTTTTAGGAATTTTTTCTTTTACGATTGAAATGGCTTTTAAACGTTTTAGTATATTTTGGTTTAATAATTGCAAAAATAAAAATATTTACAAAAAATGCTTAAAACGGTTTTTAAGCGTTTTGGCCATTTTTTACAGTGGAATGTTTGCCATTCATTTTCATTGCGTTTTTTTTTTTTGGTGAAAAAATAAATTAAAAATAATTTTGGAATATATATTTTAGGAAGAAATTACAAATTTTAAGTGTTTTTTTTTTTTTTAGGATTTGAATTTTATAAAATAAATATAGGAATATTTATTTATGTTTTTTTAATTTGTCTACAGACTACAAAGAAGCCTGGGATGAGCCCATGCAATTGTATGAAAAACCGTACCATATTACCAAGGAACACCTTAATTAATTCTACAGGTTGCCGGAGCTTCAATGAAAGCCATCGGCTTATGAGATCCAAAGAATGGCGAATGTAACACATGGAACCATCCGTAAGCTGATATCACTAGGGGTCCCTGTGCAACATTGGGATATGGTTTTGGTGTTGGGACTACACGACCTTCTGGATCCAGAATCTAGGAGGTAATGGGAGCTATAAAGTTCCTCTGAAACTCCCAAAATAGGACAGATATTGGATTTGTTTGATAAACAGGCAGGAGCCTTTGAGAATACAAAGACGGTGTGAAACCAACAGCATACAACTGCAGGAGCAGGAAGAAAGGAGTGGGAGGAGGCTTTTAGGAACTAGCCTTCAGCATCGAAGGGAACCTTGAGGGCACAATATTTTGGAGTTCCATGTGAGGCATGCGGGAAAGATTCCCATGCAGTCCATCACTGCCCGGACTTTTATGGCCCTAAGTCTCTATGCGCAAAAGGATTTCGTATATAGAAGGAAAATCTGCCCGAATTACCTTAGGAAAGGGCACAGCAAAGAAGCCTGCGAGGGAATAAAATGCAGAGATCTGAAATGCCCATAATAGCATGCTTTGCCCATTGAAGCAAGGGTTCAAAAGCATATTGAGCAGTCAGACAGGAGCAGTCAGCAGGAGGAAGAACAAGCAGGGAAAAATGAAGTTGTGACTAGGAGACCTCAGCTAAACGTCGGAGAAGGAGTATTAAAGGAGAAGTGGCATTAACTTCAAAACGAAAGGCAGAGCCAACACCCAAGGAAAATAATCCTATTAATAAAAAATATTTAGTAAGAATCAAAATAAAAATACAATTTACCAATGTGTAACAGTTATCACGACGCATGTACGCCTCGGACATGCGCACAATTCACAATTGCCTTGTCAGCAATTAATATTGAAAACCTGTTCCCACAGGTAACTGTGAATTTGATTTCATTGTCGACACCGGATATTCATGCCGCCTGGGAATTGGCCGATCATTGACCAATAAGTGCACGGTCAGCACTTTGGCTGTATGCTGACCTTGATACGATATCGCCACCGACCAACGGTGCATCGTGGGATAGGAGCATTGGATTAGAATTATAAGTTAGTCTTAAGTTAGATTAGAACGGGACGGACGCATAAAATAAAGATTGACTACCAATTAAAATACTTGTCTGAATTATTGTAAGTCGAACCGTTAGGCCAGCCCTTCGGGGTTGGCGTTCGCGTTTTTTTTTAGGATTCCTCGAAGGAAATCCTTTTACTGGCGCCCGAGCAGGGACCGGTTTAAAACATTGTTTCAATTTTTTCCTCGTCGATTGTTCGTGGGTCCTTTAATACAGGATAGACGAATTGGTACGCTCTATTTGAGTGCACGTCTCTGTTCCCATGAGAACACAGTTGACCATTCCAATTCTGAAGCGACAAAATTCCGACATTCCCATGAGAACATGTTCGGAGATGGATTGGATAATTGTTACAATAGTGAAGTGTTTCGTGCCATTAGTAGGACGTTTGCAATTTCAACGCTTACGTCTAAACGGGACCAACACGAACCTTCCTAAGCCGGTGCCTAACCTAAAATCGGTATTAATACGTGTTTTTTTTTCGGTCTTTTTTAGATCTCAATCGGAAATGCTTCACCGAATTCACCGAATGTGAGTCATCGGGAAATCAAAGAAATAAATATTAACTTCTTAAAGAAAAATCTATTAATAATCCGAAAAGGAAAAGTTATAAAAAAATATAATAAAAAAAAAAAGCGATTTTAAAAGTAGCTTTTTAAAGGAAAAGTTATTAAAAAAAAAATATAATAAAAAAAAAGAGCGATTTTAAAAGTAGCTTTTTGTCAAAAAAAGAGCAATGCATTTAAATTGCCGAAAAATAAGAAAGAAAGTTTTGTGAAAAAAAAAGAGCTTAAAATTAAAGCTGAAAGAAAAAAAAAGAAAAGATCAGTGTTAATTGAATAATTACATGATTCAATTAAGAAAATTTAATAGCTTTGAAAAAAAAATTATACATGAAATAATTATACGAAAGTTCTGAAGTTTTAGAAAAAAAAGAAAAAAGGAAAAAAACCTCTTGTGTGAAAATATATATTTAAAGAAAAAAAAAAGAAAAATTGCGAGGATACTTCAAATAAAAATTTGTGAAATTAAAGAAAAATTGTAAAGTAGGTATACAAAAAAAAAGTTAAAAAAAAAAAAAGTTACATAAAATTTGTGAAATCGTGATTTTAAATTGCAACATATTCCAGGTAAGGTGCATTGAAAAATTTATAAATTTGTGATAATACTTCTGATTTGCCTTTTTTAAGAGAAATTTTTACTATATTTGCTATACAAAATGGATGATTTAGTAAAATCCGTTACTGATTTGAACGGTGCTGTTAATGCAATTTTGCAACAGCTGAAAACGTTTGACGGGCGGTTACAATCTGTCGAAAGAGCTAATCGTCCTTTACTTGAATCAAGTTCAAGCACTCCCCTTCGGGAACCACGCACTGTGGAGGATTTGCGCGAGATCAGCAAATTGCCTGATTGCGTGAAAGAACTCCAAGTCTTTGAGGGCAACCCAACACATTACGTATCCTGGATACATAGTGTTGAGGGTATACTTAAGGACTTCAGTATCGTACGGGATAAGCCTTTATACCGTGCGATCCTTAAGCATATCCGGCAAAAGGTTCGAGGCGGCGCAGACTCCGCGCTCGTCTCGTACAACATCTTTGATGATGACTGGGAAGCCATTAAAAGATGCTTGTCACTGCACTACGCTGATAAAAGAGACATTAGAACTCTCGAACATCAGCTCAATCAACTAAGGCAAGGTGGTTCCAAGGTTGATGAGTTTTATGCCACAGTGAACCACCAGTTTTCTTTGATTATAAATAAAATAAAAACTGAGTCTCATAGCGAGGAGACAGTGAGTGTACTCATCGAGACTTATAGAAACCGAGCCCTCGATATATTTACGAGGGGTCTCAATGGTGAGCTCGCGAGAATGGTCATACTTCAAAGACCAAAAACTCTCCCTGAATGTGTTTAGAGATGCAGAATCTCAACTACAGGAATCATGCAATACATGATAGTAGTTTTAGAAACACAATAACATCCCCAACGAGTTATAACTTTATGCGTGAGACCAAGCCTTTCCACCCACCATCGGGGCCATTACCTCCAAAGCCACGATCCAGCCAGTACCGAGTGAATTTGATTTCATTGTCGACACCGGATATTCATGCCGCCTGGGAATTGGCCGGTCATTGACCAATAAGTGCACGGTCAGCACTTTGGCTGTATGCTGACCTTGATACGATATCGCCACCGACCAACGGTGCATCGTGGGATAAGTTATCACGACGCATGTACGCCTCGGACATGCGTACAAGTCACAATTGCCTTGTCAGCAATTAATAATGAAAACCTGTTACCACAGGTAACTGTGAATTTGATTTCATTGTCGACACCGGATATTCATGCCGCCTGGGAATTGGCCGGTCATTGACCAATAAGTGCACGGTCAGCACTTTGGCTGTATGCTGACCTTGATACGATATCGCCACTGACCAACGGTGCATCGTGGGATAGGAGCATTGGATTATTAGAATTATAAGTTAGTCTTAAGTTAGATATAGAACGGGACGGACGCATAAAATAAAGATTGACTACCAAATAAAATACTTGTTTGAATTATTGTAAATCGAACCGTTAGGCCAGCCCTTCGGGGTTGGCGTTCGCGTTTTTTTAGGATTCCTCGAAGGAAATCCTTTTACTGTAACATATGACAATGCGTTTAATTTATTTTCTCCAGGTTTTAGTTTTATGCTAACAGTAATGGTAAGTCTTGAAAACAATAACTGGACTTTTCATTAGGATAACGCCCCCAACCACATGACACGCATTGTTAAAAATTAGATAGAGGAGCAGAATGTGGAATTGCTTTAATGGCCGCCGTACTCAGCTAACCTGAACTTTATTGAAAATGTTTGGGAAGGATAAGCTAATGAGTCTGGCCGTCAGTTTTAGGATAGAAAATCTCTTATTTTAGCCATTAAATTAGTCTGGAGTGATATTTCGCTGTACTACATAAAGAGGTTATACGATTCCTTGCCAGACCGAATCTGCATTTCTCCATATGGAACGCTTTGCAAGAGTGCCAGACAAAATAGAACTGGAATACAACATTAAAGATGACATCATATATGGATACACGGATTTTGGAGAATTCGGCAGGGAAAAAACAATAGCCCCTTAGATGATGGTATTTACCCTTAGGGGCTTGAACCATAATTGGAAACAAACGATTGTTTATTACGTTGGATCGCCGAATGGAGAGATGTTATCCAATATGTTGTTGACAATTATCAAAGGAGTAAATCAATGTGGAATAAATGTGGTTGCAACAAGCTGCGATCAAGGGAGCGCCAACGTTTCAGCTTACTCCAAGCTTCAAGGAGTCTTTTCCATGGAGGGAAAAGAATAAGTGGAAATCGATAATAACAGATTATTTTTTTTACTCTACGATCATCCGCATCTGTTCAAGAGCGTCCGAAACATTTTGTTAAAACACCAAATTTTTATTGGGGATGATGTAGTGGATTGGCGAGTTTTCGAGAAGATTTTTGAGGCAGACTCGGAAGGGATGAATGTGTTGAGCATAGGATTCTTTAAATCGGAGGAGGAAAAAAAAGTTGCTGACGCAACAGCTAGGTTCATCAAGAGAATGAACGACTTATTCGACAATTTAAACACAGGACACCTATACTCAAGGAATCCAAACCAATAGGTGGTATCTGATTTCACGGAAACATTGGATGCATTTAAAAGTGCAAGGAACTGGATTTCAACGTGGAAATCATCAAGCCGTGTCATTATCCCACCTTGCTTTAAAGGATAGAATCAAACACTGTTGGGAATAGAGAAAATGGAGGAATATCAAAAGCCAGGAGCAGAGCTGTATCCTACCCAGCACATTTGAATACAGATGTCGCTGAGAATCTGTTTTCCATGATACGTTGCAATAGAGGATCATTCATCCGCAACCTGAAACAGATAATTTTCCAACACTTTAGTTCGGCGCAATATTCCGGATATGAAGATCCCGGAGCGGAGCCACTTCTCCGGGCAACTGACTTCGAGGGAGAAATTGAAACTGATTTAGGAGAGGACATCGATTTCCAAATCAAGGCACCAATAGAAAACAACATTTTAGTAAATATATTGGACTACAAAATAGATGAAAGTAAATAAAAACCGTTGCGACCGCCGCTGTGCTTTTAAGTACCTTTCCGCAGTAGGCCGAAGTGTTTGAACAGGGAAGGACGCGTTTCGCTCGTCTCTCATACGGTAAGTTACAGAGACTAACTGGGTCCCATGGACCCACCACTATATTTACGTAACTTTTTTTTTCTCGGTGCCTAATTTATTTTCGTTTTTTTTTTTATTTTAGATATTTGTGGCCTGAAAGTGATTTTTGTGCTGTGTTGTGTTTTGTGTTGAGTTGTATTTTGTATTAAAAGAAAAATGTTGGAAAAGTTGTCTAAACATCAGTACCAAGTCATCAGGAACTTGGTAAACCATAAAACTGAAGTCGATGTTTTTCCAAGCTATGAAAAAGTTCTTAAAGCGAAAAAAGAATGTTACCCAGCACTTCAAACAATACAAATATCGGATTCATTAGCTGAAGTTTCGCTTCAAGGACTCCTTAATCATACAGCTGAACGCATCGTAGAATCCCAACGAGAAATTTTTGAAAATTTGGATTATAATTTCGGTAATAAAAAAATTAAAAACAAAGTTTTGTGTTATATTGTCAAGCTTGTCCCTTCATTTTTTAGCTTTGTTATTAGTAAAAGTGTTTCATGTTTGTTGCAACCGATAACTTCAGTTGCCAATATAATAGTGTCGCTCGTCTGAATAAATCCACATGTTGTGTTCGTCTTTTGTAAAAATGTAATTTCACTGTGGCTACATGAACTCTTGATTTAAGTAATCTAACTCTAATCGGCAAATGGGGCATTGATGGAAGCAGTGGACAGTCCGAATACAAGCAAAGAATATCCAGAGAATTCAGCGATTCGGATATGCTTATAACATCATATGTTCCAATTCCAATACAACTTTTTTCGCAAGAGGGCTCTGAGTCTGAAAAGAAAATTGTATGGCAAAGTCCTCAGTCAACTCGATACTGCCGACCCATACGTTTCAGAGTTGGGTAGTTCCGGACCTAAATAGTTCCAGGAACTAGTTCCTCTCTCGGATACATTTCCACTCGCTCCGCCGATTGAAGTTAAACAGTTCCATAGTTCCGACCGAATACAGAGAGATAAAAACACTTTTCTCTTCTTTCCCATTCGCATTTTCCTTAAAAACTGATGTTGTGTGTGTAGCCGTATAGCACAGGAAAACAAAAAAGAATACTTACCTACCGAATAACTTGCGATGTGTGTATTTCTATTTTGATTTTGTTTTGTTGCACATGTGATACTGTTCTTGTCATCGAAAAAAAAATGTCTCATTCTTATTGTATATTGTGAGTGTGAGAGTCATTGTTATTGCTAGTTCCTATGGCTTATGGAACTATTTAGGTTCGGAACTTTTGCTAGTGCCTATGGATTATGGAACTATTTAGTTCCGGAACTACCAATTCTTGTTAGGAAATTATATTCTCTAAGTTTTTTTTTGATAAAGCTTGTTGTTTGTTGTTGAACGACGAAACCTATGTGTGTTTTTTTATTTTCTTAAAACGTAAGTAATTTTGATTTGTAGAAAAATATAAACAAAATAGAATGCATGAAAATATAAAAATAATGCAGCCTCGTGAATAGCCTTGTTAGGAAGTTATATTCTTTTAAGTTTTATTTTGACAAAGCTTGTTGTTTGTTGTTGAAACGAAACCTATTTGTGTTTTTTTTTATTTTCATAAAACGTAAGTAGGTATAGGTACTTTCGATTTGTAGAAAAACATAAACATACAAAATAGAATGCATGAACATATAAAAATAATGCCGCCTTGTGAATAGCCGTTTACTTTCAATTTTATATATTTCTTGTCTGCCAAGTTGTTTCGATTTACCCCTCAAAAAAGTTTTTCCGTATATTTCACATCTAATCGTTGGATCGTTTATTCTTTAATGTTATTGTTATTATTGAACAAGAACTCTCCTACATTTATAGATGACCTTCAATTATGGAGTAGATATTTTTGAAAATTAAAACCAACGGATTAATTTCCCTACATTTTAAGGGATTCAATATTGAAAACGTATTTTTGAGTTTAAGAAAGGTACTAAAAATTCCACACAAAATTAGCTGTGAATTTTTATTTTCAAAATTAATTTCTTTTTGAATATCTTGGTTTATTAGAGGTATTAACGATCTGGTGCAACAAGTCTAGAAAAATTGCAAAATTTTATCTTTTTATTGCAAATCATGAACGCACTTTTACTAAACTGTTGCAACATCGAAAATAATTCACAAAATTACACAAACAAAAAAGAAATGGCGTCACGAATTAAATTTCGTGAGCTGTCAAATACGTAGTGCAAATCGTACACCGTTGTATTTTTCTGTTGTAATAGGTTTGAGGTATAGATAAAGTGAAAAAGTGTAACATAATTATAGCCCGTATATTTTGTTGTTGTGGTGCAAGAAATCGTCGCACTTTTGCAATGACACAAGACCAGTTGCACCGGATCGTGAATACCCCTATTATAATGTATGAAGGATTTAGGTAAACATTTTCAACGCACACTCTAATGCATTCAATGCTTTTGCTTGCTTTCTCTCTTTATAGTTTTTAATCATAAAATAATTTTTTCAAAATGGCCATGCGTAGAAGAAAAACCAGTATTTTATGGGACCATTTTTCTGAGACTGAAAAAGAAAAAGCTAAGTGCAATTATTGCAAGGAAGTGATATGTTTTTCTTCGGGGAGTTTAGGGAATTTATGCAGGCATCTTAATAGAAAGCACGCTGGAATTTCTATCAGACCATTAGAGCGCCAGCCTGTGATAATACCGAGCGCATCGGCAACACCGGAAACAGGCTCGGCACCACCGAATCCAGGGGTCATAAATGTTGACAACGAAAGTAGTGTTTCTCACCGTGCGCGTCAATCTCAGTCTCAACTGCAATCCCGATCAGTCCAGCAAAAAATGGATTCATTTACTGAAAGACCTCTTTCACAACAAAAACAATCAAAAATTGACCAACAACTAATTACTATGATAGCCAAAAAATACCACCCATTGCGGTTAGTTGAGGAACCTCAGTTTGGGAAATTTGTGTCACTTTTATGCCCTGCATACAGACTCCCAACAAGAAAAACTTTGTCGCAAAATCTCTTGCCTCAGCTTTTTCTCAAGCTAGAGCAAGAAGTTAAGACAAAAATTGAGAACGCTCCAGCAATTTGTCTGACAACTGATGCATGGACATCAATAAACAATCAAAGTTTTATTGCTGTTACTGCCCATTATATTGATACAGAAAATGCACAGCTGTGCTCCAATTTACTTGGTTGTACTGAATACAACCAAAGCCACAGTAGTGACAATATGTGCGCTTTTTTAAAGGACCAAATTTCAAAATGGAAGATCGACCATAAAGTTGGAGCAATTGTTAGCGACAATGCTAAAAACATTCTTTCCGCAGTTCAAAAAGGGAATTGGCGGTCCATAGGTTGTTTTACTCACTTATGAAACTTAGTGGTACAAGCTGCACTTCAAAACATTGAAGACACACTAAAAAAAGTTAAAAGTGTTGTTGAGTTTTTTAAGAGAAGCACACAAGCCCTATATAACCTAAAAGAGATTCAATCTCAAATGTATTTACCCACCTTAAAATTAAAGCAAGACGTTCCAACACGATGGAACTCTACGTACGACATGCTGGATCGTATTTTAGAAATAAAAAATGCTGTTATTGCTACATTAGCAATAGTAAGAAATGATCTTTCTTTAAACAATGAAGATTGGGATATTTTAGAGAGAATTCTTCCAATTTTAAAAATATTTTTGGACATAACGGTCGAGATATCCTCCGAAAAAAATGTAAGCCTTTCGAAGGTCATTGTTTACTGCCGACTGTTAAAATTTGAAATAAGCCGTTTTACAGAATAGCTTTCCGATCCCCAAATTCCGGAATGTGTCCGCAAATTTGTGAAGAAAATTCAAGAAGAAGTTCAAAGCCGTTTCAACAATTTGGAAAAGAATTTTCTTTACGCCGAGGCTACAATATCTGACCCGAGGTTTAAAAACAATGGTTTCCGAGATAACTTGAATTTTACATCAGCCTTTGACAAATTAAAACAGAAAGTTCCATCTCAACAGCAGCGTTCTTTTCAAATTCAAACCGCATCTTCTACTTCTCCTGTTGAGGAAGTAGTTGCAGTTGCATCGACTTCATCATCAACATCAGCAAAAGCAAATGCATCTATTTGGGATGCTTTCGACAAGGAAATCTCAAGTTTAGTACCAGAAAACACAGTAGCTGCTGGGATAATTGAACTTGAAAAACATTTAAACGAACCACCACTCAAGAGGACGGAAAACCCTTTAATTTGGTGGAATTCCATAAAATGTGCTTACCCAATTTTGTACCGGTATATGCTCAAAAGGCTTAATTTGGGAGCAACATCTGTTCCTTGCGAACGAACTTTTTCAAAAGCCGGAATGATCCTTAACAATAAACGTAGCCGTTTGTCGGCCAGCAAGGTATCACAATTACTTTTTATTAGCAGCAATATGTAAAATCTGCCATTTAAATTTTGCTATTCATTTTCATTTCCATTCATGTAACTTTGTTTGTTTATTGATATTAACTTGTCCTTGGGGTTATGTTTCGAACTTTTTCATCCTTTTTGTTTTCCCAAGTTTTTCTTAAAAAAAACTGTATATTTTATTTTGTAAAGTGAATTTTTAATAATTTTGTTTTGTTTTTTAAATATTTATGAAGTATGTTTAAATTGAACTATTTTTGTTATTGTGATGGTATTATTATTTATTTTAAATTCAAATGATAATAAACAAAAAAACCTATTTCATTTCTTATTACTTGGTTTTTAGTTTTGACGCTTTGACACAGAAGCAAAATATTTCAGATAATTTCATTACTCTCCTCCTTTTTGTTAAGGCTTTAGGTTTTTATCTTTTCTTGAGACTAGTTCTAAGGAATTTTTTGTTTTATTTCTTCCCTTAAATTTATTTATTGATGACTTGTTTCTCCAACCATGACGATTAAAACTAAAAAAAAGTTTAATCGTTCCAGAACTAGTTCCGGGAACTAGTTCCGACGTAAAAATAAAACGTTCCATGTTCGTTCCGCTAAAGGAACGATTTTGCGCAACTGTCGTTTTCAATTAAAAAAAGAAACGGCAGACTTAAGCTGAGCAAGAATATAAGTATACAGAGCCAAATAAATGAAACAATTACTAATATATCGGACCATTTTATCAGCTGCAGAGTAAAGCATATACTTAAATTGACAATGGTTGACGGTAAGATATGCAATGCCTTGTCACATACGGCTTCACAACAAGTGTGCTTTATTTGTGGAGCAAAACCAAGTAATATGAATGACATTCGATGCTCCTTAAAAAGAACTATCAATGAAGATTTCCTAGATTTCGGCATATCTCCACTGCATGCACGGATAAGTTTTTTTGAATTCTTCATTCATTTAGGTTATCGGTTGGATTTCAAAAAATGGCGCACAGGAAGCAAGGAAAATATCTTATGGACGCACAAAAAAAAACGTATCCAAGGAGAATTTAAGAACATTGGGTTGATAGTTGATAAGCCGAAACAAGGTGGAGGGAATTCAAATGATGGAAATACTGCCCGAAGATTTTTTGCAAACCCATCTGTATCTTCCAAAATAACAGGTGTAAAACAATCGATTATCGAAAGATGTGCTGTTATTTTAAAAACTTTGGCAAGCTGTTTTGAAATTAATGCAGAAACTTTTCAAGAATATGCACAAGAAACAGCCCGAGAAATCGTTGCAGAATACCCTTGGTACCCATTACCACCTTCAGTAGACAAACACAAGGTTCTATTTCATGGAGGACAAATCGTGAAACATTCCATATTGCCTATAGGCCAATTTACGGAGAAGGCAGCTGAAGCTAAAAATAAAGATGTCAAGTTTTTTCGTTCAAAAAACACGAGAAAAATATCAAGAATATCAACAAACACCGATTTGTTAAATAGATTACTGCTGACTTCAGACCCTTTGCTTTCTAACGAAAGAAATTTAAAAAAAAATCAAAAATCGACTTTGTCCAAAGAAATTTTAAATTTATTGATATAATTCCTTGCAAAATAAAATAATATTTAAAATAAATCACTTTTTTAATTATTTAATTTATTTTTCATCAGATAAATTTAAATTTAGAGTTTTGACCGCACTTCCCATACAAATGGAACCACTGTGCGCCGTTGGCCGATGCCTGGTCTGTATAGGCTATTAGACATGAGTGCTCTAAATGCTTACATTATCCAGCAGAGTCATGAAAAGGCCCCAAAGATGACGAGGACGTTTTTTTTTTTAAAGGACTAGCACAAATGTTGTGTGGCCCGCACTTGAAGGAGAGATACTACAACCAAAGGCTACCAGTACAATTAAGGACGAGCATTGGGGCAGTTCTCAAAATTGAATACGCTGAAGCAAGTAATGGCGAATGGAAGAAAAGAAAAAGATGCTTTTTGTGTCCACCCAATAAAAGAGCAAAGACGATAAACTTGTGAAAGTTATAAACACTCAACTGTACCAAAACAGTAACAGGACATAATAAAATAAACAGGATCGCTAAAGGATGATCTACAAAAGCATCCTATAACAATACGAAACAAATGCATACCAGATATTTTATGATCAACTAAACAAGATAATATATACCAAAGAAGATAAAGATACAAAAAGCAATTAACAACCAAACAAGATAATAAACAAGATAAAGATACAAAAAGTAATTAACTAACACCACCATAAACCCTGAGGACAAGAAAACCAACTCACCAGGATAACGATATAATTAGATAGAACACAGAAGGAGTAGTCAGTAGTTGCAGAGTAGTACGTAAAGAACTATGTATTAAAATTTAACAATTCAAATATTTAATTCGTTAAATAAAGTTTACCTTTAAAAATAATTTTTTTAAATTACTTTTTTTATTCCGTCGAATAAATATAATTTGTGCAAGGTGCACGCAACCTATTTGCCAAATATGCAAGTGATTCATTTAAAATATATGTCACTTTGGCCGATGTCAAAATTTTGTATGTTAATGTTTTTAGGTTTTTTTTTTTTGTTAATACTTAAGAGTATTATTTTATGTTAAAGAATAATGTTTTGTTTAGGTTTTTGTGTTTGTGTTTTTTTTTTATATTCTCAGTTTAAAAATGACATATTTTTAAACTTAGATTTTTAAGACTGACTTTTAAAGTGCAAATTTGAAAACTAATGTTTCCTATTTTTTTTTTTTTACTACCTCTGAAATTGTTATTTTTTAAAATTAAATTTTGTACTTTATTTTATCATTTCAAAACACCTGGATTCACTGGACCCACCACTTTAGATGAGTTACTAAATTTCACCACTATAGTTAAGGAAGGAAGGTTTCGAAGGCTGTTTCATATTGACTCATTGAAACCAACGTCCATCGTGAAGTATATAATCACTTTATACATTTGAATTTAATTCAATACAGTCCACTAAAACAATAACAAAAATAATTTTCTTTTATTTTTTATTTTTGTTTATTCTCTTCTTCGCTTTATGCATACTCCATAAAATATACATTCAGAGCAACGATGTGGATGAAGAGTTCGTAGTTCTTGAGGAGAGCGACAATTTCGAAAATGACAGCGACACAGATTCCTATGGTACGAATTCAGCACATTCAAAAAGAGAAAACCTGTTAAATTCCTTATTTTAATAAAACTAATTTGTATTAAAAAAAAAAAAAACAAAATAACTTTTATTTTTATAAAAAATAAACAGTCTTCACAGCGTGTAAGAGTATATAGAGAGAGAGAGAGAGCAGTCGACAACCAACAGCGAACGTGATCGGACGCGCAAAAATATACAATAATGAAACGAATTTAAAAACAGAATTTATATTTTTCTTATGTAAAGAAACAACCGTATTTTTTTTTGCGCATTCTTTACTCTCCACCTTTCGTATTGAACAATTTTTTTATTTTTTTGTTTTGTGGATGGAGACGGCAGCAAACGCGGTATGTTGAGCTATGATTGGCTCTTAGTTGGGTAACCAACGGTAGAGTATGGACAAGAATCCTCCCCACAGCCGGCCAGCTAGCTTAAGGAAAATATGAGTGTAAAAATTCCCGCACTCGACATCTCTTTAGAAAAAAAAGTACAAACAAATATAAACTACCTACTAGATAGCAGCAATCTTCACAGACACAACATCCTTGCAGAATGTAGAAAAAATTTACAAACAGGCATTTTGGACAGTGGTGCAATTTTCGAAAATAAACAGGAAGTGTTAAGACGGAGAATTCTACACAAAGAAGAACGGAGTATTGTACTTGGGCTCAAGAATAATGATTCACTTGGGATATAGAGTGATATGACTAAAACAAAGCAGGTGACATCGTGTATTAACAGACCTGCATTTGAAAAGACTGCCAAAGCTTAAATTAAAATTAAATATTTCTCTTCAGACGCAACCGACAACACTTTGGAAAAAGTTAGATAAAAATAAAAAAATTACTAGGAGCATAAGGAGTGAGAAGACGGCGGTAAGAGGACAGGTACAGTAACCACTAAGGCCCCTTTCCAGGATATAATTATTGATGACATTTTTGAAAATCGGCCGGAGATATCAAACAACCGCACCATAGATGTTGATTGTGAGCCCGTAACGACCTACGGGGCTTCGAGCCCGACACATTCCGAAAACTATGCAGAAGAATTTACAGAAGTGGAATTTTTATTATATTCAAATGAAGACATAAAACTGATTTCGCCGACACGGAACATGCCAAGCTGGATCTGAAGGGGAAGTTGGCTGCGGATAGACTTGAAGTAATGCAAACATATACGCAATCAAAAATTAAAAAATGACAGAGGCAGAAGAAGGTACGGAGATCAAGAGTACGGCAGCCGGCAGGTAGCTTCTGAATGTTGTTGTAGTGCATGACTGGAACGTAAAATGTAAATTTTTGTATTCTTGCTATTAAATTGAACCCTTTGCAATATGATAGTAAGAATTTACTTACCTATTTATCTGTGGCTTTATCCGTTCTTCGAGTTTCTATTTTTTTTAGTTGTTTGTTTTGACTTTTGGTCTTGGATTTGACGCCGTCACCAAGGTTTCGTTTTCATTCCATTTGTAAGGCCGAAGTATCGAATAATCTCTGTTCTCAAATCAAGAGGTCGTGACAGTAGGGAGATTTAGATTACGATCTACACGTTGACACTATGTTTTGCAATTCACAATTGTTGAAAACATTGCTATGTGGTAAAAAGGTAGTCAATTATAACTAGTGTTACCGTCGATCACGTATACTGCCAAACCTTTTCCTTCGAGGTTTAGCCATGTTCGCGTTACACAGGTTATTTAAAAATTGAATCGTTTGTCAACAGACATGTCCGTCGGATTAGTTTGGTGTGGGAGTGTGAACCCACACGTGTGAATCGTGAAATTGGAACAAATTTCTGCAAATACAAATTGTGATGTGGAGGGTTTTGGTTGGTTGATTGTGGCAAATCGAACGATCTAAAATCACGGAGGGATAGGATGAAACGAAACAAGAACATGGCTTTAAATCGTCAGAGGCCATACCGACAGCGAAGAAACAATTTGTTTCGTGAGGATCGTTTCCAATTAGCTCGAAGAAAACTTAAATTTTAAATAAAATAAGAAATTAATAAAAAAGAAAAATAAAAAAAGATTTTAAGAAAAAAAATACTCTTAGCGGTTTTAGGAGTTGTTGTTTACAAAAAAATTCAAAAAACAAAAGACCAATGGTGAACAGAAGATGGTGGGTAAGACCGAGCTACCAGTCAAGGAGCAGCTTAGGGTTTTTTGAAACATCGTTTCAAAAAATTAAGTTAAACGATAGCGAGATGTTTTCAAAAGCGGTGAGAATGAGTCGAGGTGCATTCGATATGATTCTCGAACTGATCGGCACGAAAATTCAAAATACATCCTACCGGAAGCCAATCAGTGCGGAAACTCTTCATCACACTCATGTAAGACAAGAGACCCAATTATTAATTATAATCTTGGACGTTAACATTTTTGTTTTATCATAGGTACCTAGCACATGGTGGTCCACGGCAAGTTTATTGCATGCACCTCTTTAGTGCTGATCATGACCAATATTCAGTATCTTTGGTGCTGACAATTGTGAAACAAAAAGGGTATTCATGCTAAGGTATGGCGTTAGCTTTCCCCCGTAGTGTTAAAATGGTAGACAATGCCATCTGTTATCTAGAAAAAATTGTTCACTCCATAAAAAGCATGTCATTAAAATACAAACATTTTCAAATCAAATTTCTTGTTGCTTGGTATTCTTTTCCTCCCTGGTTTGCTCTTTCTGGACACCAATTGTGTCTGGTTTAAGGCGACTAATACAGTTCATGTTTACCCATGCACACGCCCAACATTTTCTTAAACGATGTTCGCTGACGCTTACCTTTGATCCCTAGAAATCTTATCAGCATAAGATAAGACAATCTGGAAAAACACGATCCTTAGATAAGTAGCCAGCTATTCTTTTGGTCACCATGGCGTTTCTGGACGACACATACAATCATGTGCTTCGAAGAACTAGGGTCGAGCAATAGTTTTTATCGTACAATAAGACAATTTTTCACTTGAAAAAAAAAAACTACCACACAGCAAAATAAAAAAATTCTGTTTTGATATTTTATTTACAAACAAAATTGATGAGATGATACGGTCGATTTTCCACGACACAATAGATTTCTTGCTGTCAATTAGTTGTCAAATTGAAAATCGTCGTCTCATCGCGTCTTTTTTTCAATTTTTCGAACTTATGGCTTGACGTGACGACTAGAGACGCTTTATTGTCAATACTCTGGTATATTCTCATTGCTTAAAATCTGTTTGACAGCTACGACGAGTTCGCGTCACGTTCACGTCTCGTTTCCTCGTCGCATTGTGAAACAGGCTTCAGTCTTCCATCCTCTCGTCATCATCATCGTCAACAGGAATCAACACACACACATACATACACCATCAGAATCACCACTAGGGCCGTCGTATACACAGAAAGTAGTAAATAATTAAACCAACGCGATTAATCGCCGCGACAATAGAAAACAATAACAACAACGTGTTGTTTTGTTTGACAACCTCATGTTGTTATTGTTGTTTTCTTTTGTCGCGGCAAATACTCGCGTTGGTTTGGGAGAGCCTTAAACCAACCAAATTGAAAAGAAAAAATAATACAAAAGTACAGTGAGTAGCTCAAGTTTTCTTATACATTAATAAATTTTTTAAAAATGTTTTCAAGTATTATTAAAAAAAAATATATGTATATTATAAATAAAATTTAATATTAATTTACTATTTTAAAAAAATTCTTTTTAATAAAATACAGTTCTTATTTTAACGAATATTATTTTTTCGGTTGACTCGTGTGTTATACATAAAACGCTATTTCAGTTGCTCACGGTTTCGGAATTCTTCCCGTTATAAATATTCTACACAGTTACACTGTGTGTTACGATTATTTACGGTGTATTGAGATTCTCGGTTCATCTCTTCTCGTACCATCATGTCACTCGACGACAAGACCAACGAAAATTCACCCTTTACCGTAAACCCGTTATTCCCCACACGCCCCCTTGCCTAACTGTACATTTATAAATTCCTAACAGATTCCCATGCCATTTTTGCTAAAACAGCAAAACCAATCCAGAAAAAATTAAAGTGATATTTCTTATATTTCTTAAAATTCGGAGAAAATTCCGTTCCAATCGGATACTATGATAGGGCTGATTATTTATATTAGAGATTTTAATATGTTTACTATAATTTCGTTATATACATATGTTTAGAGGGATATATATTTCCTTTCATATATTTCATTCCCCTTTGGCTTCTAATTCAGGACTTGAATTGGAAATGTTTATTTATACATTATAACTATGTATGTAGGTTACATATCCCCCTAATGCTTGTTATATTATCCCAGATCCAATTGCACTTGATCTCCCACAGAAATAAAGTTCATTGCCTTTCAATGCACGAACCTAATACCCATTCATTTTCCCCATAAATGTAAATCGAACCCAAATCAAATTACGTTGCAATTTATAGCAACAATATTTAGTTGTCCAAGATTCAAGAATAATAATAAGTTTTTAGTTCTAAGATATCCGTCAAACAATAAAGTTCATTTCTCTTTTTTTTTAAAATCATTCCGCGTATTTCATTTTATATTTGGCGCAGTCGGCATACTTGGCTATAAACTGTAACCAAGCTGAGAATCGTAACACGAAAAAAAATTATAACCAAAAAAGAAGTTTTTGGGACGCGAAAAAAAAATCAAGTCCGAATAAGAAAAAAAAAAAATATACACCCCTATTACAGAATTCGGCAAATGAACTTAAGCGAGAGTCTAGCTCATATTCGAAAATGTTGCTATAGTGAATCCAGCGAGAGAAAATTAAACGAATGCCGGGAACTTTACCTGCACTACCGACAATTTGTTCAACTAAATTGGTATAACAGAAATCGAAAATCATTCGCACACTTTTGTGTTTTCAAATCCGCGCCATTCTTGTGACGAATCTGCTGTTGGATAGTTGGACTTTTTTATTTTACAACAGAAAACTAAAAATGGATAGTACAAAAATGTAAGTGATCAATAGTATTGAATTTTTAAGTGCTTGTTCTACATTTTCCGAAGAAAACGAACAACAAATCGGGAACAGTTTAAGAAAATGGTGGAGTTAATGAAGGGGCAGCCTGATATTGCAAAGAATCTGAAAAAAAAATCGCCCGAGAAACAACAGCAATTTTGGGAAAATTTAAGAAATTCCCTCAACAGTATGGGTCCACCGTTTAAGGAGTTATCGGAGTGGAAAAAAAGTAAATAAAAACAATTTATGATCACAAAGTAACCTTTAGTAATTTTTTCATTCATATACAGGTTTGGTCGGACTACAAATCCTCCATTAAAAAAAAACTTGTTCAAAACAAGAGGTCAATCAATGCAACTGGTGGTGGAGGAACGGAAGAACACATTTTAACTCCAATAGAAGTAGATGTGGTCCAGCTTGTATGCCTAAAGGATTCTGTCGAAGGTGTATCAGGAACGCAAGCATGTGGAATCCCGAAAAAGCGGAAGATTTTGGAACCATCATCGAGAAGTCAGCCCGCCTGTTCTACTGAAATACTGTCAATACGTTGAGGATCTTGGTAATTCTGTGGAAGGCATTTCTGAAAAAGAGAACGAGGAAAATTTTTCAACCATTTCTTCTAAGAGACGCACAGCAAACCCGATGCAAATGCAGATGCTACAAGAACAAATAGAGCTTCGAAAGAAGCATTACGAAACAAACCACCAACAACTTAAGGAGCTGAATGAAAGCATCGTTGAAATGCGCGCATCTTTACAGAGGTTGGATTCCCATGAAGCCAAGGAACGATATCCTTTAATCGCTCCTTGAGGAAACGAAAAGGCACCACAGTGACTTCTATTAATACGAGAAACAAATAATTCTGTTTCAGAATTTTCTGTTTAATTTTGTTTTATGTTCCTGAAGTGATTTTATTTTTTATTTTTTCTTATTTTGTTTTTAAGTTTTAAGTTTGTGAAAAAGCAAAATGCTTTCATGAACTATCAAGTCTGATATTTTTCCTCAATACTTAGTATTTATGAACCTGAAGTGATTTAATTTATTTTGTTATTTTTTCTTATTTTGTGCTTTAGGTTTTATGTTTGTAAAAGAATAAAATCCTTCCATACTCTCATCAAGTCTGATAATTTTGAAATAAGTATTCGTTATCTACATTAATAAAAATAAATAAAAATAATTTAAAAATTAGTTTTTTCATAAATTTATTCAGGACTAAAAATTTAACAAGAATGAGTTTCTAAGTTGGTTGGCTTCTTGAAAATATATTTGACCCGTCGTTTGTTCGGTAAACCACGGTACCACTTCTTAAACAGTAACTTCATTTGACCAATTGGAACGAGTTTGAGTCTAGATTTAGTGGCCCAAGTAACTGTGTTGACCGTTTTAATTAAAAAAATAAAATTAAAAAAAATTTCATCTAAAAGTAGTTTGCACATTTTCATATAAACCACTCAGTGAAAGTTTTTTTTTTACCAGAGTTGTAAAGATTGCATTCAATTAAAGACTGCAGACAGTTAAGTCAGAGTTATTTGACTTAAAGATTTTAATATAAATAAGTCAACACTTTAATTTTTGACTGTGACTTTGAAACTAGAGTTAGCAGTCATGTACAATATTCGGACTTATGAGTCTCAATTAGGGCAGTCAATTTACTTACAATTAATTGACTGCATTACTTTTTGATTAATTGTAGTCATTAAGTCACCAAAAGTCAGTAAGTCACTTAAAAGTCAGTGGGGGCTACCAATAATCAAATTTAGTTACTACTTAAATATTTCAGTAAAATGGACCATAATGGAATGGGCTCTAAATAATAAACCGTGCATGGTGTTACCTTAATATTTATGTGGACTATAAATAATCAAAATCATCAAAAGTGCCGCTACTGATGTACTGGGTTTCACTAGGCCACCACAACGAAACCCCTGGTTCGATGAAGAATGCAGACTGGCGCATGAAGCAAAGAACGAGGCCTACCAAGCCATGCTGCAGGCTAGAACCAGAGCTGCTGAGAGAGCAGCCCGGGAGCTCTACGGGCAAAAACGAAGGGAGGAACGCCGACTTCTCAGGAGGAAAAAGAGAGAGCATGCGAAGCGGGCGGTCGAGTCTATTGAGAACTGTAGCGGCAGGGGTGATGTTCGGAAGTTCTACCGAAGGGTGAGGCAAACTACCCAGGGTTACAAGGCCAGAACGGAAGCCTGCCGAGACGAGAGTGGGAATATGGTGGTAGACACACAGTCGGTGCTGAGGATCTGGAAACAACACTTTTCTAGACTGCTAAACGGCGAAGATGGCCAAAATTCCGCTGTAAGACAGAACACTCCATTCAACCTGGACTATGATGGTCAAAACTTCCGTCCACCCGACCTAAATGAAGTGCGGTTAGCGATAGCCAAGCTTAAAACGTACAAGGCTGCTGGTGCGGATGGCCTGCCAGCCGAGCTATTCAAAGCAGGGGGAGATGACTTGGTAGGGAGTATACACCAGCTTATCTCCAAAATTTGGTCGGAGGAAAGTATGCCCGATGAATGGAACCTCGGTATAGTGTGCCCTATCCACAAGAAAGGAGATGCTCTGACCTGTTCCAACTACAGAGGTATAAGTCTCCTCAACGTCGCATACAAAATCTTGTCATCTGTACTGTGTGATCGCTTAAAACCGTTTGTCAACGATCTGATCGGCCCCTATCAGTGTGGTTTTAGGCCCGGCAAATCAACCGTCGATCAAATGTTCACACTCCGACAGATTTTGGAAAAAACCCAGGAGTTTCAAATCGATACACACCACCTCTTTATCGATTTTAAAGTCGCATATGATAGCGTAGACAGAGACGAGCTATACAGGGCCATGGCGCATCTCGGCATCCCTGCCAAACTCGTCCGCTTGTGCAGGATGACGATGGAGAAATCTCGCTGCTCCGTCAAAGTCGGCAAGAACACCACCGAACCCTTTGATGTCGAGAAAGGTTTGAGGCAAGGCGACGCGTTATCATGCAACCTCTTTAACATCGTACTTGAAGCAATTGTACGCAACTCGCAAGTCAACAACAGTGGTACAATTTTTCAAAAGTCCGTTCAACTACTTGCTTATGCAGATGATATTGACATCATTGGAAGAACGAAGCGAGCTGTCACTGGTGCGTTTGCAAGTATTGAATCGGAGGCGGCGAAAATGGGTTTGGCTGTTAATGAGGACAAGACGAAGTATATGCTATCATCGAGAAAGGAATCTCAACATCGTCGACTCGGGCAAAACGTCACGATGGATAGGTACAACTTCGAAGTTGTCAAAGACTTTGTCTACCTGGGCTCCACTATAACATCGCAAAATGACATCAGTGCAGAGATCAAACGAAGAATTACTCTTGCCAATCGCTGTTTCTTCGGGCTAAGAAGGCATTTGAGTAATAAAGCCCTCTCTCAAAGAACCAAGGAGACCTTATATAAGACCCTTATCATCCCGGTCCTGCTGTATGGGGCAGAAGCATGGACCCTGACAAAAACGGATGAGAATCTACTTGGGTGCTTTGAAAGGAAGATTCTTCGGGTTATCTTCGGTCCAGTATGTATCGATGGAGTATGGAGGAGAAGATTCAACAACGAGCTTTACGGGCTTTACAGCGACGTCGATCTGGTCAAAAAGCTTAAAATACAGCGGCTAAGATGGCTGGGACACGTGGAGCGTATGGACACCAACGCACCAGCCCGACGAGTCTTCGAATCTACCCCTGACGGTCTGCGCAGCAGAGGAAGACCCCACCTTAGGTGGCGCACACAAGTGGAGAACGACCTCAACCAACTTGGAGTGCGTAACTGGAGGCAGCTAGCTAGGGACCGAGCTGGCTGGAGGGGCTTGTTGGTTGAGGCCGTAGTCCATCCTGGGCTGTGAGCGCCATCTAAAGTAAAGTAAAGTAAAGTAAAGTAAGGACTATAAATAATGAACCATATATCGAATTGACTCTAAAAAATTGAAAATATAATGTATGGTTAATTATTTAGGATTACATTATGGTAAATTTCACTGCAATATTTAAGTCATAACTAAATTTGATTATTGGTAAGGCCCAGTAAGTCGTTTGACTGCAGTCTTTTAACTTAAGTCAACTGGACCGTAATGAAATACTTGTAACTACTACACTACACAAAAATATGTTAATAGTTTTTTTTTTTTTTTTCAAAACGCTTAAGGCCGTAAAAAGAAAAAAAAGAAATAAATTGACTTAAGTTAAAAGACTGCAGTCAAATGACTTACTGACTTTTATGTGACTTACTGACTTTTAAGTGACTTAAAGACTGCAACCAGTCAAAAAGTAATGCAGTCAATTAACTGTAAGTCAATTGACTGCCCTAATTGAGTTATAAGTCAGAATATTGTACATACATGACTGCTGACTGTAAATTTAAAGTTAAAGTCATTTTGAAAGTCAAAAGACTTATAAAATAAGTTTTTTAAGTCGATTTACTTAAGTTATCAATTGACTTAAGTTTTTACATCTCTGTTTTTTACCAGCCGATAGTAATAATTCAAAGAAGAAGAAAACCCTCAGTGAAAGTTTTTTTTTTTTTTTTATGTTTTTTTTTTTTTCAATAATCGAAAAGAAAGATAAAAGTTTGAAATGTTGGCCGAAGATTCCAGGAATGGAGCAAGAAAGTTTAGATAGGCTTGTACAGACTATCTAAGCCTTAAGTGTGCAGAACCAAGCACCTATATCAAGGAATTTCATGGAAAAAAGCCGAAAATCTAACACAGTTCATTAACATAGTGGATAACCATCTGGGAGCAATTAGTGGACACCAA
Organism: Epistrophella euchroma; assembly: GCA_947049315.1. Lineage (NCBI taxonomy): Eukaryota > Metazoa > Arthropoda > Insecta > Diptera > Syrphidae > Epistrophella > Epistrophella euchroma. The sequence continues at coordinate 116,291,750 of OX346246.1, read as the reverse complement.
AATATAGAACTACGGGCAGTTATTTATAATACAACATTTCCGGAAGAGCTAAGGAGCTTCTTATTCACAATCAACCAACAACGTGGGAAATAGCAAAACATTCTGTTAAAACAACACTTCAGACCAACAAGTTATAAGGATATAGCAAATAAAATATGTTATCTAAGTAATAAAATTGGAAATACAATTCAGGATGTATGTAAATGCATTCGTAATTTATGAAACAAATCAATCACAAGCAAAAAATACTTTTTTTATATTTTAATTGTAAACATGGTGTTGAAAATACAAAGACACACAAGCACATGCATTCACATTCCATACACTACTTTCCTTCATTCCATTCCTTTCAATCAAATACATCCTCGCTTTTATTCTTTGATTATTCCTCACAGTTCAAATTTTAGTCCGTTTTTAAGACTCGGCGCAGTCGGACCTTCATATAAATAAAAGTTAGCAAATAAAGCTTTACGTGTTTTTATTAAAAAAAGAACAATTTTATCACAGGGTAAAACAATTAGTGGTAGGTAACTTATCAAGAGAGGTAAAAGACGTGTACGACATTACATAAAATAAAAGAAATATTATATCTTGATGAGGGAAACATTCAATTAAATTTTAAAGCAAATACAAATCATAATAATTTTCACAGGAATCCAGGGCAATAAACATATTAATAAAGGCTTGCGAATTTCAAATAAAAGAAATCATTTATGATTGTTCAAAGATACCACCTAAAATTAGAACCACAATACATGCCGACTATTCCTCATACTCGCAATGTATTTCACTGCATAACGTGGAAGAAGAACTCTCATTAGCGACTACTATCAGCTACCGTTTAAGCGGATAAATAATACATTAACTACTTCGGGGATCATTTTTGGGAAATTTTTATCAGACAACCATTGTATAGGTACACAATTCCGGCATGAAAGCTACACATACAAAAACATTGATATAAGGACGGAAATAGTCGCCCAGTTGACTTCATTTTCAACATCTCTAGATACAACAACAGAGAGCTTTGAGGATGAAAGGCTCGCAAACTGCAACTATCGTGACTTTGAATATATCGCCTCGGATATCCTGTATTATTGGACTGACATCCTTCCATGTGACTTATAATTGCGCTCTGTTCATGCTTAGGAGTCTTTATACTCTATTCCTTAACAATAAAGTATACAAAGTTCAAAACAGCATCTCGATTAGTGAACAGGCCTCAGCTCAAAGTTATCTATAATCACGACCGTTCCTCTGGTTATCTAGGACCTTTAGCTGATATACCTCTTTATTATATCCCTCCTCCAGATCCTGCTCCAGCATCGCCTAATGAGCCACTTTATCGTATTCCCATTATCTAATGGCATCCACCTCAGGGAATCTGCTTATATAGACTACCCCATCTCTATATCTTAGAATCCAATGAAGGCGCCTACAATATATCCCCCATCATCCAAAACACACATATATATATTAGGGTGTCCCTTATTTTTCAACAATTTTTTTTTCTTACGCACACGGCATAATTTTTTTCGTTAGAGCTTAAAGCCGCTGCAAAAAAAATTTTGCATCATTTAAACTTTATTTACTATACCCGACTTTCAATCACAGTATGCCATGCAACTTATGTAGGGAAATAGCGTATGTCTCGAAAGATTGTTAGTATATTGTCATTTTTAGATTCGATAACAAGTATATTTAATTTTTAGAAGATGGCAATGCAAGTAAGAAGTGCTAAATTTATTTTTTTAGTGGGAAATATAAACCACCAAATAACAGGTGCTAAGCTTCCTTCAAAACGGCAAGTTTTAGAAGTTTTATTTTATAATATTCGTGAAGTTAAGCTAACTGTAAGTGAAAGTTCAAACCTCGTGATTCGTGAGTGCTTAATATTTTGGGAAAAGGCAAGAATACCCACAAAGGCACTTCCTCATTATAAAAAAACTTGTGAAACTATATGAGCTTTGGAAAGACCTGCAAAAAAATTCCAAGAAAACTCAAGATATATTTAAACGAAGAGAAGAGGAATTTCAAAGTGATCTGGATAATCTGTTTGATTTAGCACATGCCGATGACTTGGTTAAAATCAAAATAGAAGAGGATAAAATGTTTTTGCTGCGTCAGAGGGAACCAGGAAGACCAGGTTGCCTAATTGGCGTCCACAAAAAATTAATGGAAAAGGAAGAAAGGACTAAACAGAGAATATTAGGAGAGGAAAACAGATTACGTAAGTTGACAATACCATCTAGCTCTACAAGTTCAACAGGGTGTTTACTATACCAACAACTTGGCGATGATACCGATACGTCGTCCAACAATGCTGAAAGTCATGGAGAACATTTGCCAACAACAACAACGGAAACAGAAACAGTACAATCTGAAAGTTTGAAGAAACGAGGAAGAAAAGAATTTCTCACTGCTAAGCTAGTATCGGTAGACAGATGTCAATTAAGCATTCGAGATTCTGTTTATATTCTTCAGGCTACAGTAGAAGCAATCGGACTAAACTCTGAAGACTTTCCAATCAATAAATCTTCAATTCAACGTGTTCGGACGCAGATGAGAAAAAAAAGAGCTGCATCTATAAAAACAGATTTTGGAAATGATGTTCCTGAAGTTGTGACTGTCCACTGGGATGGAAAATTACTACCTGGGCTAACCGTAAGAAGTTGCAAAGAAGAACGGCTTCCTATCGTTATAACGTTTGGTAGTAAGGAACAACTCCTTTCTGTGCCTAAGCTTGAAAATTCGTCCGGGAAAGAACAATCTGCTGCTGTTTTTAGAGCAATTAATGTTTGGAACCTTGAAAGTAATGTACAGATAATGTGCTGTGATACAACAGCATCAAATACCGGTCGCTTCAATGGTGCGTGTGTGCTTTTAGAACAGAGACTTGAAAGGGAGTTGTTACTTTTTGGGTGTCGACATCACATTTATGAACTTGTTTTGAAGAGCGTATTTGAAACTAAAATTCGTCAGGTAACAATTAGCCCAGACATTCCTCTTTTTAAAAAGTTCCGAGAGCATTGGAAAAATATTGATTCTTCTACTGTTCAAACTTGCAGTGAGACTATAAGAAAGCATTTCCGAGAAACAACAATAAACGAATTGCTTGATTTTTATTCTGCTGAACTGCAGAAAACAATAGTAAGAGATGACTACCGCGAGCTTATTGAGCTTTCTGTCATATTTTTGGGAGGAAATAGAAACAGTGAATTAAAGACCCGTCCACCTGGTGCAATGCATCAAGCGAGATGGATGGCAAGAGCAATTTATTCACTGAAAATATATTTATTTCAGTCCCAGCTTAAATTAAGCAAGCAGGAAAAGCAAGGGATTGAAGATATTTGTTTTTTTATTACCACCACTTACGTTAGACCATGGCTTCAGTGCAATTTGGCTGTAAAGGCACCATTTCAAGACTTGAATTTTATAAAAAGCTTAAAAAACTACGAACGTATCGATTCGGCAATTTCAAGTGCAGCCTTAAATAAATTTTGTCAGCATTTATACTATTTTACCGAAGAAACAGTAATTCTATCCCTTTTCGATGATGTTGTTGATGTTGAAACAAAAACAAGGATGGTTAACAATTTAACGAAAGATGGTTCTTTAGATAGCTCCAAACGATATGTTCCTTCAAAGGATGAACTTCGATGTTCATTATACGGTAATTTAAAAATAAATGACTCTTTCCTTGAAAAGGATCCTTCTGAATGGGAGGAAAATAGTTCATACTCACAGGCAAAACTAAAAATTCTACAACTGAGAGCTGTGAATGATACAGCAGAAAGAGCGGTTAAGCTGGTTCAAGACTTTCATGGACTAATTACAGCAGATGAAGAACAGAAGTAGTTCCTTTTACAATGTGTGCAGGAGCATAGGAAATTGTATCCTGACTGCAAAAAGGAAACATTAAAAAGGAAATATCCGCTTGAATTATAATATGTTTGATAAAGTTCAATTGAAAATTTATATTTATCTAATTGTATTGTCTTATATTGAAAAAAAAAAATTAAAACAAAAAAAAAATCAATGAAAACTCAAATTGGTCCATACTAATTTTCCTTCTTATCTTTGAAGTCAAGCCGGGTAGGGTTCCTATAGGCCTACGAAGGTAATATTTTGCGTATGAGTAGATCTAAGAGGTACAAAAAAAAAGGAGAGGGTGTGCGTTACAAATAAATAAAAAAATAAAAAAAAAAAACATATAAGGGACACCCTAATATATATATATGTTATAACCACAGAATCACCACTTCAACCACCGCGAGTATTCTCGCTTTAAAGTATAAAATATGTAAACAAATGATCTCATTCTTGAAGAACGATATCATCCAGACTTTAGAATGAACAAACAATCCTTATCTAAAAATATATTAAACAAAGAAATACTTTATCTTCTATAGCTTAAACGAAGTGTATGTTATGGAAATATAGAAAGTATAAATACCAGTCGTTTGTAACGTTCTGGTTAGGTAAAGTTACTCTCACATTGTACAGACAGATTTCAACTTAATAAAGAAATCTTTGGTATCAACCAATTCTTTTTTAAAAAGGGTTTTACTTAAATTTGGCGCAGTCGGTAGAATCTATATTCTTCAATATAATAGATCCGTTAATAAGATCCTCGTTGTTATAATACTAAACTCTCGCAAGTATACCGGGAACAGTACTAACACAAAAAGTTAAATTTTTCGTCACGATTAAGGATCAGCGTAAAAATAAAACAAAGTTAAATTTTTCGTCACGATTAAGGATCGGCGTAAAAATAAAACAAAGATCAATAAAAAACACGGTAACTCATTCAAGAGAAAATAAAACCCGCAAAACATTGATCGAAAAACACTTAAATTTGGCGCAAGAATTAAAATCACCCAGTGTTCTAAATTCGACGCAGTGTTTTTTTTTTAACTAACGAATATTAGAAATAAAATCATTCAGTGTTCAACAAAATTTAATTTATCATCTCACTCCAACTAACCCAAATATCAATTTGAAACGTAAGTCAAGTGATAACCACGGTCAAAAATAAACCTTAATTAACTTTAGTCATAATGTGGTAAGAAATGAGTAAAATAAATACTCTGAGTTTATTTTTAGTAGAAATAGTTCCAAATATGACCTACAGTTAGATTTAAGGAAAACATTATCCCAATCTTAACTTTGAGGTTGACTTGGGGTAACATATTTTCTCTCAAACATAACCTTTTCCAAATTTTCGGTTTAAAATATATTTTATTTTTCAACTTAAAGTTGAAATGCTAGACATTTGTTTACTTTTTACTAACAACTTCATGATTTTGTATGGTTTTAATGCAACCAATTTATAAAGCTAGGTAAAATTTAGTACTTTTTTGACTCATTCTTAGTCTATAATTTAGAATTCGTGTTTAAATAACTCTTTTTTTAAACATTGATTGTTATTTACTGATTAAAAATAAATTAAATTTTGCTTCGAGATTTGTAATTAATTTTTAAATAATTCTATTTTTATTACTGTGTTGTATACTAGTCGAAAATCAACGCAATCTAGACGCAAGTTTTCAATGAGTCCTTAACTTACTCCCTTTCAACACAAAATATTATTTAATGGTTGAAATTAAACGAAACCCAGACATAGGTCCCTAACTGACACTTTTCTCAAAACAAAATATTATTTATTCGTTGAAAATCAACGAAATCCGGACAAAAATTTAGACTAGGACCCTAAGTGACTCTTTTCTCAAAACAAAATATTATTTATTCGTTGAAAGTCAACCAGATCCAGACATGAGTTTGAAAGTCCGAATGTAATGTCTTTTAAACCCAGAATGTTGTTTATGGGTTCAAAATTGACCAAGTGTAATCGTTAGTTTAAGAATGACTCTTATTTCACCACACCCTAACTCAAGAAATATTTCACCTTACTCTTAACTCTGATTCAACTCAATGTCAATCTACATTTCAGCTCTCTCTCTCTCTCTTGCATTCTCATTGTTTTGTTGAATTTGGCCGGAATTGGTTGTGCGCGCGAGTTATAGAATTACCTCCCAATACAACTAATAATAAAAACTTACCAAGCATATTTGCTTGAATTACTTTCCAATACAAACAATAATAACAACTTCCCAGCAGGAAATTTCGTCTTCAATGAAAAAATAAGCTGAATTCATCATTGAATTCAAGTACCACTTCATAGGAGAAACAGTGTGCACTGATTACATCAGTAAAAAGTAATGCATTGTTTCAGCAGTTCTTGATTTTCATCACATTATCTGCTTTGCACTTGAAAACCATTTCCAAACAACCCCTTCTTTTACTTGTTTCAAAAAATCCAACTGATTTCAATACGGAATTAAAAGTTGCTAAAGAGGAAATATTAAGCGGCGATGATTTAATTGACGAAAAGTCATGCATATGTTCATCAGTTCATCCTCTAAATCCACTCGTCTGTTTTGTAAAGGATACTCTGCGAGAGAGAAAGAGTTCTGAAAACTCTCCTTGGCTTACTTTGGCCACAAATATGAAATTGATGCTGAATTAAAGTCGACGTTTTCAAATGAAAAGTAGTCAGTTCTCATTCTCTCAGTTTTTATTCTTAATCGCGTCGTCTGCTTTATATAACCTTCTTCTCGATAATCTGAAAATTGCCCTTTCTTTTTCCTGGTACGAACAATGTGATGATTTCTGTAGTGCAAAAATATGTAACCTTTCAATTCAACATGCCATGATCACGTGATCGTTTGAATTTTTTTTTTCTATTCTGTATTTCTTTTGTGGCGCGTGCTTCATTTGTTGGCTTTTTGAACATTTTGGAAATCTTCTTTTGTTTAATATTTTCATTTCAAGTTAGTTGTTCTTTTTCTATGGAAGCGGGTGTTACATTTATGTGGAAAATAATGCCAAGGTTAGTAACTCTTTATAGCTACATATGATTGAATTATTATTGAAAACTGAACATTTTTTCTATTCCTAGGTTACTCGAGGAGCCACAATAAATAATTTTGTAATAATTAATTATTTGTTGTAATTCGCGATTATTTTAATTTATATAATGTAAATAATAATGCAATAAAAAGGTAATAATTAGTTACCACATTAAATAAAGCAGTTTTTATTTTAATAAGGGAAGTACATTCTACTTTTTTAAAAAGGTGGTGAAAAACCAATTCGCTTGTAATTGGTGATTTCACTACTGAATATTCCTCACATTTTTCCTCGGGCAATAATAAGTACGTGAATAAGCAACTCCCAGTTACCTAATGATTTCACTATTGAATTTTCATCACATTATTCATTTATGAAAATAAGCAGATGAATCAGCATGTTACATTTATGCAGTGATTTCATTGTTAAATATTCATCATATTTTTCATCATATTCCAAACTGGTGAAAAAGCAACTTCCAACGAACCAGTGATTTCATTGTTGAATTTTCATCGAGAAAGTGGCATGTGCCTACCGCCAATGACATGCCCATGTTAAATTCATCAGAGAAAAGAGCACAAAAGTGGCGGGTGCAGCTTCCTTTCCTCGAGGAAGAAGCAGCTTATTCAGCACTGAATTTTTAGAAATTTCCTACTGGGTTACTAAGCATATTTGCTTGAGTATAATAAATTATCAATCTTTATTGATATCCATAAAATTAATGTAAACAAACTTCTTCCATCATCAAAAATGATGATGATGTTACATATACATTGTTAGTAAGAATGATTCTGAATATCAATGTACATGCAGCATCACTGCAAAGAGAATTCAAAAATACCACAAGTGGTAAGGGATCTGAAGCTTTGAAACTAAAAAATAAAGAATTAGAATTTAAAAATTTAAATTGTGTTTTTTTTCATTATTTTTAAAAAGTGATCCCGGAGGATCAAAGATAAAATTGGCGCGGGCGTCGGAAGGAGTTGAAAAAGAAAATTCTATGGTTCTGTAAGTTAACTCGTGTGATTTGTTGCAGTAAATTTTACCACAACAACTTTCACCAGCCTATTCGTTGTCCTTTTTCCTTTTCAACCTTTCCTTTTCTATTACGGCTCAAAAATGCTGGCAGAGTACAATACGAACCTGGGCCATTAGCTAGAGGCATGCTCTCAAAGCATCTTGGAAAAGTAATAAAAGCAGGTGTCAAACGAACAATCGTGTGACAGGTGGTCCGCAAAAAGATTCTATCTAAATCCGAAATACAATACTCGGCCAAATTAAGACAGGTGACAGATTGTCCTTGTCGGACGCTAGATGTGTGACAATTGGTCCACATAATGCAAAAGTGTGACACACGTTCCATATAAGACATGTGAGAGGCGGTCACGATCACGACATGTCAATAACACCAACGTTGAATAACGTCATCGTCCAGAAACTGCTAAAAGCCCAACGTACGGCCAAGAGCCCAATTTCAGAGAATGGCCGAGAGCCCAACCTCAAATTAGCGTCTTGTAAACGAAAAGAAGTTGATCTTGTAAGAAAAATCCCTTAACTCCCCAAAATCTGCGCGAAGGTCTACGGTTTTAATTGTGTTACTTTTCGGGTGAAATTAAATTCTTCCTGACCATTTAAAATTGATAAATGGTGAAGTGCTAGTGCATCCTTCCAAGAAATTTTTCTCCGTCTTACTATGGGTCGGTTCGGGACAGGAGCCTTGACCGTGTTAAATTGATTTTTCGTTTTACTTAAGGAGTTTTGGACGGAGGTGCGCTGAATACGTTCATTATGCGAAGGGATATTTTGTGATGAGAGAATGGACTGGGTTCATATACGGAGCGAGCTTCGCACTATAACCGTGACCGAATACCGCCATTACATGTAACATGTAAGAATAAAATGGATGCAATGGAGGGAGCTAGGTTGAATGGGAGGAGGCCACCAAGAAGTCACTTTTTGTGAGATTCTGAGGTTGAACAGATCGTATTGAAAAGTTTCTAGAAAAATCGAAAAATCATTTTGCGAATTCAAAATCGTAATTTTTATTGAGTTTTGAGTTCTTATTGAGAAATATTTTCAAGGGAGTTTCCAGAAAAAGGGAGACTCAGGTTAATTATTTGCCGAGGAGTTAAAATCTGCCGAAGGAGCAACTTCAAAGAGTTACGGCCAGATGGGCCAGGGAAACTCTAGAGAATTAATTCAATTTCGTTTTGTAACCAAGCAACATAACTATATTCAATATTTGTTTCATCATACTATTATTTTAAATTCAAAATTGTAACCGTTCAAACAAAGACTTAAACATTGCATATCTTTACTCATGTTAAAATACCATTGCATACCTTTTCTAATATTAAAATATCATTGCATACTTTTTTTAAATACCATTGCATACTTAACCTAGTACATTTACTTTTAATTTCATACAACTCACAGCCAGTATAGACACAAATTGTTATAAGTAATGGTATGAAATTCGTAATATTTGTCAGCACCCTCAGTCTGCCCAACGGTACGCAACTGACAATGAAGCCAAAAATAAAATACCTGGGTATCAATTTTGATGAGAGACTACGTTTCAACCCACATGCAACGGCCGTTCTCAAAAAGGGAAACTATGCTTTCCATCACAAACGGAATGGACTCAAAGTCAAAAGACAAAAATGCTTCTCTACAAGCAACTTATCAGCCCCATCATCACATACTGTTTTCGAGTCTGGTTTACCATTTCCAAAACCAACATGAAAAAGCTTGGCGTGTTTGAGAGGAAAATTCTGCGGATCTGCACAGGACTCCATTTTGACCGACAACGACAGAGGCATTTTCGCAACCAAAGGCTCTACGAGGAATCAGGAATCACTCCTCTGGATAAATTCATGACAATCGCTGCAAAAAAAAACTGACGAGCAACCTGTGCAACCATCCAAACCCTTTAGTGAGGACTATTATTAGCGAAGAGAGACATCCCGAGCCTAGATACCTAGATGTGACAGCAATACTGGATGAAAGAATCATTTCTATCAACGACGACGAGGCAATCCAATTTTACGAGGACGCGACGTCAACCTACCACCGTGGCTAGAAGCCACCCCTACCCAACATTACATCACAAAGACAACCGGATTTGAACAACCCGGGAAGAATAATCATCTTTATGTATATATTAACCCAACAAAATGACAATTTTTTAAATAATTTTACTAAAAAAAAAAACTATGTATTAAGTTAGGCCCCTTATGTGCCAACACAATAAAAACACCACAATGTAATATTATATGTAACATAGAATTAAGAGCCAATTGTAAATATATCTGTTCAATAAAAAAGTTAAACAGTAATATTTATCAGAAATCAGTGAATAAAGTTGATCTTTAAGTTTGTTATCAAATTAATCAATTGTGTTTCTTTGATTTTCGCTTACACTTGATATTTTGTTGATCCTGATTGTTTTACGTCAAGAGCTCCTCCAGACAACTAGCGGAACAAGTCCACCGACTATTGGCAGCAGCGAAAGGGTCAGTCAGGAGTTCCTCCAGACCTCCCTCTATCGTCACCAGTACCAGCAGCGACTTTCAACGGGCATCGTAAAGGGCCAGTCAGGAGTTCCTCCAGACCTCCCTTCACCAACCTCACAGAACTCAGCAGCGAACAACATAGTAAGTGTTAGTTGGGAGTTCCTCCTGACGACCTTACATTGCCTTGCCGTCCGGCTGAGCATCTTCACTCTACGATTCATTTCCTCACAAATTGGCGCACCAACTACAGGGCCGAATCTACAACCACCAGGGCCGAAGCTACAGCTACAACCACCAGGGCCGAAACTACAACTAAAACCGAATACAAGGCAATAACGACAACACCCACTATAATGCCAAAGACTAAAAAATTCCTGAATGCGGATGCCACTGTTAGAACTACAGACGAAGATCCTACAGATCTCCCAAAAACTGTTGCAAAACCTGATGCGGCGGAACATCAGCCTATCGGAATGTTCGGAAAGGTTCCATGGCGAAAGAGATGGTCAAAAATTGGACAATTTCCTCCAGGCAGTGGAAATATTCAAAAAAGTAAAGAACATATCCGACGACGACGCATTGATAGAGTTACCATTGCTCTTTAGAGACTCTACAATCAGATGGTGGAAAGGTGTTAAAGATGATGCTATAACGTGGAAACGGGCAATCGAATTGATGAAAAAACAATTCGCTCCCAATAGAAAAGCCCATGTCATCTTTCAATTAATTTTTGACACTAAGCAGAAAAGATGTGAAGCAGCCGATATGTTCATTAGTGAGCACTCATTTCAGAGCTGCCATATACTCGTTTTTCTGAGGAATTTTTTTTAGATATGGTCTACTCGTTACTAATGGAAACAATGCGTAAAGATATACGAACAGAGCAGTTTTCAAGCTTCGAGGAGTTGCTAACACTATGCAGTGACGGGGAACAGATCTCAATCAATACAAGGCCTCAACCCACAGAAGCACCTCTTGCGAAATAAAAATAAGATGTAATCATTGCAATTATCGAGAACACAGGACAGAAGACTACCGTAAATTACAACAAAAGAAAGTTAATGAAGCACAGGCAGCAAAAACAGTTTCAAAGATGGAAGAAAAGCCTCAAATAGTTTGTTTTGGCTGTGGCATCACTGTGTTTTACAGAAGCAATTGTCCAAATTGCCAAAAGCCACCTCTTAGCCAATCGTATAACCAAACTCACAACTTTAAAACTGCATCAAAAGTCAACCCACCACAAGAAAGGTCTTATCATCAATAAAATAATAAACTAAAGATAAACATTTTTTTATTTGTGACCGTTCTGCACTCTTCTCGAATTCGAAAACACGGTCAACCCACCACAAGAAAGGTCTTATCATCAATAAAATAATAAACTAAAGATAAACATTTTTTTATTTGTGACCGTTCTGCACTCTTCTCGAATTCGAAAACACGGTGACAAAACGTAATAGGCCGGGCGTTAATTACAAACCCGAATAATATGCAAGTTTGCAACTTGCCAACGTTCCCACAGTAACATGTTCCCACAGTAACATGAATCTTTGAATGTGCACCTTCTGTGCACATGTCATATTAGTTTTTCTTGCTGTGTACCTTCTGTGCACATTTCATCATAATTGAAATATAAAACCTTTGTTTTGCACCTTCTGTGCAAATTCTAAGAAATATTGTTTGGCACCTTAAGTGCACTAAATAAAATGATTGTATTAAAATGTTAGTTCTTAAGTGGAAGTTGCCCAATAAAGTTCAAAAAATATTCCACGGAATATTTAAAAAAAATAATTTTTTTAATAAAAGTTTCCTTCGAAAACTTAAGTGGCGCAGTCGGTGACGGATAGCACAAACCCGTTTTAAAATACGTGTGAATATTTATCGTTAATAATTCAATATCGGCAGTATACTGATAGTAGTGCATATTTTAATAAAAAAAGAAAAACAGTGTAAAGACTTTACTTAGCAACATTAATATCGGAAGGATACTGATAGCAAAACGGTGCAAAAACTCTAAAACAGTGTAAAGACTTTACATAAGCAACAACAATATCGGAAGCATACCGATAACAAAACGGTGCAAGAACTCTACAGAAGCTGAAGGACTCAACACAACTGGCCAGAGGAAATGGCTTTTTACATTATATTAAAATTTCAGATTACTAATGACAGCAACAGCAATACAAGGACGGAAACTAGAGATACATAACTTAACAGATAATTACGGACTTTTACCACTCCGACTAGGACATGCCAAGGTAATAGAAACCTACAAACGTTTTATTCATATCATTAACCTAAAAGATTATGAACAAAGTATAGAGGAAATTCGTAAATCTTTGGACACTCTAGAAAACGACCAAACTAACATTGATACATTAAAAATAGCAAACATTAAATTCAGCCAACTAGAACTTAAACTTCAAGCACTTTTACCCAAGCACAAATTAAAACGTGGGTTAATAGATGGATTAGGAACTATCATAAAAACAATTACAGGAAACATGGATGCCAATGATGCAATAAATATTAACGAAGAAATCAAAAAACTAAATTTGAATCAAAATATTTTAGAAAGTGAAACCAACCATCAAATAAGTATCAATAAGAAAATGATAGAGAGATTTAACAATATTACTCGCCATATAAATGAACAACAAAAGACAATAGAATCTTTCTTGTATATTTATAATTCTAATATAAATAATGCACTCAGAACAGATCAAGAAATTCTGAAACACCTCCAATATGTTCACAAGATTATCTTCAATATTGACTTGCTTTACAATCACTTAGTAAATATAGCCGAAGCTGTGACTTTTGCACGATTACATATAATTTCGAAACAAATATTGAGTAAAATTGAACTGAATGAAATAAGAGCTCTCCTTAAAAAACAATCTATTAATTTCTCTTCAGATGAAAAAATTTATGAAATCTTACAATTACAAGCGTATTATAATAATTCAAATATTGTGTTTAGTATTGAAATCCCTATTATTTCCCAAACAAATTATTCCTTCTTTCATCTCATTCCCCTCCCTATAAACAAAACACTATTTATTTCTACTTACCCATATGTTGCTATACATGAGTCCGACGCACTTTATTTTGGAAAAGTCTGCAACCTCATAGAGGACACCTACCTCTGCGAAAGCAAAGACAAGCAAAAAACTAAATTCCCTGAATGCGTACCGAAGATCATAAATAACCACCCAGCTGTATGCAACCTGTCCAATGGCTTGGAACCCAACCAGATACTTCAACCTGAAAATAATTACATACTTCTAACCGACGTTCAAAATATTAGTGTCGAAACAACATGTGGCATCAACAAATATAATATATATGGCACCGCACTTTTACATTACCAAAATTGTTCCATAACTATTAATAATATAACTTATGACCCAAAAGTAGATATGTTCTTTGATAACATTGTGATTCATCCACCAACCCGCAGTCGGATTGACTCATCCACTATAAAACAACATCTTTCGCTAAAGAAACTTCATCTGGACCAACTTAAGAACAGAAAAGAAATCCATATACTTACCACAAAGCCAACAACCCACATCGCATCAATTTGGATCATTATAGTTCCGATGACGATCATCTTGGTATTAATGTATATCCAAATGAAGACCCGGAAGAATCCCAAAATTGAAACTCCAAGGACAGAAGACATTTCAAACGCTCCTTCGAGAGGCAACACTCTCTGGCAGTCGCTCCGCTAAGGGGGGAGGAATTACAAACCCGAATAATATGCAAGTTTGCAACTTGCCAACGTTCCCACAGTAACATGTTCCCACAGTAACATGAATCTTTGAATGTGCACCTTCTGTGCACATGTCATATTAGTTTTTCTTGCTGTGTACCTTCTGTGCGCATTTCATCATAATTGAAATATAAAACCTTTGTTTTGCACCTTCTGTGCAAATTCTAAGAAATATTGTTTGGCACCTTAAGTGCACTAAATAAAATGATTGTATTAAAATGTTAGTTCTTAAGTGGAAGTTGCATAATAAAGTTCTAAAATATTCCAAGGAATATTAAAAAATAATTTTTTTTATAAAAGTTTCCTTCGAAAACTTAGTCGTTCGAGTTTTTTTTTTATTATTTCTCTTGCGAGAATCCTTAACTTTTTTTTTTTTTTAAATTAAATCGCTCAACCACGAACGTAAATGGCGCAGTCGGTAGTCCTCGAGTACGTGTTTATCGTGAATTTTAATTCTTAAACTAAAAGAAAACTGTGTGAGTGTTCTTAAACTTCAGTTCTTTACAAACATTTTCAAATATTAATCGAAAACTGTCACGGTAAAGTTTACCGCGACAAAAGTCGCTCTTTCGAACGTCCACATCCTTATTCCTGCCCTTTTCCCATTTCTTAATTTCCGTACAGCTGTTTCTTCTAATATACCGAGAAAGAGTAGGGCAGCCATGGTCCATCAGCCATTGGTACACTCTCTTAGTATCTTGGAGAAACAAAAATAAAACGCCGTCGTTACCATAGCGTGAATAAGTTATTCACGATTGTATATCATATCAACAGACGGGCGGTCTGTATATAAACAAATTGGAACGAGGCATGGGTGACAAATAGTCCCCGACACAACTTATAACTGACAGACAGGCGATCTGTTAAAGCTTTACCTATAAAAGAAGCGCGGTGACACTTGGTCCCTGTCCGCTAGAAGTTACTCATCTGAGAATGGCTACGTGTCCAACACATCTTACTAATGTTTATAAAAGATGCAACGTTAAACGCTGGTCCCCAATCGCCCCGAATCTGTGCAAAAGCAACTGCATCTTTTATTATCACCATTACCAACAGTCTGTTTGAAGACATGAGAAAAAAACAACACCATGCGACAATTCGAAAAGTGCTAGAAAAATGAAAAAATGAGATAGACGAAAGATTCGTCAACTACGAAAAAAGCTCGACTTTATGCCTGGCAAGCTTTTTAAACTGGTCGGCTTTGCAGATTTTCAAGCGGCAGAAATAACAAGAAAAAGTGTAGTTGACCTCGTTGGCCGCATGATAATTTTCGAAAGAAGTACCACGGTGAACGAAACTACTAAACAAAGAGAAGAAAGTGATGTAGAAGAAGCTGAGACGTCGATATGGTGTGCCTTTGACAAAGCAGTTGCTCAAACGCAACCGACTGCTACAGCTAGATCAAAGGCCATAGCTGAAGTTCAAAGATGTTTGGACCATGAACTCTTAAAAAAAAGCAAAATTGCCTGACATGGTGGCAGGAGAACGCTTACAACTTTCCATTTTTAAGTAAGTTGGTGAGGGAAAGAATATGTCCCCAGAATCTTCGGTCCCTTGTTAGAGACTTTTCTCAAAAGCAGGACTCATTTTTTCCGATCGAAAAAGTCGCCTGTCGCTGACAAAGGAAGAAAACTGGGGAAGGTAGACTTCGTATAGATTATGCCCTTAATTTAGGAGTGCACAGAATATTTGGAGGAAAAGAAATATTTTTCTGCATTAGACTTGAAGAATAAGTTTCACCGACTGGAAATGCATAGTGATTCGATTAAATACACGTCATTTGTGACCCCTTCGGATCAATATGAATACGTTAAAATGCTGTTTGGACTAAAAAATGTTCCAGCATTCATTCAGAGATTTATATATGAGATAATCAGGGAATTAGTAAGATTAAGGAAAATAGTAATATTTATGGATGACATTGTGATAGCCACTGCTGATTTTGATGACCACACATATTAAATATGACTTTTTGAAAAATTATTTTTCGCTTTTTAGTAGAAGATTTAACCATAGTTTTATTGAACAACAGCATGTAGGTACTTAGTTTGGCTAACTACGATAGGATCTCGTCACGATTTTTTCTAGTTCAAATTTGATTTACAGCCCGATTCTCCCATTGTGAGGACTCATAAGTCACAAGCTCTTTGTGGCTATTTCTTGTGAGGATTGTTGTGACTCGATAACAGTTTTGGAATTCTCCCTCAATCCTCACAAGAAAAGTTACAACGAAACTCACCACATCGAAGTTGGTTTTTAGCAAAATATATAGAATGTCAGGTCAAAATGACAAAACACATGTAATTTGTGAGTTATGACCTGCTCTGAAGCAGATCACAATTTCGATTGTTTTTGTGACTCTCACAAGTTGTGACTTTGGGGGAAAATACGAAAAAGTCACAAAATTAATTTCACCACCTCTTACGACTTGTGAGGATCAGTGATGGCGGGGAGAATCGGGCTGTTAGTGCAGACATTTGGGAAAAAATTTTAATAAAAAGCTATTAATAAAAAAAAATAATTTCTAAAAAAAATAATTTCTTGGCTACGGCCTTGGAATACCTCACACAAATTATAAAAATTTTTTAAACAAAAAGATGATATCGAATTTGAAATTACCGCTCAAGAAGATTTTGAGTCAGAGAGCGAAGAAACTCGCAATAATGTAACTAACAAAAATACCACGTTGTGTATTATTTGATATATAAATAATCGTAATATTCTTCTTCCAACTTGCAATCACATTAAAATATGTGAAAATTGTTAATTATTGTGCCCATAGTAACGAGTAAATTTGGTATCTCGATAAAACAAAATTTGTACAGAAATGTATTTTTCTTATAATAATAAAACTAAAAATACTAGAAGAATTATTCTTTTTCTGTCTCAACATGGGAATTTATTTCACATTCAAAGGGAACTAAAATCTCACAATTTTTGTAACGAATTTCCCACCTTGCATGGGAACAAAGACCACTTTAGTAAAGTGGATTTCGTTCCCATTAAGTGAGAACGTAGTCCCTCAGTGGACTTAGTTCCTGGGGACTTATTTCCTTGCAAAAGTGAGAACATAGTCCCTCAATGGACTTTGTTCCTGGGGACTTATTTCCCTGCACCGGAATATATAGGCACTTGAATTTAACGACCCAAACAGTTAAGACGTGTTTTTCTGCCATCAATAAATATCTTGTTTTTTTTTAAATTAAAGAGTTCGACTTTTATTAAGAATTAATCGAAAAAGTATTTGAAAGTAATTTCAAAGTTGAGTAATTCGTTAATCAATAAAAAAAATATTTATTCAATTCTGTAAAAAAAAAATATTTTTTAACTGTGCGCCTTGCAGACATGTTTATCATTTCAGTACAAAAAAAAATAAGATTATCTTTCTAGGGTTAAAAAGTGAGTGACTTATGATTTTAAGGCTGAATGTTTTGATGCCTTTCGTAAACTTAAGAACAAGTTAACTTCCGGCCCCATTTTAGCTATTTATAGCCCCCGAAGGCCCGAAGGGAAACAGAGTTACATACTGACGCAAGCGAGTTACGTTTTGGTGCTGTCCTGATGCAAAAACAAGATGATGGGGAATTTCATCCAATCGCATACTTTTCAAAAACTGCCTCTGAGAGTGAATCTTGTTTACACAGTTTCGAGTTAGAAACCTTGGCGATTGTTTACGCATTAGAATGATTTAAAACGAAATTAAAGGCAATTTTGTTTACAATAATAACGAATTGTAATGCTTTTGCGCAAGCTATAAAAAAGAAACAGGTGAATCAGCGGATCGCAAGGTGGGTTTTTAGCTTTGAAATTTACATTTATAAAATGAAGCACCGTAGTGGAATTTCGAAGGGGCATGTAGATGCACTTAGTAGGTGTGATATCCACGAATTCGACTTTAATATCCAAATCACGCAGAGTCGTGATATTAAAATCAAAGCGTAAGGGAAAGACTCGCAAACGAGTTTGTTCAGCATTTTGAACTAAAAGATGGATTACTTAGTTTTCAAAACGGGACAAAAACTATGAAAATCTCCAGCTTTACGTACCTTGTGAGATGGAGAATAACATAATAAGATCCATTCAAGTTACAAAGGTACCACCGCATCCGATCGCCAACATGAAAACTCCGCAGCTCAAAACAATCGAAATACCAGCGTCAGCACTTTGAAGATGAAAATTTAAACATAACCTGTAGGAAACCGATTTTTGATCCATCGATGTGCAATAGTTACTACCTTCAAACAAAAAGTATTAACTCCGAATTACAAGAAAAGTACTTGAACAGTTTATGCACACCCTAATGGAACATAGCCGAATAAAAATCACGAAATCGTTATGAACACACCCGGATATGTAATTGCCTGAACGGCTCATTTGTGCCAATTCCGATACATACCATGTAGGCGAAGAAACCATTTTGGATAAAGTTTTTATAGGCTAAAACGGAATGCTTTCGTTCTTTTCTCGAACGACAACGCTCCGAGGAAGTCAGCTCCATATTTTTTTTTGGGATTTATCCATCAATAGAAAAGGGTAAGAGAACTCTATAAAATCATATTTTATAAGAAAAAAAAAAACAAAATTAATCAGAAAACATTAACGGCTATATTATTGACTTTCTTCAAAGCTAGTTTTACTGAAAATCTAGTTCTATAGGGTTTTCGAGTTTTAAGTTTCTCAAAAAAATTATTGATTAGATTTAGATGTCAAACTATGTATGAATATTTTGATTTAGGTGTCAAAATAATACAAATTTTTGAAAAACTTAAAACTCGAAACCGCTATAAATCTAGTTTTTGAGTAAAACTAGTTCTGAAGAAAGTCAAGAATATGGCCGTAAGAAATAGATTTAAAAAGACAAAACAAGAAATTACAACAAGAAATTACAAAAGCTCGTGAAAAATCCTTAAGGTGAGACATACAAGGTAGGGTGAAAATGATAGCTCTAGAGACACGAACCTCTAATATAAAAACAGTTCATACAGATCAATTTTCGAACAAAAGTTTTTTTGTTGGACGGTTGCAAAAGATAATTATTATTAGGGTCACAACACCTGACTTCGACATACGAATTTGTTAAGGAACAAAGACTTCTCCTTTCAGGTGAATAACAACACATAAGAATACGAACACAAATAGGAGTTGACGTTAGTGACTGTCTCGCCTTGGTTAAAAAAATAAGCGCCAATTACCCCGCTCGCTGAAATGGCACACCAAACTGTCGTTTTTAAACAATGTGAACGTTTTTGATGGCCGTCTCTAGGGTTCTTTGGGCACCAGTATCGCATATTTTGTTTTTTGACACTGAATAAAATTTTTCCAAGCGAAAGTGCTGTCCGAAAACATGCAAGCATTGTTCTTGCGAAAGATTCTCGCAAAAGATATTCACATCAAATCAGCATCATGGAACCATGTAAATGAACTGATGAAGCTACTTTTGGAAGCGAGCAAGAACCAACGAACAGGTTATCTTTAGAGCCCGACGACTCCAGTCGAGTATATAAACTTATTTTAAAATTGTAACTAGTTTTTAAGAGTAACAAATAAAGTTTTTTTAAAACGCCAATCGCGTACTGAATTTATTAATTCGACGCGCACGTTACAATGAGTCACCGTACTTCAAATATTGAAATGAAATATAAAACCATGTACGTGCAAGAATGTTGCTGCACAAACAAAAATTATAAAAGCATAGATTTAAGAAAAATAATGAAAAATAATTTTAGGCAGAACAGTTTAGAACTTTGAAGAATTAAGTCGTTTTATGAACAAAAATAAAATTGTTTTTTTTTTTATACATTCACGGGAGAGTGTACGTAATTGGCGCAGTCGGTAGCCCTCGAACAAATGGTTGAATTAAAACAAATCAAATCATTTTTTTTTTCAAGCGAAAATTTAAATTAAATTGTTGTAACCGATTTGGTTTTAAATGTTTTTATTTAAACAACTAAATAAACATGTTGACCGACGACGACGAAGACGACGAACTAAACGACAGTAAACAAATCAACAAGCTGTGCGAAACACTTGAAGCTGGCTTATGTAAATATAAGTACATAAACTTAAAAAAACAGGACAGAGACAAACGAATAGTGAAAAGGGAAAAAAAAGATGTGTCGAAGGTTGGAGGGATAATTGTAGTAGATTCCTCAGTTCTGGAGTTTTACTCAAGAAAAGTTTCTGCTGAATTTCTGTCATGCAGACATAAGTCAAAATTTGAGCTAGTAGAAATTTGAAGAGCTTTGGCTCGAAAATGATTTATTTATGCTCAGTGGAAATTCCTTCAAATTCCCCTCTTTCCAGGATCATTGAACCTGGAAAGAGGGGAATTTGAAGGAATTTCCACTGGTAGTTAGAAAACCAGGTAAGCTTCCTTAAAGGATTTCCTTGATCGGTAGTTTGTTAAAACAGTGTTTTTTTATTTTTATTGGTACTTAGGTGCAACTGCCTGAGAAAAAATCTCGACAGCAGATTTTCATCGGAAGAAAGATTTTTCCAAAAGCCAACCGAGAAACTTGGCTTTAATATCTGCCTTTATATACCAGGCCATCAGGAAAATTAGAAGCAGACTGTACCAGATTGCGGCATAGCAGTTCATAGGAACAAAAAGTGGCAACCCAGGTCACATGACCACATAATCTGGACAGCCAATTTCACCTAGCTACTATAGCCTTGAGTGTAGGAGCGTCAACCCATTGTTAACAAAGGAAAACTACAAGCGGTGTATTGTTTGTGTAATATGATCCAAAAACAATAATAATAAAAAGTGGAGATCTGAAAAAAAAAATATAACAAACAACGAAATTAATTAAAAACAAAAAAAATTAATTAATAAAAGAAAAAATAAGCAGAAATAATTAAACAACTTAAAAGTTGCACCGTAAAGAAAAGTGAGAAAAAAAACAATAAACAATAAACAGTGGAACAATAGAACAATAAACTTGAAGTGGAAATAAAAGAAGAAGACAACTTTAAATCAACTCTACATCAACTCTAAAAAGATCATCAAGTTCTAAAATAAAATAAATTAAGTAAGAATTTTTACTGTTCAAAGAAAATTATATTGTAAAATATACAATTTTATTAAAAAAAGTTTATATAAAAATAGATAAAAAAAATATAATAAAATAATAAGAAATTAACAAGAATACATTTTCCTTTTTGCCCTTTCATAACATTATTTGTTCTTTTTTAAAAAAAAAGAAAAAACCTTCGATTAATCTTCAAAATGAATTTCCTAAAAACTCCCGACATTTAGAAAAATTTACCAGAATTTACTGGCAAATCAAATGAATTAGAAAATTTTATAAAATCAGTAGATCTAGTGTGGAATACACTAGTCACCGTTGAAAATGCTCTATTATTAATATGGGTTCAAGTGTTAAAGAATAAAATCAAAGACAAAGCCGCGGATAGGTTACGCCTTTATGGTAACCTAGACACCTGGGAGGGTATTCGAGAAATACTCTATAGGCACTTTCAAGATCAAAGAGATGAAAGAACTCTCTATAACCAATTAAGTTTGATAAGGCAAACGTCTAGTCTTTCTAAATATTATGATTACATGCTTGAGATCGTCACCGCGCTTAACGAAAGTGTTAGACAAAATGAAAGTTACGTTAATATTGGCACAAGAATGATTCGAAGAAACATACAGGAAGGTCTAGATACCTTCATAAAAGGTTTAAGAGATCCTTTTAGAACAATAGTAATGGCCAGAGACCCAGATAGTCTGGAACAAGCTTACAAAATGACGCTTAGCTTAGCCGAAGTCAATAGGTTTTAAAATTATCAGAATAGGAATAATAATAGTCTAGGATCCCCCCATAGAACGACCTACCCTCATCGAGGTGCCAGATAAGAAGTACGCTGTCTTGTAGGTAGTGTCTAAGCAAACATTTTGCGCTAGAGTTGCCTATGATATCGGATTCGCGTTGCCGTTAGAGCTTGAATTTGCTAATTTCATTATACAACGCAATTTGTAATAAAACATATATTTATGAACTTTTTAATTTTTCTTTAAATTTAAATTCCAATTTGATAAATATATTTTACTTCAAATGAAGAGATTTAGAAAGTATTTACTTTAAATTTGATAAATATAAGTGAACACGATGCAAAGAGGAGTATTCGTGCTCAAAATCCGGACAAAATTCACTTAGAGATTAGTTTTTTTAATAAAATTATATTATAAAGAATTTAAATAAATATCTAGACTTGTGATTTCAAGGGGGTAATGAACGGTTCTGACCAAAACTACATATAAAGCACTAAGTTCCTTAATTTTGGGATAACCACCGACTAAAATAAGGATACCGTGGTTATCATTGGTATTAGCCAGGGAGGCTAACAAATGTATCCAAAGTGATAAAACACCTTTTACTCACGTAAGTCATCAATTGAAATTCTTTTCAGTCCGTCCGATTAGCGTGTAAGGGAGAAGCTAGGCATGAATAAATTTTTATTACCTCAATATCCTAGTTGAAAAATTCCTGCACATGGTGAAAGAATCCCCCCAGGTCCGATGAGCTAAGCCTACACTAGCATGCCAGCATTTCACCATGATTCAGTGAATAGACATTTTCCGTGTACATAATCACCAGATCCGACTAGCGGTAGAGGGAGTAACATATTATGTACTTTTCATCACATTGATGAAAAATGTATGAAAACTTAATGGTGACGGATGAAGCATTATGAAAAAATCTCATAAGCATAATGTGAGTGTAATAATGTAGAATAAGAGTAAGAAATCAGTAATACTGTAGAATAAGCATATTGCTATATTGATATATTAATTTTAAAATAAAGTACGTAGTTTGGTGATGACACCGAACCGAACCACTTGAGTTTTTCTTTATATGTCTTTACTTTCCATGGCGACCGTTACACTCTGTCGAGAAACTCTTGATACAAAAACCACAGGAAGCTATAGTATTCGATACAAACACCAATCAAAACGTTACACTTTATCAGGAAACTATCGCTGTTGATACAAGAACAACAGGAAGCTGTAGTATTGGATACAAAAATAAATCAAAACGTTGCACTTTACAAGAAAACAGTCGCTGTTGATACAAGCAAACAATAGCAAGTACTACCCTTAACGAATTGTGACCGCAGTGGCCACCTGAACTCAGCGTTGCAAGTTCTCTTGCTGCAGCGGTTCTCATCGCATGATGCAGTGATTTAATTCCATTTAATTTGGGAATTTTTTATAGAAAATGTCACACGCTCAGATAAGAAGAGAAAGCGGGCAATAGCCGTGTTTTTTTGAGAAAGCTATCCACACTACAGTGGGATTTTATACGAGAAAAAATACAACATCCGCAGTAGGATGAATGTCGATAAAAGGAGAAGTTAAATCCTACTGCGGATAGAGATTTGACGTTTGCTCGAGTATCGAATTCAATTTTTGGGATTTTTCATTCTAGATATTGGTACGTATGATAGTTTCATGAGTCTCGATGGAGTTGTTCGTAGAGTAGTGCTTTTCATTGTATAATAACGCATTTAAACAAGTGACAAATTTGATGATCAAAGTGCCTTGACTTCGTGTAAATGAGTGTCATTAAGACATTGATGTTATCCATTCTTTTCTCAGTTCTATGGTAGTGCAAAAAAAAAAACGAATTTGTCACTTGGGTAAATGCGGCATAACACCATGATGTCTTAAGTCAACAATACACGGTGGCTCAAGAGTCATGACTCTTTTCGAATTGAAATGAGTGCGAAGGTGAAATCCGATATCTTTTCGCATTCCCATTCATTAAATTTCAAAAAGAGTCAAATCTTTAAGCATTTTTTAATACCCGATGAAGCGGCAAAATATTCATGTCAATTATGGAATCCGCAATAGTGGATTCGCAGTGATTCGCTGTATATTGTTTTCTTTTGTTCCCACGTAAAATCGATGAAGAGAAAAGAGAGCACGGATTTCATAATCGGCATGATTATTTGAATGAGCTATATTGCACTCCAAACTATCCCATCGAGTATTAATACAATGTCAAAAAAAAAGTGGGGTATAATTACTTACGACTACCAAATTTGTGTGATTTTCATATTTTGTTTCCACAGTTGCATCCAAACAAATCCACCATAACCTTGTGTCAAATGTCAAATTGTGTGAGGTGGACTGTCAAGTCGTGTGGGATGAAATTTCATATTTTGTTTCCACACTATTATATACATGATTTACTTCCCGCTCGTTTGACATGTGTTTAAAGAAAGATTTGATTTTAATTCATAACAGTATAAGTATTACATAAGTATATTATAATTATCGTCTGCCGACATTTGTTTATACTCAATGGGATAGTGTGGAAGGGCTGTCATATAATCGCTGACATTTTACTTTGACCATGGTCTACGAACAAGCCCTTTCAATGTGTTTTTATTTTTGGCAGACAGAAGTTTGGTTCGAAAAGAAAATTTAATTAAAATACGTGAAAATGGATAAAGAAAACAAAAAGGAAAGGAAAAAAATGCAAAATATTAAATATTACATGATAAAACTAAAAATTATCCATGGGAGCAAGAAGAAGAAGAACTGGATGAAAGAATCAACGGAAGCCCTCTTGGATTTTTATGCGCCAAAAGCGCACGAGTTCCAGCACAGCCGCAAAAACATGGTCTCTTAGAAGATATGCTTTCCACTGGCCTAGCTGTTAGTATCTACATTCATTTTTTCAAACTAAGTGCCTACTTACATACTTAAAATTACTTTTTTTATTTTAGGGTTCGGATACGACCGGCTGCCATTTAAAGCTCAAAATACAACTCTGATTCGTGCCTACAAAAATGCAATTGATAACAACAATCGAACTGGAGCAGCTCCATTTTTTTTAGAAAAAATTAATGACCTTTTTGGGAAAAAGTCCATAACAACGAATACCCACACAATACCGCTAGGGGAAGTTGCAATTGCAGTAAGTAATCTTTGGTTTTGTGTACTTTTCCCATTTTCATTATGTGTAACGTATTTTGTTTAATCTTTTAGAATCCAGTTTAAGTTTCTCAGGATACCGGTGCCCTACCATATTCAGAGACATACTTACATGCCAAACACCGAGGATGATAACTCTCCCAACGATGATAATCCCGCTGCCTTGTCAGATACCACTTCTACAAAGCTGCCTGCCGATGCTGAAAGCTCAATGCCATCATCTTCCACTGCCTTTGCCAAAAATACTTCAAAAAAACGTAAGATGTCACGCGCTCTATACTTTGAAAAAAAAGTTGAGCACAAGGAAAAAGAAAGGGAAGAAAAGAACAAAAAGTGGGAACAGTATTTAAAGATTAAAGAGGAGAAAAAATCCAGAAATACAAAATTGGAACTTTTAGAAGAATACATAAATAAACAACAAAAATAGTGTATAAATAAACAACAAAAATAGTGTATAAATAAACAACAAAAATAGTGAAGTGTGTGTTTTAAGTTGTGCTTTTTAGAAGATGAAGAAACAGTTACTCTATTAAGAATTCACAAATAAAAAAAAATATTGAGAATTGCGTTTTAATTGAACTTTTTATTTTAGGACAACGAAGATATACAAAATAGAACTTTTAATTGAAATTATATAATGTTCTGTTCACGTAATTATTCGAACAATAATTAACGCCGATTTGCAGTTGTGTTTGGGGTAGGTTCAATTGCTGCTTGAGGTATGCTGTCGCCGTCAAATGTGTCGTCCATTGTGATTAGGGTTCCCAACTGTCCTCCATTTGGGAGGACAGTCCTCCTTTTCAACTATTTGTCCTCTCATCCTTCCTTTTCTAAAAATGTTCTCCTTTTCAAATATATAATGGGTTAATTTAATAATTTAATTCTGTAAGTTCACAACAATAAAAGTAGTTTTGAACCCATTTCACCATGAACAGTCACAGTCTATACAGGGTCATTGGAACGCACCCGCATTCACTCAACTTTTTAACTGAACGCGTTCATTCAGCTGTCATTTACAATCCACATTTCACATGGGAAAAGCAACATGCCTGGCTAATAAAATCCGAAAAATCTGAAAAAGAAGCATATTGCAAGATCTGTTGCTCTAAGTTTACTATTGCTTTCAAGGGATACCTTTCAGTGACGGAACATCAACATCAAAAGCAACATATTGAAAGGTCAAGAGCTGCAGCTTCAAGCAATTTAGTATCGCAATTTTAAAAAGGCAGCATCAGATTCATCTCTTTGTGGTAAAATTTCATGTGGAATGACAAAAGCAGAAGCTATAGCTATGGTGATACCAGAACACACGTTGGAAGACGTTCTGAAATTTTTGAAGAAAAGTCAGGCTCCTTTCACGCTTAAATTAGATGCTTCAAATCATAAAAGTCGGATTCGCCAACATTGATGTGTCCAGAATCGATTAAGCAACTACTGTTTAAAACAGTTGACCAACCAAAGCTGGTAGAAGCGTACTTATATTTTTTAGATCACATGCTTCCTATATTTCACGAAGCAACTTTACTTCTTGAATCTGATAACACGACTTCTGTCAATTTATTTGAAGTGATGCATCGTTTAAACTTAAAAGACTGAATGACAAGTTTTTTGGCGACCATGTCCGTCAATATTTTTTAAAGACTTCTCAAACCGAAAAACTTAAAATTGTACATGAATTTATAAATTTTTGTAGAAAATCTTTGAAATACATTGAAAGCAACTTTATGTTCAATAGTGGAAAGGATAACTGGCTTTACCTAATATCACCGCTTTCACTTACACAAGACATTTTTCCTGGTTGTTCTGTATTTATTAATATCTATGAAACTTTGAATATTAAAATTGACGTTGACTTAATGTATGAAGAAATAATTCCATTAAGAAGAAATTTTGAATTGTTAAACAAGATTCATGGAAAGTTTTGACAAAAAGTGTAGATAAGTGGGTGTTTTTACTTTCTAAAATTCAAGAGTATTTTAGGTAATGAATGTTAAATGGCGAGATGAAAGAAATAGAGCAAGTATTGAACTTATAAGAGCTGAGCCCTTAGTTAATATTAATAATACAAAAACCTGTAACGAATACTTCGATTCAATCAAAAATGACAAGAAATTACTTTCAACTGTTAAAAAGTCAAAAAAAGGACAAATTTAAAAATAAAATTTAAAATGTGATAAC
Organism: Epistrophella euchroma; assembly: GCA_947049315.1. Lineage (NCBI taxonomy): Eukaryota > Metazoa > Arthropoda > Insecta > Diptera > Syrphidae > Epistrophella > Epistrophella euchroma. The sequence continues at coordinate 116,264,422 of OX346246.1, read as the reverse complement.
TAGAAGACTTAATGCAAGTCAAAATATGTTTTTTTCTTTTTTTTTTTTTTTAATGAAGGTTTTGAATTCTGTTGTATTTATTTTGTTTTTTTTTTTATTATTATGGAAATTAATGCTTAATTTTTAATATTTTATTTATATGTTGTTGGTTTTTTTTAAAGCTTTTGCATGTTTTTAATAATAAACCGAAAAAATTAATCACTCTAAATTTTTTTTTTTTTATAAAGTTTGAAAAATTATGTCCTACTTTTGTTTCGACGAAAGTTGGGAACCCTAAGTGAGGCCATAAGCCCACCCTAGCATAGGAATCATTGGCCATTTTCGGATTCCCTTAAGCTGGTGGATGAACGGGTTCGAATCAAACCATCTTCATCGAAACTGAAAAATGGCCTTCAATAGGTCATGTCCCGACTATCGGAACATTGAATATTTGTTCGACTTTTAGACGTCATTCAAAGCTTTATTTAATACATAATTTTGTTTTTAAAATGAAGCATTTACACAATTTGTATACAAAAAAAAAATTATTAATTTTAACAAAAAAAAGAAGCCAAGTTAACACAAAAGAAAACAACAATATTTAACTATAAAGTCAAAATTTGACATAAAAACAAATGAAAACGCGACTAAAACAATTTCTTGCTGTGTCCAGGAAATAATAAACTTGTACCCTTTTTGGTATTTAAATTTTCAGAACATTAAAAGGCGCTACCTTGGCTTTAAAATTTAGAAAAATATACAAAAAAAAAACGAGTATTTCGAAAATAAACGTCAGCTTCGACGTCTTTGAATTCTAATTTTTTTTGTTTTGATAAATAAAAGACAAACACAAACACATAAATTTAAATATATAATTTCCCATCTTATTATTTTTTTATAAGTGCTAAATGGTATGAATTTCGACTTGGTTGGTTTTCAATCGAATAGTAGAGCCTTTTTGGATCAGATCCCAGAGATAAATATTAAGAAGGCCAGTCTTTTAAGCTTCGGTCCGGATGAGTTCGAAAATTACATAACTAAAATTTTGGGAATGTTTTGGCACCCCTTATCAGATGAATTAATTTACAAATTGAACGACGAAGAATGTTTAAATAAATTGTCAGACCCAGGAGCTGAGATGTCAAAACGTTTGCTGCGGATTCCTATTGGAGCTTTGAGAGGAATGGGACGGTGGAGATACTCTTAGCTATGGCAAAGACAAAGGTGGCTCCGGTGAAGATCCTCTCTGTACCTCGATTGGAGTTGCAAGCAGCGGTGCTTGGTACTCGTATTCCGGAGACCGTCGAGAATTCACACTCGATTAAAGCTGATGATGTCATTTTCCTATCCGACTCTAAGACAGTGCTGTCCTGGATTTGTTCTTCGAATTTCAATTTCCCTCGGAACCAGGTGGAAGCAGATTCCAGAAGACACAGATATTGGAGAATCTAGACGGTTTACTGGTCCGAACTTTTTCAAGCTACCTCGAACTGAAAGGCCGATTACGGCAGGAAATGTTGCTGGTTCCTCCGAAAAGGTAAGCGATATTGTGACTTCGCACAAGCGGGCCATATCATTTGAAGTTTACGATGAGGTAAAGGGAAGGTTTCGAGCTAGGTTGCGAGACCATCCATGCCACTGATGGGACTAGGAAAGTCGACTAGCTTTTGATTTAAGACCGTTTACTCACGTAGGAGTTGGATGCTTCGGTCCGTTGTTATGTGAAATATGGAAGGGGGACTGTCAAGCGATACGGCATGATATTTACATGCTTGACGGTTAGAACCATGTATATCCAAGTATTGACCGACCTAAGTATGGATTAGTGCATTATGGACCTGCATCGCTTCCTCATCAACCGAGTAGTTACGAAGTTCATTTATAGTGATAATGGGATAGAAAAGATGAAATTAAATACTATAACGTAGGAGGTAAAAAAAAAGTGGAGTGATGAGTTTGCTTTGGCCATTTGGAATTCAGTTAAGTTGACGCATGAATTTAAATTCAAAAACCACACCATAGCTCGAGATGGCTCAAATGGAACGATTAATGGATTATTCGTTTGTTTCGAGTTATAAGATTTGTCCGAAATTGACAGAAAATCTATACTTATTGCTTAATGCTAAATGATATTAGATGACAGTAATGACGGTTGTATTGAGTTTTAAAAATACATATGAGTTTCAAAATACATATTTTTTATTTTCTATTCTATTGGTTCTATAGTTAAGAACAGCTAAAGTCTTGAGAGACAAATACAACAACATAAAAAGAAATTTAAGAAAATTAAAAGCCGACCAAAGAAAAGAAATATTATACATATTGTACTGTCGTCTTTCAGCAAATTAATATTTCATCGAAATCATTCGCTTTGTTCACTACTCCACGAATCCCAAATGCAAGTAGGATGCAGCACGTGGACGCTCTTAGTCGCACCACAAACATGTTGACATTGAAAGAAAATATGTTTGAACAGAATCTTTCAATTGAAGGGTTTATTTAAATAAAATGATAAGCCACAATTTTTCTCAAAAAAAAACCGTTTTTTAGCTAAATCTATTGCTAAATAATGTATCTCCATACACTTTTAATCTTATGGCTATTCCCCGAGAGAGGTCGTTGGTATTCACTAGAGTGACTTTTTCAATTAAGATTTTTCATTGAAATTATTCAGTCATAACGTGATAATACTTAAGACACACATTTGGTTTACATACTTTAGTTTCGATACCATAGTATTGACAATACCATGATGGGTGACAAACATCCCTGTGTGGTTTTATTTGACAAACCTTTACTTTTTGATATCTGTCATTTTTGTTTGCTGTCAGCCACTAAAAACATAAACAAAATAAAATAAAATGGAATTACTAAGCGTTATAATTTCAAATAATATAAAAATTTTGTATTTAAATAGAAAGAGAAAAATGTTTCTTCGATTGGCACTGGTAGCCAAACATAAAAGCAAACGAATTTCAAGAGCTCGACGTTTCTGGACCATAGTAAGAAATGCAATTGCAAGCGGCAACACTTTTGTTTTCTAATTTCAGGTTGAAATGTCGCACTTGATGTTCCCCAATTTTCAGAAGAAAAATTCAAAAATTGTTTTAGGGTCAGTAGGGAAACCTTTGGCTTTTTAGTACAAACTTTAAGCAACTTGAAAAGGGAGGATCAATCAATCAATCAGTCCTGGATTCAAGAATTCAGAAATCAAAAGAAATGGACACAACCCCAAAGAAGAAACGCTAGCAGAGATCTTGACCTATCAGGAAATGATATCAGAAATGCTATTTTGAAAAGCTTTTGTAAATACTTTTTCTTGTTGTTCTAAGCATAACGCAACACACACTACACTTCAAATTGTAAAGAAATCAAATTCTATTTAAAACAAATACACTCCTCGTCAACTGAATACGCACAAACAGTTTTTAATATACTCTATCCATTTTTTCCAAACAGTGATGGTTATTATGCCATCTGTTGATGCTAACTATTCCCTTAAGATGTTAAGCAGATAATTCCGAAAGAATTATCCAAAAACAACCGTGAGTTTTTCTTCAACCACTTGCAAAGTGTTTTATATGCAAAGTAGGAGTTTTTTTTTTTAGTCAACTGAATAGGTACAACGCCATTTTCTTCGTTGTTTATAAGTTTTTTGGAGTGCTTGACAGTTTAAATTAACGATTTTTTGATTTCAAATTTTAAGAGAAATGGGTAGATCTACGTGTCTTAACAGTGTTGAAAAAGCTAAAATCGATTTACTTAGAGACCAAGGCCTAACTGGACGTGCAATAGCTGATAAAGTTGGCCGAAGTTTTAATGTAGTTTATTCTTACTTGAAAAATAAAGATGCATACGGCAAAAACATGAAGGGAGGTAAGAAAACAGCAACAACAGCAACTGAGAGACGAAGAATTTTAAGATGTGCATCAAATTCTTCTGATTCTGTGGCAAAAATAAAACAAAAAAACGGCGTAAACGCAAGTTGCTCAACAGTATTAAGAGTAATCAACAACTCAAGCCATCTTAAACGAATGAAACTTAAGAAAAAACCACCACTTGACGAGAGACGGAAAATGTTGCGATTAGATTTTTCAAGACTTCACATGAGTTGGAAAAAAGAATGGTATCACGTGGTTTTTTCAGATGAAAAAAAGTTTAATTTCGATGGCCCTGATGGGTTCAACTTCTATTTTCACGACTTAAGAAAAGAAAAAAGATTTTTAAAGCGCCATCATAGTCGTGAAGGATGTGTCATGATATGGGGAGCAGTCAGTTATTATGGAACAGTTGAGCTCGAGGTTGTAACATCAAGAATGACAGCAGCTGGGTATAAAGTAATTTTGGAAAGAAATTTTCCTAAATTTTCTAACATCTTTGGACCCATAAACTGGACCTACCAACATGATAATGCGCCTATTCACTCAGCGCGCATAATAAAAACATGGATAGAGGAGCAACAAGTGCAGTTGCTTCAATGGCCACAGTACTCACCTGATCTAAACATCATAGAAAATGTCTGGGGATGGTTAGTACGCAAAGTTTATGAGGGTGGTCGTCAGTTCGAAGACAAAGAAACCTTAATTTCTGCAATCAAATAAGCGTGGAGCGAAATTTCGTTAAATTACATTAAAAAGCTATACGATTCCATGCCGGATCGAATTTACGAAGTAATTAAAAATAAAGGTGGAAGTACCCACTACTAAACTTAAACAAAAACTTGTTTTATTCCATTCCAATACCAATTTTAATTTTTGTACCTATTCAGTTGACTCAAAAAAAAAACTTCTACTTTGCATAAGTTACACTTTGGAAGTGGTTGAAGGAAAAACTCACGGTTGTTTTTGGATAAAACTTTGAAATTCTGTTATTTATATGTTACGAAAATTTTTACCATCAACAGATGGCATAATAACCATCACTGTTTGGAAAAAATGGATAAAATATATTCAAAAATGTTTGTGCGTATTCAGTTGACGAGGAGTGTATATTAGTTTATTGAACGTATTTCATTTGTTTAAAAATGCAGACAGTATACGATTATTTTCTTCGAGAAGATGTATTATCTTGTCGTCATTTTCAATACACTTTTTTATATATAACTATCAAATGTTTTCTCTTCTTGTTTTGCCAGTTCAAGAAATCTCTCTGAAATATTTTTTTTTCTCTTTTTAAATGCAGCTGGCGTTAGTGATTCTGGTGATGTTTCAACTTCAGGCAATGTTCCCGACAATGATTGGCTAGAGGATGAAGGCTGGGTCGTTGAAGAGTTCATACCACCTTCTATTTCGGGTTCTATTTAGTGAACTTATGTAAATATGTTTAACTAATTGCGATTTTTGAATTAAAATTTACCGTAAGGAAAAGTTTCATCCATCATTTCTTTGACGTTATTAGCTTCGTAGCAGCCCAGGAATTCATTCAGTATATCAAAAACTTCCCAATCTGAGGGTGATCCTCCAGTTGTGCCAATTTTTTGTTTTTCTTTTGTAATGAAATAAAAAGAAGTTTTTAAAATATATTTGTATGTTAAAGAATTTGCAACTCATTGTTTGTAAAATTCTATTTCTGAGCGCAATTCGTAAGAACCCTTTGCATTTTGTTTTGGAATGATTTCTGCAACAAACTTTAGCATGGAGGTCAAGCTTATAGCAGAATGTTGCCGATTGTAACTTGCCTGAATTTTTTCGACAAATTATTAATCCTTGTTCTGAGCCCCGTCTCATTGAGCTCGATTCCACTTTCTTCTTTTAAAACATTGCACATTTGTTTATAGACTTGTGAATTCTTTATAGCACCTCTTAATTTTTGGATGTTGTGTCTCCACACATCAATCACGCAATATAGTTCTGAAGAACCCAAAATTTGTCTTTCTTTCTTTTCCTCCATTTTGTTTATAAATTATTTTTATTTAAACGTGCAGACCTTTTTGTTTTGAAACTGATTTTTAAAAATAACAAATAGAAAAAATACATGTCAAAATTGTAGTAGGTGTGAAGAGGATGAATGCATACGTTCGTGTTCTCTTTCGGTATACGAAAGAGCAACATGATGTGTGGGATGAAGTAAAAAAAGGACAAATTAATACAGTCGGGTGGACTTTCGGTTCACGAAAGAGTATCAGATGTAGGGGAAAAAAGAAAGGAGATTTATAAACGAAGATGATTGTATTTTCGATATATTTCATACATATATTCCACAGCAATACATAACCTTGATCAGAACTGCAGAGAAACATGGGTCACCATTTGTTGTTCATGAACTCGATTTTAATTATTTTTATGATTTGAAAAATCTACAAGATCAATGGGTCTATAACTATACTGAAAATGAAAACAGAGAAACATTTACCTGGAGTAATGTTAAAATGTTGAAGTTGTTAAAAGAAGATCCGTTTCTCATTTATTACAAAACATCTTATAAAGAAGATTTCAAAAGAGTTGATGTCAGAAACAAAAGAAAGAAAATGCGAACACTGGAAGAAATAGAACTGCAAAAGCTCTATTCTGAAGGAATTGAGCTAAGTACAAACAAAAAGAAAGTGCTTTACTTAAAAAAAAAATTGATACCAAATGCCTACGCTGATTATTATAAATCTTTTATATGTATATTAAAACCAGTATTTTAAGACAAAGTTTACTGAAAAAGTTTCTTTATTTTTTATTTTTTGTTTATTTGCTTGTTAAAAACAGCAACTGTTTAATGTGATTATCAGCAACAATTATCTGATTAATGATAATTGATAATATAATTATTTGTAGATACACTGCCAGACAAAATAAAGTGCAAAAGTAGTTGATTCATTTTCATATTACCGCTATTTTAAAGCAGAGAACATTTATCGCTCTTTTTCGCCTTCTGACGTCACATATTCTTATTTGCTTACACTCTACAAAAAAAACATGCATTATTTTGTCTACTTGTTATCAGTTGCGGTAGTTTTGAAGCATAGTGTATATTTAACACGTGACAAAATAAAGTGCATTTTTTATTTCTCCTCCAATTATTGCCAAAAAGTTTTAAAGTTCTAAATAAAAATCTATACAATCGATAAAATACCAAAAGGTAGAAGCATAAAATCATTATTTATAATCATTTCAGAGTTAAATTTTATCTTTATTAGTTAAACCTTTAGAATGAAACCGTTAACACCTGAAGTGAAGGAATTGCTTGTTTTGGATCGTCAACGTGGATTGACATTCCATAAACTAGCCGAAAAATATGGATTATCAATTTCTGGGGTAAGAAAAATCTGCCTTAACTTCTCTGAACGAGGAACTGTTGCCAGTTTAAAAAATTCTTGTGGAAGGAAGCGGAAGACCACTGCAGTTGATGACCGCAGAATTAAAATTGAGGCTAGGAAGAACCCTTCATCTTCGGCCAGAAGTATAAGAGATGAACTGCAGTTAAACATAACACCAAGGACAGTACAAAGGCGACTCAATGAAAGCGGCTTAAGAAACTTTTTTGCGAAGAAAAAGCCCTTGCTTCGCCCAATTAATATTAAAAAACGACTAGCTTTCGCAAAAAAGTTTTTACTGAAGCCACAATCATTCTGGGAAAAAGTTATTTGGTCCGATGAGTCAAAATTTGAATTGAAAAACTGTAAGGCCAGAAAACGAGTTTGGTGCAAACAATCCGAAAGACTCAGTCAAAGGTGCATACAAAAAACCGTCAAACATGGAGGTGGGTCAGTTATGGTTTGGGGATGTTTTTCTTTTAGCGGCATTGGAAATATTGTCAAAATCGACACCAAAATGACGGGTTCTAGTTACGTCAACATTGTTAGGGAAAACTTAGCTTCTTCTGCTTCTAGACTGTCTTTGGAAAGTTTTATTTTTCAACAAGATAACGATCCAAAGCATAAAAGCAGAGAAGCTAAGCAGTTTTTTTACCGAAAATAATGTTGACGTACTAGAATGGCCAACCCAATCTCCCGACTTAAACCCTATTGAGCACCTTTGGTCCATTTTGGATGAAAGGATTCCCTTAGATCAACGTCGCAATTTACAATCTTTTTGGGAAAGCCTCCGAAATGAATGGGAGAGAATTCCAGATCAAATCTTGAAGAACCTGGTTAGCAGCATGCCCAAACGTCTTGCTGCAGTTATTCAGAATAAAGGAGGAGCCACTACCTATTAACATTTTTCTTTTCTGAAACTGAATTCCTATTTTACGTGATGATCTTTCGAATTTGCACTTTATTTTGTCTCTTCTATTTTCTTTGAATATTGCTATTTTATTTAATCTCTAACCTACATTTTGTATATAACTTTAAACGATTACTTCTGTGGATGTAAGATAATCTGAAAAATATGAATAAGTTATTTTTTTAAAGAAAAATAAATCAGAACATATCATACTAAATAAAATATTATTGAAAATAATGTTTGCACTTTTTTTTGTCTGACAGTGTATATATTCCAACTCATCTTTCCCGGATGTTGGCTTATTTTGACAACACTAGGGTTAAATTTGTTAGGTAAATAGGTTATCTGTTGAGAAATAGAAAATATTATCTACAAACTGATGATTTACGATGGTTGTCTTACGTAAGATTTTCGTATATATTGCTTCATAGAGGAAAACAAAACTCTGTGTAGAAATGAAGGGTACGGGATGTCAGATTTTATATTGATGTTGAATTGAAATGAATTTGGAAATAAATTAAAACACAATATATGAATATTTTTCTACTTGTATATAAGGTAAAATGGAAAAGCTCAACACTAAATAGCTACAGAGTGAACTGAAGAATAGAGGATTGCCGACATCGGGAACTAAAAGGACGTTGATAAACCGAATATGCACTTACGATAAAGAGAAACAAGACCAGTCTGTGTGTCAGTCAAACGAGAACTTGTCAGCTGCTGATTCTGGAGCCCCATCCACTGATGAAATACCAACTGTATCGGAAGCAGGAACGTTTGATGACCGAGCACTGAGGGAAAGAGAGTGGGACATTATTAGGTGGGAAAGGAAAACGAAAGAACTATTTTAATGAAAGAACGTGAACTGGTCGACAAACTTAAGCGTCTCGAAGGGCCAGGCTCGGTAAATGCTGAAACACGAAGACCAAGGATTCACTGCAACATAAAAGTCTTTGCTGATGCAATGCCGACGTTTACTCCAGACGATTCGACATGTGAAAGTATCCGTGAAAACACTCGCTGCAAGCCATTATCCAGTTCTGGAATCCTCAAAACAAGCAACGTAAATCATCAAGAATCCAGTGAACAGTCTAACTGGCGTCGACAATTAACGACAAATGAAAGGAACTGTAATCAAAAAAAGTCGAAATAGAAAATTGTGTTAAATATCCAGCAAAATGCCAAAACCAGAGCGATAGAAATAAACGAATCAACACTATCCATCGCTGCAATACTAGACTCTGGCAGTGAACAAACGGTGGTGACACAGACGGTCGTCAAGGAGACATTAATACCCAAAAGTCCCTACAGTATTACTCTTCATGGATTGGGAAGCGAAAATTGTACAACTTTGAGACGAATATCGTGTAATATTGTAATTGACGATTGGAAAGGATATACTAGATGACCCGGCCTTTAACGTTTCCAAAGAAGGTGAAGTGCTAACTATCAGGAAGAATGAAACAATCAGTTTTAAACAAATAACAGTGGCCGATCATCAGGTGGACGAAAGTTTTGATTCAACAGGGTTAGCTAATCTGCTAAACAAGTTCCGTAAGTGTGTCGCCATGGAACAAAGAGAACTCAGACGAGCAATCTTGATTGAAATGGAAATCGAATTAAGTAAGCCAGATCCTTTATCACAACATGCATATAAAGTTTCATGCGCGACGATAAATATTGCGTTCGATGGTAAAAACATTACTGGAGTGCGACATTATACAAGAGTCTAAGTCCTACTTTGCAGCACCGGTCACACTTGTTAAAAAAATAAATGATGATGACAGGATCTGCGTGGACTACAGACGCCTAAATACTGTCACAAAAAAGGGTCAACTCCCCGTCCCCGCATACAGCTTATCGATCCAAAGCAAAATAAAGTGGATGAATTGGAACAAACGCTTTAAGGACTCGTCCAAAGTCCTACAGAAATTATATCTAATTTCGTCCTGCAATCTTACATCCTATAAATCTTTTCTAGGTCCCAACACCAACACCATGGACCAAACCAAGAAAAGGTTTGGTGGCAGCGGTGGGATTGTAAAGTTAAAGCATCTGACTTTACTCCCGAATATTTCAAAAAAAAAAAAGGGGAACAAATAAATCCTATCAAAAAGCTATCAATAAAAATAAAAAACCAGTGAGTGAGAGTGACAAAAAAAAATAATAACAAAATTAAAAAGAGTCAAAAAAAAAAAAAAAAAACCCTATCAAAGACCAGATCAAAAGTGATCAAAAGTGAAAGTAAAAAAAAAAAAATATTATATAATATATCCCACAGAGGAAATCCGATTCCTGTGGTCGAGAAAAATTGAAGGAAGGAAGAAATTGCCACGCCGAGGCAATCAACAAGGAAGGAAGAAATTGCCACGCGCGCCGCACCGAGGCAATCAATATATCAACAACATCAACAAGAGCTAAAACCAAACATGTTATCGTAAGATATAAATTAGTTATTATTTGTTATTATTCTGTTTATTATTTTGCATACAAATTCATTTTACTTAAGCCAGTTGTTCCTCCCAAACTCATTGCCAATTTCCTTTTAAATTCTTTGCCCAATTTTTTTTTTTTTTTTTTGGTTGTCTGTCACTTTTCTTCTCTTTTATTGGACATTTTATATGCCTAACTTGAATTTAAATATTTCTCTAAGAAATAGAAAGGTCGCGCGTCCCCGCAGATCTTCAGACAGTGAGTTGACTGTTGCTGTTAAAACAAAACGTGGTGACATAGAAAAATCAACTTCAAGCCTTCACCCTATAAAAAAAGATATAATCGTAATAACATTCAATGCTTCTCAAGCTATTAAACTCATACCAGAGTTTGATGGAAATATTAAGAATTTAGATAGATTTATTCAATTAATTGATCTTCAATCAAAAAAAAACCCCACCGAACCCGAAAAAGCAGAACTAATTGATATAGTCAAATCAAAACTAACCGGTCGGGCATATAATGTTATAATAAAATATAACGATTATAATGCCTGGGAAGAGTTAAAAGAGGCTCTGATAAAGAACTTTCGGAAAACTTGGTCCGTACAAGTAATACAAACCGAAGTTTTCCAATTTAAACAGGGCTATAAAGAACCCATAAGTACTTACGCGGAAAGAGCTAATGCCCTTTTCGATGAACTTAATAACGCTAATGCCAGTACTAAAGATGACTCTGCTAATACAGCCATTAGAAATCTTAATAGCGTTACAATTCTAAATAGTTTATGTAGCGGTCTAATCCCTCAGCTTAAAACCCTTGTTAAAAGCGCTAGATGCAAAGATCTATATGAAGCTATAAACATAGCAATGGAAGAAGAAAAACTTCTTACCACTGTTGAAAACAAATATTGCCACAACTGCCGAACAAAGACACACAACACAATAGAGTGTCGCTTTCAGCAAAGCACGGACAGATATTTTAACAATTCAAGAACTAATAGACTGAATTCTAATACGAATCAATATGTGAAGGCTAATAATGTACAAAATACCATCACATGTCGCTATTGCAAAAATCTGGGTCATTAATAGACCAGTGCACAAAAAGGCAATTCAACAATAGTAGGCAAGACAATACACCTCAACGTGGAATCTCACAAAGTTCGGGAAACTATCAAAAACCTGGCGCGTCCAACACCCGGAACCAGGTAAAGCACTTAAAGTAAGGTGTGAAAACGATAGAAAATCAGCTAAACCACTGAATCCACTGTATCAAGAATCTCAAAATGAAGATTCAATCTCACTGCATCCACTGAATCCACTGTCTCAAAACAAAAACTTCCACTTTTTCTCAAAACCCTAAAAGTATGCCAAATCAAAACAAAAAAACGAAATGCGTTGCTCATATAGGGTGTTTAAATAATGCTTCTAATTTCAAGAGTGAAATTAATATAAACTCAAAAGATACTATCTCCAACAAAAACACTATGCTTTTAGACACGGGTGCAAGCCTGAGTTTAATAAAAATAAACAAATTGAACAAGGAACTTTGGGTTAATACCAATAATATAACTGAATTGAAAGGCATAGGTAATACTCCCACATCAACACTCGTGATGGGAACTATCGAACGATTTCAACTATCGATACTTAGTAACTGAATGATTTGAAGTATCGAACGAATTCATTCATTCATTCATTCGATTCAAGTAAAGTCTGTATTAATACAATTTTTTTTGTAAAAGAATAATTTATTCGTTCTAAACGATAAAAAAAAGTCCAGGGCCTGTTGCCTGTACCTGTGTCTGTGCGAGCACTTAATGCGCTTTGGCCCGAAGCATAAAATATCTACATAATTTATATAGATTTATTTTTTAATGTGTCAAAATATTTTTACGGCGGATCGGAAAAACAAGCACGCCAATCGATTTAGGAGGTGGATATTACCTAGTGTCACGGCCGACGCTAGCAGTAGGCGGATTTTACCAAAACCGCTTTCTTAATTTTGTTTTACCTGACAAACACTAAAAATTTCATCGAAATCATTTCAGCCGTTACCGATATAGCAAGAAATAATAAAAGTGGGCGTGGCATTAGGCGGATTTACCAAAACCGCTTTCTTATTTTCTTCTCGCTTATAGGGCTGTGTCAATCGTGATTGTTTCGGTCTTTGTGACCCGTTCATCAAAATGAACGATTGATTGCAATCACAGAAAACCGAAACAATCAATCCTAATATCAATCATTTCAGTTTTTGAATAAATGACCGAAGACGCACGTATGTATGTTTCGTTCGTTTCACACATTGACACAGTCCTAAATCCACCTCCTAAATTGATTGGCGTACTCCGTTTTTCGATCCGCCGTACAAACATGTTGGCACATGTGACACAAACATGTCAAAATAGTAGTGTTCCAGTGGTCTTAGAGCGTCGGCCGTGACAATAGGTAATATCCACCTCCTAAATCGATTGGCGTACTCCGTTTTTCGATCCGATGTAAAAAAAATTTGGCACATTTGAAACCTGTCAAAATAATAGTGTTCCAGTGGTCCCAGAGCGTCGGCCGTGACACTAGGTAATATCCACCTCCTAAATCGATTGGCGTTCTCCGTTTTTCGATCCGACTTAACTATAAAACTATGCGTTCGCGAAGAAATCAAGAGAGATACTTACCTGTTGACAAATTTAGTTGAGAAGGCTTATTTAGAATGACACCGCTCTAACATGAAAAACCGTTAAATTATGAGCAAAACTGTTACTGTGGTCTACTATAGTAGGCCATGCATGTACTGCAGTATTAAAATAACATATTGAAAGCGAATTAGTTATTTTTGATTTTTTCAGAAACTATGAGTTATTTAGGCATCTCGTTTTTGGTGTTTTACGTAGAATTGATAATTGTATTAAATTTTGAAAACAAAACAATTAAGAACGTAAAATTTTAATAAAAAAATAATTGTTTTTGTAAAAAACGGTATTTTTTTCAAAATTTAGAGTTTAAAACTAAATTTTGCAAAGACTATCACTTGAAAAAATTTTCTTTAAAAAAAGAAAATTAAAGAATGGATTTCTGGTTTTGGCAAAAGTTATGCGAATTTATTCCAAAAATTGTCGTTGGATTTTTATGAGTCTTTTTCTATTTCAAGACAATTTTTTGAAAAATTTCCCCTCCCAATTAAACGGGGGGATAAAGACTACCCCCTCCAAAGGACTTTTTTCTTATTTTGACCCAACTTAAACGCTCTAGTATTTTTATGCATCTTGTACCAAAAACCATTTTTTTGTATTATACTGAAAATTATACTACCTACTTGTTGTTATAAACTTATTTTTTGCTAAATTTTGAATATCTGTATTTTCGAAACTGTTGGGCCTACACAGATAGTTCTGGGCTCAAATTGAAGAAAATTTAATTACTTTAAAATCGTAGAGAGAAGTTATAATCGAAAAAGTAATCCTTTGGGGTTAAAATTGCCAATAACTGAAAAAGCGTTTTTTTTTTTATTTTCGACCATGATGCATTCGGCACTCGAGTTCGAAAACTTGAGTTTTTCATAAGGCCAATATCATAAGCAACTCAGTAAAAAATCAGAGCTACCGGAGCTAACGGAAACACGTCCTCCTATGAGACGACAAGGTTACTGGACTAAAAATTAAAAGTGAACATATAAAAATCAACTTAATCGTTGCAAAATAACTCTGTACTACGGGCGCTCAACGCATTTGACCGCCTTGTCATCACCAATAAAAACTAATCCGACCCTGGACGAGAATTTCTAATTTTGACAGGAGAAGTTTATTTTAAATTAAGGCTGTGAGTTTATTTGTTTTTGTCTTTTTTTCTTTTTTTTCAATTCTTGCCGCCTCACTCACGTACACTGTATACTATATGATATACACCCGTTCCTCTTTTTTTTATTTAAAGGGCTGGACGTACTAGTATTTAAAAAAAAAAAAAGAAAGAAAACAGACGTATATTCGATCGTTGTTTCATGATCGCAATCGCAGCAGGACTAGATTTGATGCGAGTGGTCACTAAACCGGAAACAGCTTTTTCCAATGCAGCGAAAATAAATTTACACAGGTTCTTATGAGGGCTGACATATTCCAGGCTCTGCATGCAGCCTTCGCTGCACGATATTTCTATTTCTAATTTTGCTGCATGGGAAAAAACTGCATATCTGTTTTCAGCAATAATTTCCTTGGAGATAATTCAAAAAAGCAAGAAAATCCTGAAAAATATTCCAAATTTGGAGGAACAATGGAATAAAGCTCCCTCAATTTGATTGGAGTCCGTTTTTTCCCTCCAAATTTGCAAACAAATTTGGAAGAATTTTAAACTGAATTGGCTCTTAACGTCAAAAATATTTCGGATAAATTAGTTTTCGGGTATTTGGCGTATTTCGTAATACAATAATTGTTAACTTTGCATAACCAAGAAATCAATTAACTATACAGCATCGCTCGATACAATTATGCGTTTTGCGTATTTATGCTACGGTTTAAAAAAATTGCTGTACAAATTTTTTTTAGTTTAGTTTAGTTTTATTGACTTCATAAATATAAACAAATTATAAATCATTGTTTTCTTACTAAGTCTTTGTATGGTGTGGCCGAAGGCCGTCTACCAGAGTGACATTTAAATTTAATTTAAAAATTAAAAAAGAAAAAAAATCTGATAAAACATTAAATTTTCTTTTGTTTAAATACATATCTAAAAAATTGTTAATATTCTTAAACAAAGCTTTAAAACTTTCCTTGAATAATTTGGTTTCTGTATCGAAAAGCATTTGAAATATAGCCAACTAGAAGTTCCCAGCCACGCTCTCCATTAAAAATATTTATCACTTCTTCTAAACTAAGGGTGTCCACTGCAAAGAAACGTCTTCGAAATTCCTTAAGTATTGGACAGATTCCCAGAAAATGAAACACATCTTCGCGTACTTTCAAATTGCATAGATCGCACAATAGAGGTAGTTCTGGTCGATGTGGAATGTAGTTCAAACCAATTTCTTCGCCTCTTACTTTAAATATCATGCCTATTTGTTCGGTTGTGTTTTGCGTCAGAAAATAAGTGTTGGTATTTAAAAAATGATTCAGTTTGCTGTAGTACGTTCTGTATTGCGACGATTCCGCTTCCTTAGTGAACTTATCATACATCATATTTCCAGCCTTCCTTAGAAAATTGTTGAATTTTAACTTTAGTGCATCAACGTTATCGTTGTTGGATACTGTAAAATCTTCTGAAGATTCGTTGGCCAATTCGTTCCACTCGGTAACACAAGTTCCGCTAGATTGTATCAACTGCGTGAGAACCAGTTTTGGTATCCTTTCTTCTCCCATCGCCATTACTCTTACAACGTAATCGAAATGCATTTTAAGCGTATCCAAGAATAGCGGTGCTATACCTGTTTCCAAATATAGCATATAATTTGGTGAACTACCGGGCAGTCTGAAAGTATTTCGTATAAAAAAACTAAGGAATTTTTCCACAGCCTCGTAGGAACGATATCCCCATACTTGGGCTCCGTAAAAGAGAATTGATATTGCAGCTGTTCGAAAGATTTTATACTTCGCTACATGTGAAATGTTTTTCTTATCTAAACAACTTCTCCACACAGAACACATAGCTGCATACCGTTTATAGTTTCCGATAGGAAGACTAAATCATCTGCAAACATCAGTCCTGGTATGATTTTTCCGATCATAACGATTCCCCCTTTAACACTATCGATAATGTCGTTTATGTACAAAACAAAAAATAGAGTACTGAGAACGCATCCTTGCTTAACACCCAATGATGTATCAAACTCGTCTGAGAGAAATTTTCCATTCCATACTCTTGCAACATTTTCTTTGTAGATTGCTCTGATGACAGCTATCATTTTTGATGAGATTCCGTACCTGAAGAGTTTGTAATAAAGAGCTTCCCTGGGAATTGAGTCGAAAGCTGCCCGAAAATCTACAAAAAAAAACATACAGCTTTTTCCCTCTCTTTTTGTAGATGTCGCCAATATTTACTAAAGAGAAGATTTGGTCTATCGTTGAATGGTTTTTCCTGAAACCCTCTTGGAATTCGTGCAAAATCTTCTTGTTTTCAACCCACTCACTTAGCCGGTTAAACAATACTGAGCCAAATATTTTTGCCGCTGTGTTAAGAAATGAAATGCCTCTGTAATTGGCCGGATCTTCAGGGTCACCCTTCTTATGTAGTGGAAAAATAATTGCGCTTCAAAAACTTCCAGGAACATCGCCTGTCTCAAAAATTCTGTTGTACTCCACGGTTAGAAGATTTACGAATTCGGGTGTTAAATTTTTAAAGTATTCAAATGGTATTCTATCCTCTCCCGGCGCTTTCCCATTTTTGGATTTTTCTATAGCCATTTCTACCTCAGCTTGCGTGATAGAAGCATCTAAGTATTCTTCACATATGTAAGGTGCTGCATACTGAAATGCTGGAGATGTTTGTGCTGTATTGAGGAGATTCATGAAATGCATTTTTAACTCCACTATATTGATAGCTATACCAGTCGTCCTTTTTTTCCCACTTACAAGCCTTACCGCTTTCCAAAATTCCGCTGAAGATTTTGCTTTGTTTATTATCTCGAAGTTTCTTTGATCCATTTCACTTTTTTTTCCTTCTACATAGCATCTTATAGCACTTGTTTGCCTTTGCATAAAGCTTTTTGAAATAAGAGTTGTTGGTCGTTCTCACTAGATTCAAAAATACAAAAGACGTGTTCCTGGCTTTCAAACACTCATTATCGAACCAAGTTTGTTTCTTTTCTAACCCTTTCCTTTCTGATATTTTTTGCGGTGCAGCTTTTTTTATAATATTCGTAAGTGTTTCTATATCTGGGCTCCTTAAAACGCTGTGGTTTACCTGGTTTTCTAGGTTTCGTTGAAACAATCGCTGGAAGTCATCTTTCCATATTAGTTTTGGAGGAAGCTCAAGCCCGAGCGCAGTATCTTCACTTAAAGATGTTCCCACTTTGAATGATACCTCTAATGGCATATGGTCTGAAAACCCTTTAACTGCTACTCTAAAATCGTTCAAAAGCGAGTACCAATCTCCAGAGATAAAACAATAATCTATTACTGAGCATGCTGAACCACGAATAAAAGTGTATTCTCCACTACGATCACCTTCACAGCTTCCATTTAATACGCTACAGTCGAAAGCATCTGCTAATTCAAGAATTTTGGCTCCCTTTGAATCACATACCTCATCCTTTGACTTTCGATGGTAAGCAATATTAGATGAGTCTATTCCACTACTAAAATTGTTTTGTGAAAGGCCTATCCTTCCATTGAAGTCTCCGATCAGCATCAAATTTGTTGGCTCTAGTACATTAACGAAGTCGTGCAGTTTTTCGAAGTCGCGTTGCCAATGGCTGCAGTTTAGATAAATTGGAATAATGAGATGAATTTTTCCTTCTAAATTAATTTCTATTATTCAAGCCTCGTTTATACTTTTGAACCTTATTACAGAATCTTTTAGTTGTTTCCTATATCCAAAGAGCTCACCACCGCTTCCCCTCCCAAATACGCTGGTCTTAACAGCCGGTATAAATTCCAATTCATAATTAATGAAAATATTCTTATAACTAGTTTCATCATAATCTAGGACATGTGTTTCAAATAAAGTAAAAATATCGAATTCTTTAATATAACTGAAAAAATCTGCAAATATATATTTGTTTTTAAGCCCGGCGACATTGTAGCTTAATATTTTTAGCGTTGAAAAGCTTGAGTTCACCTGGCAGACAATTTCTTCTCAATTGGATGATGCTACGTGTGAACTTCCACCAGGAAATCCACCCGAAAAGAGTACAGCGGCTTCCGGAGCAATTCTGTTTCCACCTTTACCAATTGTTTGAAACATGACATTTCTGTCAGTGTCTGAAGTTGACGTTTCGTAATTGTTGTTGATTTGTTGTGTTGTTAATTTGCTTAATATTATTGTTAAGGATTGGGGAATTTCTCCAATAAGTTCTTTTATTTTGGATAAACTGTCGCTGCAACTTCCACTTCTTAGACCTTGCGATGAATCCCATGTAAAAATTGTGTCCTCTACGTACATCTTGTCGTCTCTCACAAAGATTTTCATTCTTGGTTTCGACTCGCGGAGTACCTTCATTACTGAAACCAACTTGCTTCTTCTTTGGCGCATACTTGGTGGCAGGTCTTTGTGGATACTTATTTTGGATCCTTTGAGTAGTTTAGCATTCTTCAAGATGTTAAGAGCTGTTGTTCGGGATTTTAGTTTCACGATTATTATTGCCGAGCGTGAACCTTGGCCGTTTACTCTATGTGCAGAGTCTACGCCTGAGTTTGTTTCACCTGCGTCGATTAGTCCAGCGCATACTTCTTTTGCTTTTTCGATCGGATCGCCGTTTTCTTCGTGAGGCAGATGCACAACCACATTATCTTCGACACTCTTTTGCAATATTTTTTCCATTTGTGACTCCAGAAACTTGTTTCGGTTTTCTAAGAAAACAACTTTTGCAGCAATCTCTTCCTGTTTTGCTCTGAGGGTTGACAGATTGGCGCAAAGCAACTGGAAGTCAGTCTTGGTCACGAGTTCTGAGACAAGCTGGGTATTACTTTCCCTTAAGATTTCCCTCATTTTATCCTCACTGATTCCTGATGTTGCCATTTGGATTAGGTTTTTCGAGGGCCCTCCTTTTGGATTACTATAATGAACAGGGGAAGTTTCTTCAAGCCCTCTTTTGTTCATAGGTTAGGTTAAATTTGGCAGGACCTTTGCTAAGAGTTTTAAGAGTCTTAAATACTATGACTTACTGGTATTTTAATTTGCTGGTATAACTATTGTACTTATTTCAAGTTTTCACAAACTTTCTTTAATTTATCTTGTATTTCAACAACTTTTTAAGGGCTTTTTCTATGGAGCTTTTCTTAGGCAAACCACTTTGACAGATCGCAAATGTCATCCTCTGATAAGTAAATTGAACTAAACAGTTTTCAATTGTGATAACAATGACCACGAGGATGACAATGACAATAATTTTGATGAGGTTATCACATTTATAGACTGATTTTCAGCAGCTAATCTGATAATATTGTTAACTCTTCTTTTTCTTATGAACTAGTTTATTTTATTTTTCATTGTTTGTTTAAAAAAAAAAATTATTTTATTTTTCGTTAATAAAAATTTATTTTATTATTCGTTGATTTTTTAAATAAAAATAAATTATGATTGAAGTTATCAGAAATGTTTTTTTTTTAATTGGTGTTGGGCTACTATTTGGGCTACTTTTTCGGCTCCGATTTTGGGCTACGGAACTAGTTCAAGACATGGCAACCCTGGCTGGAAGTAATAAAGTCTAATCCTTGTTCATCGAGTTGTATTGTGTGCATTCAGTGAGTACTTGATTGAAAAATTCTGTGGCAATCAATGTAATGGAGCTCAAAGAAATAGAAGCTTACACACTTAGGGTTTGTTTCACAATATTCGATTAAAGTTCCCCATCCCCATAACTATCCGACATATAAATTATGCGCAACCTAAATCCCCTAATTAAAAAACCTTCGTTTTACGTTGTCAGTTATTGCAGTTTTCCAATAAATTTGACTGATTAAAAATATTCAATCAAATAATTATTAATTAAACTTGACCTAGGCCCGTTGTATCCCTGCAAATTGATAGAATTCAGTTTGAACAGTTAGAAAATGTACGTGGATAAGTGGATTTGAGCGGTTTATCTTAATTAAAACTTTTATCAGACATTGTGAAACAAACCCTTAGACTTGTATTCGATTTCTTGTATATTCGGCATGGATAAAATACGACAAATCAAATCGGGAACATCTAGTTTTTGAGGTGTATACATCTTCAGCTATGACTGAACCTACAAATGGATATATATACATATCCGTGTTAAACGCCAACAATGAAGATGTCGTCCTACATGATCTTAATTTAGAATTTGCAAATAGTAATGACTATTACATTTATAACTTAAATTCATTTGATACTCAATATGTTATAAACGACAGATTGAGTGATCCCACCGCTGCCACCAAATGTTGTGTTTTAGAAATAGAATGAAACCAACTTGTTCGTTTTAGTCTTGGAAACAGAGTGACCGAACTTCTACTCATCATTTCTTACGCTACCTCTTCTATTGCCTAGATCGTCACTTCCTCCAGGTCAACCACGCATTCTATTTCCATTCGCTTGACACAGTTTGTTTGTTTGATGAATAACAATACAATAGTGCAACATCAACATATGTCGCACTTGACATAGTTGCACTACGATGGGTCAGTATTGCAATATGATCCCTTATTGTATTGTTTTTATTTAGTTGACATAGTTCGATTGCCGTTCCTATGATTGTATAACAATATGACACATGCGGAACACTTGGTCGTAATCGAACTATGTCATGTGTCTTGAATGCGATTCATGGGAATTGGGTAATTGTGGGAACTGTGTGTGGTCTCTATGACTAAGGGCACAAAAGTGGAAGGTTCACGCATTAATTTTATTAGGGCACATCAAAAGTAACTTCGAGCGGAAAGTTACATAATGTTTAATCGATTTATTAATAGTGACGCACGTCAAACTGGTGCTCTGACTGAAATTCCTGTAGTACTTCAATCGACATTTTTGGGATCTTATTTAAGATCGTTGAAAATTTGAACGCTTCCTCGCAACAATTTCATTCACTGAATGAACCGCGCAATTTTCTATCGAAACTCAGTAATTGGTCTTTCGGCCATGGGCATCGTGTTCTTTTTCATCTTACTAATCGTCCAGAGCAGACATCTGTCATCTTATTTAAATAAAAATCATGTGCGCTATATCTGCTGGAAAGGAATTAATTACCAATCAAATTAATTATGCAATTATAAAAGGTAAGATTAATTGCAAACCTGTTCAAACAAGTTTTATTAGTTCGGCAACTGTGTAAGTGAGTGGTAGTGTTTTGTGTACCCTGTCGTCCGAAAAAGACATGAATGAAGCAATGGAGAAAGTAAAGAATACATCGCTGGGACTCAACGCGGCAAGTAGGGAGTTCAACATACAATCCAGAACCCTGAGGAGGCACATTTTAAAAGGCAAGGCAAATAAATCGCTGGGTCGGTCAACTGCTCTTTCGTTTGAGCAAGAAAAAAAGTTGGTTATGCTCATATACAAAAATTGGAAAAGGTTGGTTTTTTGCTCCTGACCGAAAAGACGTGAAAGAAATCGCTTATCGGTTCGCCGATCGTCTTGGATTAGCACACCGTTTCTCAAACTACACTAAGGCGGCTGGTAATGTTTGGCTCAATGGTTTCTTAAAACGTAGTCCTGAGGTATCAACAAGGAAATCTAAAGGCCTTTCGCTATCAAGAGCTTATGGTATGAATCCAGCCGATATAAAGGAGTTTTTCGACATATTAAAAACTGTACGCAAAAAACATGATATAAATGAGACAGGAATCCAAATCAACAAAAAACCAGGAAAGGTTTTGGCCTCAAAAGGAGCTAAGGATGTTTACACTCTTACAAGTTCCGAAAAAGAAAAAAAACATTACTGTCATAGCTTGATGCAATGCTGAAGGCAACTTTTTACCTCCCGTTTTAATTTTCAAGGGCACGAACACCAGCCTCAGTTTTTCGATGTTTTTCCACCTGGTTTAGAAGTATGTATACATGAACAAAAAGTCATCTTATGTAAACACAGATTTGTTTTTAAAATGGTTCGAAGAAATATTCCTTCGCAAAAAAACTCCAGGAAAAGCGTTGCCTCTACTTGATGGCCACATATCACATTCAAATAACATTCAGTTGCTAGAGAGAGATGGCTGAAAAGAATAATGTATTTCTGCAACCGTTCAACCGTTCGACAGATGTTTTTTCAAACCTTACATACTTTTTTCAGAAGGCAAAAACATGGATGATCAACAACAAAGATAAAAAATTAACTCGGTAGGATGTATCCAATTTAATTGGAAAAGCTTGGGGAAAATCAGCAAGTGTATCAAATGGTGTCTGCCTTGAAATCAAAAGGAATTTATCCTTACGACCAAAGTGCTGTAGCAGAGCACTTTTCTGTATTGTCGGATGCATTTCATGAACAAAACTTGATAGAAAGTAATCGAGAAATAGAAGAATAAGTCCAAAATACAGCTGTGCGCAACGAGAATTTATATCGGATTGTAC
Organism: Epistrophella euchroma; assembly: GCA_947049315.1. NCBI lineage: Eukaryota > Metazoa > Arthropoda > Insecta > Diptera > Syrphidae > Epistrophella > Epistrophella euchroma. The sequence continues at coordinate 116,241,681 of OX346246.1, read as the reverse complement.
GGAGTGGTACGTTCCAAAAAATTCACGTTAGCCCTAGTGCTCCGTGAAGTTGTACCAGGCATACGCCACTTGCCACCGAACCCCGTCAATTCAACGCATCCGCCTAAAGCCATACGTCAGCCTGTAAAAATAGCACCACAGCCAATTTAGAGCGTCAGCACTTGCCCTTTTCGGGTGCCATTTCATGCCACCGAAACAGGGGTTAAATCGACCCGTCACTTGTTTGCTTTATTTAAGCTTTTCCAAGCAATTCTTGAGATTGCTATGAATCGGCATCACGTACTTACGCCGAAAATTCAACATCGCCACCCATTCCATCGAATCCAATCCAATATCGGATCGTTCTTCGTGCTACTCACCTGCATCATACGTCATCGAGATTCCAGTTCGTGCTAAAAGGATGTGTTGTACATCTAAGATACTCTTATTTTTAGTCTTATTTATGTAAAATTTTAAATCCCATCGATTTATTTAAGTTTTAGATTGTCATTAAATTTTTTAGAGGCGGAATCGCTGCCAGTTTGGAAAATAATATAAAGAAAAAAAAAAAGAAATAAATTTTTTTTTAATAAAAATTAACTAAATAATTATCCCCAGGTGGGACATGGAAACAAATACCGACCCAGTGGATACCTAATAATTGGTGACAATAAATAGTGAATCACTAAGAGGCACAAACAGTGATATCAAGTAACAAACCATACAATAAGTTTCTAAGTGGTACCGAAGTGTAAAAAAGACGCAGTAAATCTGCTTGCCGCTCCACAGACGTCATGTTGTTCATCATTTTAATTATGTAAGACGTTTTATTTTTTGAGCATATAAAATTACATGATTTATTAATATTTTGAAAATTAGTATCTTGAAAATTATAATTTAAAATCAATTTAAAAGTCGTTGTATCTCTATTCAAAAGAGCCGTAATTTTTTCAGATTGCCATGACTTTTATTTTTTCATTATGTCTTAATGGGCCAGAGCAATTCAGTTCCATAGCGTGAATAACTTGGTCAGTGGGGTGTACTGGCACCCCTTATCCGTATGGGTTTGCGTGATTTTTTTTTTTTTTTAAGAAAAGGTTTTGTAAAAATAATATTCTGGCGTCTTTGAAAAGTGTAGAAGTGTTGTTCTTTCAAGAAAGCCAAGAAAGAAAAAAGTTAACTCTGAACCTGGCGCTAGTGTCACTATAGCGGACTTCACATATTCGCCGAGCGCCTTAACACAGTCTCCCAATGTACAAGCAACTCAGGATGCCACTGAAGAAAAGTCCACTGATAAACCTGGTCCATCAAAACTATGTCGCAGCAAGCCAAGACGCCGCAAGGTAAGGGTTTATTTCGCTATTTTATTGTATGAAATAAATTAAGATAAGAGTACCTAGACTCTTATCTTAACAGGTCATCGTTTCATCAGATTCATCAACCAATAATAATACATTAAACTCACTCCAGTCCTTATCTTTGGATGACTCAGATAGTATTGACCTCGCTGCTTGGCAAGAACAACAAATAATGGTTGACGAAGAGATGACGGCCAGCGAAGATTTTACTATAAAGGCTGGTGACTATTTTTTGTTCAGGTTTCCAGTGAAGAAAAAAATAACATTTTACGTCGGGTGCATCTTAAATGTAGAGAACCAGGAGTTAACAGTCTCATTCTTACGAAGAGGTGCTGGATTCAGCTTTATATACCCAGAAAAAAAAGACGTTGCACAGGTGAACAAGAGTGATCTGGAGAAAAAACTTCCTTTTCCAACAGTTGATCGCCGAAAGAGACTGGTTTTTCCAATATCCTTTCAAGGATATGAAAATTTAAATTAAAATTTTCTTGTATTTAAAAAAAAAAATATTAAAAATAGACAACTTAGAGTAAACCAATAAGAAAAATACTGTTAGCAATCATCAGGTGTGAATATCACGTGTAAACCGCACGTGAAAACCTATCATTTATTTATATGTATATCCACCCTGTAACTTACTGTAGAACATCCGGCCGAGAAGCCATTTTGATTAAAAAACAATTTATTGTTAATGTTGTAAAAGACTAAAGCTAGACGATGTAAGTATTTTAAGATAAAAATTATAAATTGAAATTGTAATATAACTGAAATATTTATTTAATAAAGGATTTGTAACTCTGTAACACATCGAAAATTATAAAAGTGTTTGAGTTGACAAAAAGTTTAGCTGTTGGCTTTCTGTGCCAACAAATACCTAATATATAAAAAAAAAATCTCCTCTTTCATTTGGGTTGGGTGAGATTGAATTGCTGCTTGTACACTGTCAGACAAAAAAAAGTGCAAAAATTATTTTCAATAATATTTTATTTAGTATGATATGTTCTGATTTATTTTTCTTAAAAAAAATAACTTATTCATATTTTTCAGATTATCTTACGTCCACAGAAGTAATCGTTTAAAGTTATATACAAAATGTAGGTTAGAAATTAAATAAAATAGCAATATTCAAAAAAAAAAGAAGAGACAAAATAAAGTGCAAATTCGAAAGATCATCACGTAAAATAGGAATTCAGTTTCAGAAAAGAAAAACGTTAATAGGTAGTGGCTCCTCCTTTATTTTGAATAACTGCAGCAAGACGTTTGGGCATGCTGCTAACCAGGTTCTTCAAGATTTGATCTGGAATTCTCTCCCATTCATTTTGGAGGCTTTCCCAAAAAGATTGTAAATTGCGACGTTGATCTAAGGGAATCCTTTCATCCAAAATGGACCAAAGGTGCTCAATAGGGTTTAAGTCGGGAGATTGGGTTGGCCATTCTAGTACGTCAACATTATTTTCGGTAAAAAAAACTGCTTAGCTACTCTGCTTGTATGCTTTGGATCGTTATCTTGTTGAAAAATATAACTTTCCAAAGACATTCTAGAAGCAGAAGAAGCTAAATTTTCCCTAACAATGTTCACGTAACTAGAACCCGTCATTTTGGTTCCAATTTTGACAATATTTCCAACGCCACTAAAAGAAAAACATCCCCAAACTATAAGTGACCCACCTCCATGCTTCACCGTTTTTTGTAAACACCTATGGCTGAGTCTTTCGGATTGCTTGCACCAAACTCGCTTTCTTCCCTTACAGTTTTTTAATTCAAATTTGGATTCGTCAGACCAAATAATGTTTTCCCAGAACGATTGTGGCTTCACTAAAAACTTTCTAGCGAAAGCTAACCGTTTTTGAATATTAACTGAACGGAGTAACGGCTTTTTCTTTGCAAAAAAGTTTTTTAAACCGCTTTCATGGAGTCGCCTTTGTACTGTCCTTGCTGTTATATTTAACTGCAGTTCTTCTTTAATATTTCTGGCGGAAGATAAAGGGTTCTTTCTAGCCTTAATTTTAATTCTGCGGTCATCAACTGCAGTTGTCTTCCGCTTCCTTCCGCAAGAAATTTTAAAACTAGCAACAGTTTCTCGTTCAAAGAAATTGAGGCAGATTTTTCTTACCATATAGAAATGGATAATCCATATTTTTTTGCCAGTTTATGGAATATCAATCCACGTTCACGGTCCAAAACAAGCAATTCCTTCACTTCAGATGTTAACGGTTTCATACTTAAGCTTTAAGTAATAAAAATAAAATTTAACACGGAAATTATTATAAATTGGGATCTTTTGCTTCTACCTTTTTATATTTTATCAATTGTAAATATTTTTCTTTAAAACTTAAAACTTTTTGGCAGGGAATAATAAAAATGCACTTTATTGTGTCGCGAGTTAAATTGTATATGCTCCAAAAATACCGCAACTAATAGTAATTAGACATAACAATGGATTGTTTTTTTTTTTTTAAGAGTAAGCAACTGAGAATATGCGACGTCAGAACATGAAATGAAATGGTAAACACTCTTTGCTTTTAAATAGCGGTAGTTTGAAAATTAATCTAATACTTTTGCACTTTATTTTGTCTGTCAGTGTAGTTCATATGAAAATGAGGAAAACGTCAGTCCGGCCAAATTCACCCTAAATGGGATGGTGACTTTGGCCACCCATATTTTAGCCTCTATATATAAAACTGCTCCATAGTATTGTTCAAGACTTATCATACCTATAGAGTAAGCGAAGTAGGTAAAATGGTTGAAATCTTCATAAAAAAAAAAAATATATTGCAAAAGTTATTCACAATTGAATATGAAAAATGGCCCAAAGTCACCCGGGTTGACGGTACTTTACGGAAGCATCATAACCTATAATAATGCGATTCACTCTTCAACGAATTATACACCATACGAACTTTTCTATGGTCGAACATACGACTTCAATCAAACCCTGACATACAGCGACAAACACGATTACTTACAAAAACTCAACGCTTTTCAAAGAGAACTTTTCGAATCTGTTAAAAAGGCATTAGAAAATAAAAGATAAAATAATAGAAAAAAGAAATTAAAATAAGGAAAACCCAAATAATATACAGATATGAGAAAATATATATCGAAAGGAATATAGAAGAAACAAAATGACCCCAGGATTTAAAAAACAAAAAGTCCAAACTAACAATAGATTGACAGTTATTACTAATGACAATAAGAAATTACATAAAATTCGTATTAAGAAAAAACGTAAATTTCAGGTTCTTGACAATGATCCTGCTAATGGGTGCCCAAACACAGCGCCTGGAGATCCATAATTTAACTGATAACTATGGACTCTTACCACTTAGACTGGGAACGGCCAAAGTTATTGAAACTGAAAAAAATTATATTATATTATATAGTCGACTTACTAAATTACGTCGAAAGCATAAACGAAATAAAAAAATCAATGACAATACTTAATAAACAAGACCTAAATAATGAAACAATAGACATAACAGAAATAAAACTAAGAGAGTTAGAACTCAAACTAGAAACCGTTTTACCTCTTCACCGACATAAACGAGGTATAATCAACGGTTTGTGTACACTTATAAAAACTATTACAGGTAATATGGACGCCAATGACGCACTACAGCTTAACCAAGAACTAGAAACAATAGAACTTAATCAAGATTTTCTCAAAATCGAATCTAACAAGCTAATAGGAATCGAAAGATGATAGAAAGATTGGAAAATATCTCTCGTCATGTTAATAATCAACAAAATTTGATCAAAGCATTTTTAAATCTTCAACCAAAAAATATAAATAATTCAATTACAACAGCACAAGCAGCTCTTATTCAACTCCAGTATATTCACAGAATCAACTTTAACATTGACTTACTCCAAAATCACTTAAATGATATTGCAGAAGCTATTACCTTTATTAATTAAAGGTTAATTAAGAGAAATAAGGTACTTCTTCGAAAATCAACTTATTCATCTAACATCGGATAAACAGATATATGAATTTTTGAATTTAAAAGCTTATTGCAACGATACTAATATAATATTTAGCATTGGTATACCAGTTATTTCTAACAGTACGTATTCCTTTTCCATTTAATTCCTATACCCATTAACAAAACCCTTACTATCTCCACCTACCCATATACCGCTTTAAACGAACTTGAGACACAGTACTACAACAAGGAATGCAGTCAACTAGAATGAATCTACTACTGTAAAAGGCACAACAGTTACCAAACCGATCACCCAAATTGCGTACCCCAAATTATAAAAAAAACCTAGCAGCTAGCTGTAAAATGATAAACTACACTGAGATTGCTTTTATACTTCAACCCGAACCAAACTACATACTCCTCGTCAATGTCCACAATGTCACATTGAATACAACATGCAACATCCAAGATTATATAATATACGGAACAGCCCTTATTCATTTTTAAATTGTACCATAACAATAAATAACATTATCTATGATTCCAGAGTAAATACCTTTTTTGACAATATTGTGATTAATCTACCAACCCGCAGTCGGATCAACTCATCCACTATAAACCAACATCTTTCGCTTAACAAAAACTACATCTGGACCAGCTTAAGAACAGAGGAGAAATCCATATACTTACCACAAAGTCAACAACCCACATCGCATCAATTTGGATCATTATAGTTCCAAATGACGATAATTTTGGTACCCCAAAATTAAAACTCCAAGGACAGAAGACATTCCACACGCTCCTTCGAGAGTCGCTCCGCTAAGGGGGGAGGAATTACGAATCCGAATATGCAAGCTTGCAACTTGCCAATGTAACATGTTCCCAGAGTAACATGAACCTTTGAATGTGCACCTTCTGTGCACATTTCATATTATTAGAAATATAAAATCTTTGTCTTGCACCCTCTGTGCAATTTCTTAGAAATATTGTCTGGCACCTTAAGTGGTGCATTAAATAAAATGATTGTAAAGTTAGTTCCAAAGTAAAAGCTGTCGAATAAAGATCAAAAATTATTCCAAGAGAATAATAAAAAATACTTTTTTATAATAAAGTTTTTCTCTAAAACTTAAGTCGCGGAAAGAATTAAATAATGACTCAATTTCATTTTTTAGGGAATCAAAACGTAGGTCTATATGATCATCGCGAGAAACGTTCGTTACCAACACCGTAAGATCACCGAGTCGCATTTTGACGAAAGAGAATTCGAAAACGCACTATTTGAACCCTCGATAGCGTTTAATTTTATAGAGACTTAGTTGATGTTGTCGATATTGCATTTAATTGCAAGCAAAACATCGGATAGGGATTGTTGAAGATAGCTATTGACAATTAAACGTCTTAAGAATATTTATTACGTCAAATGACATTCATGCTTTGGAAAAACACTGTCTTGAGAAATCACTTTAATTTTAGAATTTTTGAGAATAATTTTATGTACTATTTAATTTTATTTCTTTTTGGCGTAAAGTTTACAATGGTATTAGGTAACTTAATGCAAGTAAGATTTTAAAAATCCCAAAAATTACAATTAATCAAAAAAAAAAAAACTAAAATCAAATGGAACAAAATTTATGAAAACACCTTTCAAGAGCGGGCTCACAATTTTAATGGCTGCTTTTTGAATGTATTATCGTCGTAAAAATGATTCACCTCTTAAACTAATATACTTGGGATAGCGGACTTTATTCTACAATAAAAGCTTCGCTATTGCATAAAACAACGCAAGTTTGCCAAGCGCAACAACGACAATTTTACAAAACCTTAAAAGTTCAATTACATATGTGTTATTTCAAATAAGTAATTCTCAAAGAAATAATACGTATTAAGATCAGTTTCAAATTCTTATTACCATTTTTGAAAGAAGATAAATGAAAAAATTAATTTGTATTCCTATCTTCTTAAATTCCCCAGGATGTTAGTTATGGATTAGGTATATGTTCATATATTAAAATGATACAAATGATTTGTAACCAATTTATTTAAATTCTAATAATTTTAAACTTATTTGGCAAGCATTTACATAAATATGTCCACTTACCAGTTTTCTCTTAATTTTTGTACTTATTACAAATTAAAAATTAAAATCTTCCCCCAGGCTGATGTAGTTTTCCATTGGATCCACGTTTGAATGTTATTTAAGTTGTTTTTTTTTTCGAATAATTGAAGGATAATTTTTATGATGTTGCAGGTACATATTTATGCGGTTATCGCCCAAATTAATATTAAATTGGTGCACCCGTATTTGAGGAATTGCGATTCTATAAAAGTTACAATCACAATCGAGATATACGTACATCGAACCAGATATATTGACACAAACAAAGGCCGATCCCTGTAGACTTCTATGATTGGCTCATTTCAACGAAGAGAAAACGACTCGGAAAACACTGAATCGAACTTTACGGTAGACGAAAGCATAGCAGACCGTTAGAGAATGGATTAGACCAGGACACCGGAGTTTTTATGGTGGCGGAGAGGCTTGTCAAAAGAGGACGATACTCTTGAAAGACCACAATTATTGTTGTTAATTTTATTTTAACCTTTTTCAAATATTATTTGAGAATTATTTATTATTTTTGTTCTTTAGGACATTACAAAAACACGTTTAATTACGAAGATTTTCTTTACATTTTTAGAATTTATAATGTTATTTATTAACTTTCTTACGCGTTATACACATAGAAGATTGTATATACAACCGCAATTAGTTTTTGTTTTTAACGGAAGTTTTATAAGATAAAAACATATTCACGGACAAACTGTAAGGTCCATCTATTAAATGCCTAAGCAATTCTAACAATATTAATATGTTAAACATTTTGAAATCAATTTAACCGACAAATCGTTTTGTGAAGGAGATTCAACCGTTTCGCATTTATTTTTCTTGACAAATTTTAGGTGTTTGGTTTTTCAATTTATTACACAGCCAAAGTATTACATGCGTTAAAACATTTTTATTTTACATTTATTAGTATTGAAATTAATTGAAAAACCCTGAAAGAAAAAAATAATTTTTAAATCAATAAATACTGATTTGTTCTAAGTGTAATTTTGATAGGTATAACAACATAACAAGTTTAATAAATTTTTATTTTAAGCCAATCTACACGGTCTGGCGGGAGAATACACCAAGTTTTTTTTTTAAACTTCAGAATTTTACAATCAAATGTAAAGTCCAGCCTGTTATAAATAAATTGTTTTGATATCAAACCAAAATTTAAAGCAAATCCGATGTACTGCTCGATGCATAAGCCTTACGACGAACGACGACGCACGCACAGAGGAGTATTTGTGCTCAAAAACCGAACAAAAGTCAAAAACCAACATTTTAAGAAATTAAACTCAATTGTCATTTTTTATATACTTAACTATTCAAATTATCATGACCCAGTGCCAACAATGCAGCTGTACAGCTTTGAAAGTATTTTGAAGAAAAACAAAACAATATTCTTGTGTAAAAGCTCAGAATTCACATTTTTTGATTCTAATACTTTTCCCTTTGGTAAATAATTTTTTTTGCGATACAAGTAACCACAATATTTTTTTCCGACCCAGAAAGTTGGTTTTTTCTTCATACAATTTGAAACGTCAAAAGTGCCGTACGTGAAAAGTTAAAAGTTGGTGAACTTCTTCCGTCTGCGGCTGCAGCTCCGTATGCGGCTACGTTGTGTTGTGTTCGAAAAATTGAATTTTTGTGTATTTTGACAACTATGTATTCCAGCTACGGTTCCGTCTCCGTCACCATTCTGTTCAGGCAGTAAATATAAACTTTCCGATCCATAAAGGAAAAATGTTTCTCATGTTGTTCGCTCATGTGTTTCTCTTTTCTCTTCAAAAAAAATTGTTCTGACTGCGCATGCACTTTAGAGAAAATGGTAAGGTAGTTTGGTAATATATGTAGTTCGTTTAATTGAACTAAGGTTCAGTTTATGTTGTGAAACCCAAGAACTTTAACTTTAAATTTAAACTAAGTTCAGGTTCAGCTGATCTTAAGTTTAAACTTTTACTGTGAAATTCGGGGACTAAAATATTATTATTTTTGCAATACATTTTAAAAAAAAGGTTTTTTTTTGTTATAGTGTCGGGCAAGTTCAGGCAAACATTTTTGTTTTACTATTAACTATAAGTCTTTGTTGATTTATCCATGTAAAAATATTTCGCCCATTGAAGGCAGTTTGAAGAGTGTTTCAACAAGAGGTTTTATTTTGATCTCAAAAAAAAAAACTTAATCCTAAACAAAACTAATATTTTGTTATTATAATAAATAACATACCCTGACCTTCAGTATCCAGTGAAACTTTTGACAATTATCACCAAGAACTAATCACAACAAAACCTACAAGCTTATTCAAACTAAGGGTCATAATCGGCCCTATCGACGTAACCGTCAGAGCGGAACTCTCTCCGATTTTCTACGAATCGGAGACATTTTGCTGGTCGGAGAACTGGTCTCCAATTCGTAGAAAATCGAAGAGAATTCCGCTCCGACGGTTACCTCGATAGGGCCGAATATTGATAGCCAAACCACAATCACGCGTTCGGTCGTGCCGACTTTGACATATTGAATAGGAACAATGGACTCTTATGAAGCAATCTGAACTTTTTGCCTCAAGCCTTATGCCTGCTTTAGATCGTAAATATCGTAAGCTCGAGATCAACACCAGAATAGATCTATTTTCTTAATTTCATTTTTTTTTTTTAATATTTTAGGTAGGCTTTTTTGGTCAATATGTAGTTTAATTTTTTTTTTTTTTTTATTTTATCTTTTCCCAACGTTTCGTCGTTATCCACGACTTCTTCAGGGGTTTATCTAGATCCTTTATTTTTACATATTTAATTTTACAATTCAATAATTTTGTTTTTAAAAAAGAAAACTTACTTATTTTATTTAAAATGATTTTACATAGATTTTAAATGATTGTTTTTAGTGCAGTTATTTTTTGGATTTAATTTGAAACACAATAAAATAAATTAACATGAAAAAGCTTATTACTTTTCGTAACAAACAAAAATGATCACAGTAGTGTATGCAGGTATAGCTTGAAGGCTGATTTCCAATGCCGCGTTGGGCGTCGCTTTGACAGATTTTTCTTTCAACGCGAAAGCTTACACATAGCAATTTAAGCAAATTGTTTACAATGACGCGTTGGGTATTATGTAACGATTTGGCACCTATTAGCATGTACACAAACCAACGTAACATAGGCTACCTCGACGTTAAAGTTGAAAAAAATCAACTTTGACGGTGTTCACATTGGACTCAGATTCACGATTTTTTTTGGCATAAGTCAGTCACTCTGACGTTCAGTAGTCTTTAAAATAAAACACAAATTTTTATTCGCCGGAGAATTTAACTAGAAATTTTTCAATCACAAAATTAATATTTCACTAAAAAAATATATTTCCAATTGAAACAACTTCGATTCTGTAGTATTTAAGTGCCAAACAAAAACTAAATACTAACAAAACACATGTCACAAAAGGAAACGTCAAAAAAAATCCACAAATTTTTAAAAAAATTAAAAAATCCTGCTTCACTTGCCTGTCTCTTTCTCACCACAGAGTGGGAACGAGAAAAAGTATATAGACGTTAAAAAAAATCCAATGTGAACACCGTCTTTAGCGTGCGTTTTGACAGTTAAACTAATGTTCGAATTCCTTTTAACAAAAAAATCGATTTATTTAGAAGAAAAAATCGGGTTTTCTGGACAAATTCCTTTTATTGAAAGAAAAAAATCGATTTCGTTTAAAAAATAATGGAATAGTTTGTTGAAAGGAATTTGAAATTACAGTTATGTAGGTTCATTTTGATTTTCAGGTTCTCTGCAAGTCGTCTGTCAAGTCGACGCGTTCGTAAAGCTTGTAAACGTATACGTAAGCGTCTCTAACGCGAACGCTCCATTGGAAATCAGCCTTGAACCAATTCACTTGGCCAACGGTCGGTTGTGCCGAGAGAGGATTTAAGAGAGCAAAAATGGTTTTTTTTTTACTGTGAGCGAAGCTATAAATAAAATTCCCCCTCCTTAGTGCTTCAAGGCTGTTTCACAATGCGACGAGAAAACGAGACGTCAGCGTGACGAGATCTCTTCGCAGTTGTTCTCTTTTAAAAACGAGTTTCAAATAACGAAATAATACATAATAAAGTATTTCTCGTCGTCACGTTGCGTCTTTTTTTAAATTTTTCGAACTTTATGACATGACGAGGCGACGAGAAATGCTTGATTATGTATTATTTCAATGTTTAAAATTCTTTTTTAAGAGAGAGAAACTACGAAGAGATCTCGTCACGCTGACGTCTCGTTTTCTCGTCGCATTGTGAAACAGCCTTCTATGGTATTCAGCTCTTTTATTAAATATATTTTTTTTAAGGGAATACCTCTTATTTGGGCTTTCAGAAAGAAATGCATTTTTATTGCAGCAACGCCCCAACCACAGCTTGCAAGACTTGTATATTTGTAAATAAAAAGTAAGGACCTATCTTATTGCATCATTGAATTTTTGCTATACTTCCCACGCAAAAATTGCTGTGGGCTCTTAGTCTATAATGTTTGTTTCTAATTCAAGTGACACGCAGAGTAGGTACCTATCTTATATTTTGTATATTTATTTTACTAATTCTATATGTAGGTATACGTTAATTTGCGATTTGAAATACATGAGCAATACTTGTGCAGGTCGTGTTTCGTGCTGCATTTTTTATGATAATGAATATAATACATACATAACTGCGACGAACTGTTTTTCGGATTTTGTTCAAGAATTCTATAACTGAAAATACCGACTTTCGTAATTATGGTCTATAAGTATGTACCTACCTAATTGGTTTCCATTTTCAGCTGATGATCAAAATGATTTTAACAGCCAAGTACCCTCGGGACTGGGAGTATATTCCGATAAAACCGGGCCATGAAAAACGTGCGTCGGTCGCGTCGTTAAGATTCATATTGTTACTATTTGCAACCTGGATTAAAAAATAAAAGTAATTAGCCAGATAAAAGCCTTCCAATTTAAGTAAAGGAAATTGATAATTTAAGCAGAATCTAAGAAAATTTAGATTCAGTTTGGAGGTACCTACCAAAGTGTATCAATAAGAACAAAAAATGAAGACACAATTACACTACAAATTCAAAAATATTCACATTTCATAGTTAATTCTTTGTTTCATTATGCACCTCCGGTTTATTTTTTCATAAATATTTATTATAAACGAAAGAAATTTCAACTTAAAACACAAAACAATATTTATCTACAAAAGTAAAGAAAACATTCAACAGAACAGATGACAGAGACAGACCGGTAACCCACTGGTTGCACTCATGAATGAAAGAATACAAGATTACGCCATTTCATTTTTTTCGCTTTGTTGTTGTAATTTTTGACAGCTCGTATTGCGCAATTGGAGACAAAAATATGATTTTTTCCTACTAGAGAAAGCCGGGAAAAGTTTTTAACTTGAATTTTTAATTAATTGTTCTAATTTGAATCAATTAAAAGTGAAGTGTAGTGTAAAAAAAGTGCACAAGTTCTGAATTATCTATTCTACTTTACACATCGCCGCTTTGTTTGCTTTTTGGCGATTTATTTTAAGTGAAAAAACCTTTATTTCAAATGAAAAATATTAATTCGGTATTTATAATCGTATTTTCAAACGAAATCTTTGTTTTTTTAATCTGCTAAACGCGCACGAAAGGAAAAAACACAACCGAACAATCGATGAACTAAACAAACTACTGGCGGCCATAGTTGTTTACATATCATTTGTCTCCAATGAGGTAACAAATGGCGCAATCTTATTATTCTTTCATTCATGGGTTGCACTGGTTGTGCGTTGCAGTTGCAAAAATCAAAACATTCCAGATTCCAGTTCCGAAAAATGGAAATGAAAATCTTTTCACATTAGGGTGCACACAAATGGTAGCGTTGAATCTGCCTCTGAAATTTTCAGTTTGGTGCGCGTTTCTTTTCCGTGTCTAATATTACGTTTTCATTAGAGCAAATGAGGTAATTTCGCTGAAAATTTCCAAATTCGATTCGAAATCATCTCATTTCCCATACAAATTTACATTTCCAAATGAGGTTATTTCAACCAAATTTGCACGAAATTAGGTAGAAAATTACGTAAATACTTTATGAACACAACCAAATGGAATCCATTCAAAGTGGAAAGCATTTAATATGACAGAATTCAACGTATAAAAAAACAAAAACAAGCGGTTGACGCTGTCAAATGAAATTAGCAAATTTATAATGAAAACACTTTTTACGTAATTTGCGAAATTACCTCATTTCGGCTCTAATGAAAACGTAGTATAACAAAGGCCCTTCTCAAACACAGTCAAAGATAATGAAGTGCAGTGCTGATTTTGACGTTTTTAAATAAACTTGAAAGGGATACATTGCTATCGTTATCATCGTTGTACGGGTAACCCTGAGGCCAGTTTTTGTCCGTGTGACCTCAGGCTAAAACAAACTCTTCGGGAACTGTTAACCAAAAATATTGAATATAAAGACATGAATCCTTCGTACGTTTCACCCTCCAAAAACCATTTGTTTACATTGTTGTATTTGTAATTTAATTTTGTGTCGATGAACAAATGTGAAATCCAACAACAATAGCAGAGTGGCGTATCTTCACGTACTGTGAATCTGTGAGTTTTATACCGCCATTATTACATATGCTTTCTCATATTTTATCTGATACACATTATCGATCACGTATGACAGTTTTGCTCACGACTGATAGTGTGTACACTCTGTTTGATGGTTTGTCAGGCAAACTCCAGGCAAGCTTATGCTCACAAAATATTTTGATATTCAGCCCTATTATCGTATCCGTTAGGAGAAATGTACGATCGGAGAAAACTTCCGACCGGACGATTTTTTCTGTTCATGGTATACGACTCGTATCGAATAATTACGGGAAATTTTCCACTTCTAATTTTCTATCGGGGAAATCGTAAAGCAAATATCTTCACACATCGCATGCAATCGTTTTTCGTGATGCGTTCCTGCCATTTTTTCATTTCATCGGCATGTAACGCACGAATTTGGCAATGGCTACAATGATACAAAATTCGTACATTTCGTAGAAATCGGAGAAAATTTCTTTCCGATCGGTTACGAATATAAGGCTGATTGACTGACAGTCAGCCTGTCATACGTGATCGATAATGTGTACCCCACTATAGAGCTTGTAGGCAAACTCAAATGACAGCTGAGGGTTCATATCTTTATATTCAGTATCTTTGCTATTAACTCCCCTCTGACTCATTGTAACCTGCGTTGGGTTGAAATGAGTTTGATGGGGTTATTACCATGAAGTTTACATGAAAGATCGAAAAATCAAAGTGACATTTGGAGTTATTATGATACTAAAAAGATAAAATAGGCATTTGGCGAGTTTAAATTTAAAATTTGAAAATCTTGACAATAAGACTGTTCTTTGTGTTATTTGCTGCGAGAATACATACACAATTCAGCAGTGTAAGAACTTTAATCTTTGTCAGAAAAATTCACGAAAAAATAAAAAAGATAATCATGTCGATTATAGAATCTGCACTGAATCACAGTGTGGTGCACTTTTTTCTCTTCACCGATTTAATGTGGAAACAAATGGAGCAACGTCTACCGAATTACTGCAGGTCCACTATTACGAATTCCATAATCGACATGAATAACAATGATCCTATTCTTTGGCCTATTTGCAGTTCAAAACAGCAAAAAAAATTTAATTCATTTAATTAAAACTAATGTGATTTTAAGTTTTATTCCGAGAAAAGATTTTTTTGGCACAATAAAACTTATCTGAAGACAAAAATAAATTATACGTTATTTAATGTCGAATTCCTTTGTCCCCTTTCACACGAACATACTAGTTGCTAGAGATTTTGTTGACGTTTTCTTTAAATCTCCTTAACAATCTCTTGTACCTTTCACACGTAAGCAACAAAAAGCCGGAGATTTTCTTTATTTTCCTTTTAAACTACCTTGGTTGAACGCATACAAACGTAGTGAGAAGAAACGTCAAAAAATCTCTTGAATTTGTTGACCGGAGAGATTTCGTTTCCCCCTCTTTCTTCCTGCCCTTCTCGCCTAGGAACTAATTGTTGCCGGCAAATCGGTTGCCTTGTTTGAAAGGGGACTTTAAAGTCGAATTCCTTTTAACAAAAAAATCGATTTGTTTAGAAGAAAAAATCGATTTTTCTGGACAAATTCCTTGTATTGAAAGAAAAAAATGGAGCCTGTTTAGAAAAAAAATCGATTATTTTTGGTAAAAGGAATTCGACATAAAAAAAAAATCGATTTGTTAAAAAAAATCAATTTTTCTGGACAAATTCCTTGTATTGAAAGAAAAAAATCGATTATGTTTAGAAAAAAAATCGAAATTTTTTGGTGAAAGGAATTCGACATAAATCTTTTATTTTCATTGGGGATAAATTTAATTTAGTACATTTTATATGGCTTTATTTCTATAAAAGGAAATTGAAAATTTGCTTAATTTCGATATTCAAAAGTAAATTAAAGTCAGTTTGTGAAAGTTGGTCTTATTTTGTTTGGCCACCCGCGGCACCCATTTATGTGTGTGGTTCTTCTTAGTAGCCTGTAGCGTAGGGGTTATTGGACTGTCACCCCAGAGGTTTGGGTTCGATTCCCAGCATTGAATAAATACAAATAGAAGTAGACACCGGGAAAATCGGCCACTAAGGTTTGCATATAGGGCTGCTATCGCATGGTAGGTTGATGTATTCAATAAAAAAAAAACTTCCTTAATCATAAAAGGGTTATGAATTCGAATGGGAATTTTTTCTAATTACTATGGAAACGAATGTTTAATTTGTTTTGTTTTCATTATTTTTGTATATTTCTATGGAAACGAAAGTAGTTGAGTCTGAAATTTAGAATTTGTATAGAATTATTTATGTGTTTACGCATTTGAATTCCTAACTTAATATCAAAACACTATATTGATATTTACTAGGGCAATCAAAAATATGCTAGATAACAGTATTTTTGCTAGCAACACTTTTAAAATAAGGCTGTTAGAAATACGTGTTATGAAAAATACTGTTTTTCAAGCGCATATTTCTTCGAAAAAGTATGGCATGGCATATTTTTGGTTGCTCTATTCATTACTATCTGCATTGTTTAGGTATACCTTACACCTAACTCTACTCAGCTCTACTCATCTGATATTTAAAGTGAAAGTAGCAGGAAATATTTCAATGTGTGTACTTACATTTTGGTAGGTAACAAAATTAGTTTTAGGTCAAGGATAGTGGGTAGGATAGGGGTATTGTATACCTATAGGTGCACATAATTTCGAAACATTTCGAAGGCTGAGGACGAAATAAAAAACTGCATACGGGAGAACCAAAGCATAATGAAACACCTTCCAACACTTCCTCGGTGCTTATCTGCAGGAATGGAGGGAACCGAAAATAACTTCCATAATGACGCCGCCGTGGCATGGTGGTAAGTGCAATGGACTGTCATGCCGGAGGTCTAGGTTTGATCCCCAGCCTCGCCACCTAAATTTTTTTTTAAAAATAAAAACAACGGCTACTGCCTCTTGCGAGGAATTGACAAAACCTCCAAGAGTATCTCTTGTCATAGACAAGTGCCGCTTACATTAGCCGTTCGGATTCGGCAATAAACTGTAGGTCCCCTCCATTTCTGCAGCCACGCACACAGGAATGGTTGAGAGTTGTAAGTCACTAGGTCCTAGTTCTTCATGAGCTGTTGTGCTATCAAATTCATTTATTTTTATCATTAATAAATATTGCCGTGTTAACTGAAAAAACGTATCTGACATTTTTCGTTTTTTTTTTGGTCAAGACAAAGTTTGAAATCCTTGGGAAGTTTTTTTATCATGATTTTTTTTCTTTTCTTAGACTCAACCTACACGCTCTAGCTCTATGTCACACCTTAGGTGAATCATCTAGTAAATAAAATTTTGTACATTAAAACAAAATTGGTACACCATTTTTTATTATTTATTAATGTTGAATTAAAAATTAAATTTCGGTAAAAAATCGTCATTAAAAATAAATGTGTACATTTTTTTAAAATTCCAAAATTTGTTTTCTTTGTAATTTTAATCGGTTATACAAAAATGAGATAGTCCAAAATAAAACAAATGGCTGTATGTGATGCAGTGTTAATGATTTTCTGTAACGGGTTTTTAACATTTATATGGAAGGCAACGTTAATTTTAACTACCTAAAAAATGTTTGTTAAAAATATTTTAGATCATGTTTAAAAACCGCTCGGTGGCAAGTTTCGTAAAAATCAACCCAGTCGTTTTCGAAATATTTAGATTATTTAAAAATCCAAAAAAAATTTTGTATAGGTACAATACTATTTGAATTTTTCATAAAAAAAAATTATCAAAATCAGCTACTAATTGCTTTCGAAAAAAAAACGAAAATAAAAAACAATAGTTTATAATGGGAGGTACCATAGCAAGCTGAGAAAAAATCTTCAAAAATGGTTGTATTCGATATCAAAGCACTTGTACCTATTAACTTACATAATTAAATTTTGGTTATCTTTATCTTCCAAAATTTGTTGTCACCTCTTTGAGACTTCCAAAGTTTTTCTCTAAAAAAATTAAAAAATTTCAAAGTATCGACATTTAAAATTTCAGCAATTTTGAGTTCTGGACAACATTTTTGGAAACAGTATAGTACCATCGTACTCGGTATTAATATGTCCTTGCACTTATACTGTTTTTAATGAAAATACCTATGCGCGGATAATTGAAGAAAATCAAAAACCGCCAAAAATTTATGGAAACAATTTAGATTATTCAAAAATTCATTTAGCCAAATATTGAGGTTAGCTCGAAAATTTGGAAAATATAATTTCTTATTTGCTTTTTAAAAATATAAAATTTATTTCCAGAAAACATAATTTGCTTTCAAACAACCATATCTCGAGTTTTAGATTTTTCACAGTTGTTGTATATATCCATGAATTTTGTATATTTAAAATTAATTACAAAAACAACCACCTCCCTATCATTTTTCGTTGAGAAAATAGATTCTGATATTTATCTTTGTTTATCCTTGTTTACCCTATTGAAATTGCGATTTTTAAAAGACCATCTGAATAGTTAAGTGCATACTAATGCATGGCAGTTATAGTAGCTCAATAGCTATTTCACATAATAAAATTGATAAAAGTACGAAAAAAGCGAGGCCGCCAAAGAATTTTATGCTTCAATTTTCAGTCTAGTATTTTACTAAATAAAGTGATACACAAAGTGACTATTCATCCCGGGTTTCCCGGGACTGTCCCGTATTTACATAGCCTGTGTCTGTTTTTTTTTTTTTTTTTTAAGAACCCCGGGACTTAGAACCTTTCTAGGGTTTATAGATATGTATGTAGGTACAGACAGAGTTGATTTTCAATAGATTTTACCTTTATAAATTAAGATTTTAAATTTGAAAATAAAAAATATCTTTCTATGAAATGTTACAAAAAATAGGAAAAATTAATTCTTATTTTACTAAGAAATCAGAATCAAGAAAATAATTCAAGTCTGAATAGCAAATAAAATAATCAAAATATTCTCATCCTCATATAATTTTGTTCTGTATTTCAATATGAGAAATATAATCTTCAGCGTAGCATGTAAAAATCATCGTCATATAAACAAAAACATAAAAAAACAACCAATGCCTCTAAATGACAAAACATACATACAAACATTCTTCACATGCCTTTGTAAACTAATTTCAAAATTAAACAGAATATTAAAAATCGTCGTTATGGATACCGATACAAAAAGGAACAATTTAATAAATAAAAATCCCTTTTGAATCGGTTTGTGTACAGAAAAATTTTACATCATCAATTTGTTTCTACAAAACGCCACAGGACGAGCATATAGAGCTTTGAGTTATTCGGTGTCACTTCTATTTGTATTTATTCAATGATTCCCAGCCGCTGCCACCTAAACACAAGTGTTTTTCAGGGATACTCCCTCTTGCGAGCAAGTGACAAATCCTCCAAGAGTATCTTCTGTCATAGAAAAGTGCCACTCAAATAAGCCATTCGGACTCAGCAATAAACTGTAGGTCCCCTCCATTCCTGCAAACACGCACACAGGAGAGTTGTCAGTCACTATGACCTGGTTCTTCATGAGCTGTTGTGCCATCAAATTAATTTAAGTCCTAATTCTTTGTGAAATGTCAAACTACGATGTGGCAATTCCGTTTCTAAATTACCATTTTTGAAAATTATACACTCAATTAGCCAGTTCACGTTTCTAAGATCTCACTGAGATCTCATTGAGCAAGCTCCGTCATCTCCACTGAGCAGAAGGAGAAACCTGAACAAAATTTCTCCGCTAGAAGTCAAAACCGATTTCCATCTCTTTTTTATTAATTAATCAACTGCGACAAAAAATAATTGAGCAAGCGAATCCAAAAAATATCAGTCTCAGTTTTTTGACAGCAAAAGTGAGGAATCTCACTGAGGAATTACGTTCAGATTTCTGAGATTGCTGAGATCTCTGAGATCTCAGTGAGCTTGAGAAACCTGAACTGGCTAAATATAATATTATATACCAAAATTCATCAATAATGTCGATCAATTTTCTCAAATACCTACCAATAAATTATACAGCTTCTAATAAAAAGATACTGTTTACTTCCAATAAATATTTTATTTTTTTCGAATATAATTTAATATGAATTGTTTGTACCTATTTTCTTAATTAAGTTGTAGAAATTTATTTTTTTTCAATGAAACAAATAAATATGTTTATGTAATTGTGTTCATAGCTTTTGTTTGTTTTTGTTTACAACTATAATTTTTGATATAATGTAATACTTATTTTAAAATGCTTATTAAACTATTGTTTTAATAATTTTTTGTTTTGACTAAGTCACATTAATATAAAAATACTATGTAAATTACTTAATTTTTTTTAATAAAAGAAAAATTAAAATTAAAATTGCTCGTAAGGATTATTTTTTTGTTTAACTTATTATTAATTCTTTGTTTTGACTAAACTTAAAGTTTCACTATTACAAAATTGTTATTTAATATAATTTTCAGCAAAAAAAAGCTTTATTTTGTACCTAGATATGTTTTTATTGATTTTTATTTATATATATTTATTTTCTCTCTCTATATTGTAATTATTTTTAATTTTATCTGGCAGATGCTTTTGTATTTGTATATCTTTAATTAACAAAAAAGTTATGTCCTAAAATAAAAAAAAAATAAAAAAAAAGATTAATTCTAATTCTTATTCTAAAACTATTTTAGTATCTAACATTAATAAATAGTAATGAAATGATATAAAATGAATTACACGAATTTGTTTCTCTTTGATTTTTAATTAAAATTTAACATGATTGATAATAATTTACGAGACATTCAAAACAAAAAATTAAAAATATTTATTTCCAAATTTTGTTTTATTTATTCAAGTTTAACATGGTTATGGATTTATGATAAGCAGTTGATTATTTAAAATTAAGATTTTAAAACATGTAAGTGCAGGTGAGTATCATTTTATTTATATCACTCATATATTTTGTTTGTAAATTTGTATTTTAATTACAAAAAAAAAAACTTAAATATGTAAGTTTTAAATAGTTGATAAATTACGTTTAACATAAATAATAACTTTTATAATAATTTGTATTCAGTAATTGTCTCTTAATTTTAACAGTACCTAATTGTTTAAATTGTATAAATATTATTAAGTAGATTATATTTATTTAAATGCTTGCCAAATATTAAAAAAAACACTTTAAAAAATTTAAAAAAAAAACTTAATGGATATATGGAACGAGTACTAGCACCCATTTATACCGGAAAAAGAAAGTCTGTAACGAAGCAAAAGTATGATGACCTAGGAGTAGGAATGGGGAATGGGAATGGGAATGAGAATGAGAAAATAGCAAAAAACCTTGGGAACCGTCCGTTCCCGTCCGGAAAAAGTATGATTTGGACTGGGATAGGATGGGACGGGTTTTGAATGACTAGCGGCAGCGGCTGTGTCATGCTGGCTAAGCGCGTCAATTTACAGGTTGTCGGTGGAAATAATTGTTTGTTTTTTTTGTGATAGTTGTAAAAAGTCGGTGGACTTGCGGAAGTAAAATCAATTATCATTGCGATTTCGTTGGAATATCTATAAAATTGTGTCGTGTTTTTCAAACCGTTATTCCGTTATTTGTTTTTTTTTTACGGGTGCCTTTTTTGCCATTGAATTTGTCAGAGCGAGATGGCTAGTTATAAGCATAGTCGACAAAATAAATTCGATTCATCTTAAAGATGAACCGGGAAAAAAAAAGATACAAATGGAATGATGTATAATGATGTATAACGAGGAAATTGCTGGTGGTGGTAGTGGAATTGAGGGAGGTGAAACAGCTGCTGATGAGACGATGGAAACGTGACAATTTGGTGATGGAAACGAGCAGGATAATGATAATAAAAGTATATATAAGTTAACGGCAATTTTGTTGGTGCATGCAAATGCCACATGCACAAAATATGCTCCCATAGTACCACAGGTGATATCCCGTTTCGTTGCTGGTTTGTGCAAAAATTTGCTGACACTGCGTCTGGATGCAGACACTTCATATGACAATCATGGAAACAACAAGAGCTTGGATAGAAATAGTATTTAAGCGATAGTTTTTAAGTTACAATTATTCATTATCATTTTGAAGGCAGAATCGCTGCCAGTGAAATAAATAAAGTTTTTTTTAAAACGAATAATTTTTAAATAAATTCATTGGCCCCCAACGTGGGGCCCAGGAAAAACTAAAACCGCAAATAACATACCGTATAAGCCGACCTTAAGTAGCTCGCAGCGGTACTGTTAATAAAACGTGAAAAAATATAAAATCGCGAGATAAAAAATTCCAGTAAGTCGACCTAAAGAAACTCGCCGCGAGTGAATAAAAAAAAAAAACGCGATAGTAAATCCTGGGTCCATTAAAACCAACGACTCTAATAGCCGTGGTAAAGACAGAAGTGTGAACAAATTGGCTTTCATTTGTAGATGAAAAAGATACAACGAGGGAGTGCGAAGAAAGGCTCCAAAGTAACTTCCATAAAGTAAAGAAGACGAACCGGAACCAGCCCCTTTGACAGCGTTGGAGATTATGGTTTCTTACCACTTTTTTGTAAGAAATAGTTTAAGAATTATATTAAAAGATACAAATCATATTTGAATTAAGTGCTGTCGTACCTTTCTAAGACGAAATTTTTGGTCGATGAATACCGACTCTTAATAAAATCTACAGCGCATATGCACTGTAAATTAGAAGAATATAATTTACAGTGCATATGCGCTATAGATTTAATTAAGAGTCGGTATTCATCGACCAAAAATTGCGTCTTAGAAAGGTACGACAGCATCTAACTGATGAGCCCAACTATCGTGCCTGGGCGAAACGCATTGGACTAAAGGTCGCAAAAAATCTTGCATTTGAATTTAATTCAATACAGTCCACTAAAACAATAACACAAATAATTTTCTTTTATTTTTGTTTATTCTCTTCTTCTTATTTGAATTAAGGAAAAATAAAAAACCTATTTAAATTAAGTAAAAATCTTCATTCGAAGGAAAATTTCTAAAAGAAAAATTTTATTATTGAAAGTTTAAAATTTGCGATTTATTGCTTACGGCTATATTGTTGACTTTCTTCAAAGCTAGTTTTACTGAAAAAACTAGTTCTATTGGAGTTTCGAGTTTTTATGTTCTCAAAAAAAATTACTGATTTGATTTAGATGTCAAACTATGTATGAATATTTTGAATTAGATGTCAAAGTAATAAAAATTATTGAACAAATTAAAACTCAAAACCTGAATAGAACTAGTTTTTGCTCAAAACTAGTTTCGAAGAAAGCCAAAAATATGGCCGTTAGTGTAACATGAAATTTTGCATACAACTTTGCTCATTATTAAGATAGAAATTATTTAAGAGTGGAATATGATTTCTTTGGAAATTTCTAATTTTTGAATAAAATGCTGGTAAAATGTTAAACACAATGTTTTGAATTGACAGAATATGAGGGGTAAGTTGGAAGATTGTGGAGCCTTTAGAACTAGATATGGAATAGTGTAAATCTACAACAGAATTTAGATAAGGGACAGTTACATGAAAGCGATGAGTACGCGAACTGTCAAGGCGTCCTGAAGGGAGTAAGGGAGAAAAAGAAGTACTCCGAGTGACCATCCACTTGTCACCCACGAAGCTTGGTTAGATAAGTTAAGGTGTCCGTCCGTAGTCCATACATTTCAAAACCTTGGCATGATGAAAGTTTTTTTTACATGTGAGGGGCTGTCAGGGAGCAAGAACCACCCCAATCCGGCGAATCTAGCCGCGCATATGCAAGCATGCCAAGTAAGGCTTCTTTGACAGTGCCACATTAACAACATCGCAGCAAAGAAAACAACAACGAGTCGTAAGAAAATTTAAGACTAAAATAAAAAAAATAATAATAGAAGCGGTTCGATATAATAATTTCTCTTTTTGTTGAAATCCTTTTTCCTTTTTTACGAGTTTTGTTTAACAAATGTACAAAATGGTATTAACCAGAGGTCATCAAGCTGAAAACAGAACTGGTCAAAATTATGATCTGGCGAATCAACCAATTATTGGTGATATAAATCTATCTGACCCTAATATTAATTTAGGAGCCTGAGGAAGTAATCAGGATTCTTCCTTCCAATCAACCAGTGGCGGTGCAGAGCTACCTCAAGCTACTCCTGCTTTAGAAGCACTCATTACATCAATAGTTATACGATTCGTAGAGACTCAAACCCAAAAAATTATGCAAACTATTGCTATGCAGAATGCAGAATATTGCTAGCTCTCGTTCAAATCTTATTTTCGAGAACGAGCGGACCCTGAACCCAGATTTTCGAAATAGACTTTCCGATTTAGATACAATAACTGGCATAGTTAGGAGTATAAGGGACTTTTCGGGTGATCCAGGGGAGTTCAGCTCCTGGAAGAAAAGTGTTGACAGGATTTCAGGAATCTATGACCATTTGGAAGGAACCCCAAAATATTTTGGAATACCTAACGTAGGTAATAAGAAATAAAATAATTGGAAATGCAGACCTTGCATGGGAATCGTTTAATACACTCTTAGATTGAGCTAGCATTTCTCAATGCATTACGCGGGCAAACGCGATCTGGGAACATTGGAGTACCAGATGATGCGATTGGTTCAAGGTGGAAAGACAGTTCATGAGTTTTACAACACTGTATACTTTCTTTCTTTAATCTTTAAAAATATTGCTTGCATGAATATAGGCCCAGAGCCTTTGAAACTGCTAACGCAAACTTATAGAAATAAAGCCTTGTGTTACGTTTGTGCCGTCCTTCCGTTCGGTACGGGAAGAGCAGAAACGGAGAGTTAAGAAAATAAAAGATGTTTTTTTTCTTAGTTTGATTGTTTTTATTTTTTATTTCAGAAGTAAAAGACCCGTTGTCTCAATGCGCCGGCTGCGACCCTATCTTTTGCTTTCTGGATATAAACTCTGCCCTTCTCCCCATTTTTTTGGTCTTGGATACGTTTATAAGGGGCTTAAAAGGCGATTTGCCAAGACTACTTGGTATTCGTGAGCCTACAGATCAACCTCATGCATTGAGCCTATGCATGAAGCTTGAAAATCAGAACTATCGTACAAACCAAACATATAACGCCCAAGGTTCAGTGAATAAACCTAATCACGAACCACAGAATACCTTATTAAAAAAAACCAAATCCCTTCCAAAACAACCAATCACGTTCCTACCCCCAGCAGAATACCATCCAATTTAACTAGCCTCGTTCCTATCCTCAAGGCTGTTTCACAATGCGACGAGAAAGCGAGACGTCAGCGTGACGAGATCTCTTCACAGTTGGTATCTCTTTGAAACGAATTTCAAACAACGAAATAATACATAATAAAGTATTTCTCGTCGTCACGTTGCGTCTTTTTTTCAATTTTTTGAACTTTACGACGTGACGAGACGACGAGAAATGCTTGATTATGTATTATTTCACTATTTAAAATTCTATTTTAAGAGAGATAAACTGTGAAGAGATCTCGTCACGCTGACGTCTCGTTTTCTGGTCGCATTGTGAAAAACCACGGTTACAACAATCCTTCCCAAAAAAATCATAGACCCCCAAATAATAATTTTAATCCTGCTTCTAATAAAACTCAAATTAAAACAGAACCAGTTACGCAAGGTCCTTCTGCACAATTGAAACACATTCATCAGCAGAACCAACAGCAGTATAATAATTACCAAGCTCGCCAATTGAATTCAACCGAACAAACAATACAGGTCAAGCGGCAATTATAGTAGTCCACAACAAAATATCCATGTATCGGAAATTCCGGAAGACTCCGAAGTGTCCCATGAAGAGTATGAACAAGCAATATCAGATACCGATAACCTCTATGAGCAACCTTTGGAAGATTATGCTCAAAATTTTACTGACTCATCCGTTGACTCAGAATCCAACGACTATACCGAAATTCATTTTTTAGGCTAAGCGATTCCTCGCTTCCATACTTCGAATGTCGAACGGAAAGTGGGGAAATGCTAAGATTTCTAATCGATACAGGCTCTAGTAAAAACCACATAAGACCTGACCTTGTTCCTAAGCCCATCAGTACCCAACAAATATTTTATTCGAAATCAATAGCAGGCGACGTCAAAGTTTGTCAACACACTCTTATAAGTTTATTTGGTCTGAAAAACATACCAATTAAGTTTTATTTATTACCATCTTTGAGAACGTTTCACGGGATATTAGGGAACAATAGTTTGAAGCAATTATCGGCAGTTATTTACACCAAAGATAGCTATATGTCAATTTTAAATAAATTTTGTATCAAAATCAAACAGCTTAAATCACATGCAGTAAACTCGCTGGATATAGATTCCCTTTCAGAAAAAATTGGCAATATAACAACTTCACAGAGAAACTTATTCAGTCCTATTATGCAAAACAATTTGAATTTATTTGCCGATCCAGACGAGAAATTGACTTACACAACTAAAGTTGTTGCAGAGATTAGAACATCTACTAAGGAACTAGTTCACAGCAGGAATTATCCTTTTCCCATGTCCTTAAAAGAGGAAGTGGAAAAACAAGTACATAAATTGTTAACAATTACAGGTTAAACAGCAAACTGATCTTAAGTATCATAATAAGAAGAAAAACGTTTAAAAAATTATGATATAGGAGAAATCATTTATGTTAAGACCAATAAACGAATAGGGAATAAATTAGATTCAAGGTACAGAAAAGAAATAGTTTCCGAACACAGAACAACAACAATTTTAACAAGGTCCGGTAAAATAGTCCACAAATCCCTAATTCGTACTTAACATTAATTTTAGATTTCTTGCTACATCTGTACTATGCGACGTAAAGATGCTAGATTACTCGAACGCTATGCTAATAGCAATCGATACTGGTTAAGCAAAATTACAAATTGGCAAATTTAAACTGGTGCACGTTATAGACATTGAGGATTACCAACAGGCGCTCAACGAACTGAGTCGCATGATGTCAAAAATTAAACCCCAACCTGATTCCATTCTACCGATCCTATCTACAGAAATTAAACATATCCAATCTCACTTGAATAGACTTATTCCTAACACCAGAGGAAAGAGATCCTTAGATTTCCTGGGCTCAGCCTGGAAATGGATCGCCGGAACTCCGGATAGACACGATTTTAAAAGATTGAAAGACAATATAAATAATGCACTTGTAAACAAAAATAAACAACGAATTGTAAACAATATAATAAATAATAGAATAAAAGAAATAAGCAATGTTACGAACAATATAATCTAAGCACTAAATTCTAATGAAAATGTTAAATTAGAATTTATGTTAGAACTCAAATTTAAACTAGAATCAATAAGAGAAGAAGTAAAAAATATTGACTACTCTATGCAATGGGCAAGAGCAGGAATAATTAATACTTATATTTTGTCTAATTTAGAAATAAATATAATAAAAGGTATTTTAAATAAAGAGAATATGTCATATAATAATGTAATTGAAGCTATTGAATTTTCAGAAGTAAAAATTGCTTCAAATAATTAATCTATTTTACATATTTTAAGTTTATTAACAACAGAGAAAGAAACATGTAAAAAAATTCTTATTAATCCATTAAAAAAACAAAACAAATTTTAACGAAATTTTAAAATTTACCATTAATTCTTATGGAATTAATAAAAAATGTAAAACTTTCAATTCACTAGCAATATGTAAGCATAGTGATGTAATAGACATAAGTAAAGATTGTATTAATAATCTATTGACTAGCAAGCCTCACTCGTGCACCGAAATCAACAACCAACATATTCCAGCTATAGAAGAGATCACACCTGGAATGGTGCTATTAAATCAATTTGATGACAAAATCTACATTGATCAAAGCGAAATCTTCCTTAACGGAACATATTTAATACAGTTCTACAATGCCACCGTTAGAGCCAAACAGTACATCTTCCAAGAATCAGAAATGATAGAACATAATCCACTCCCTGCCATGCTACAACCACCAGCTATAAAACCTCAAATAGAAGAGTTGCTTTCCCTAGAAATGCTTAAAGAACTAGAAGCAAAGAACATCAAATACATCGAAGAACTGAAAGTAGCCAACGAAAAAAAGTCTGCGGCAGTGTTATCACTACTAATATTAATCCTAGTGGTCATCGTAATCATCCTTTGGAAAAAAACGAATTATTCCCTGCATCCTCTGGAAAAAGAAAGTTAACATCGAAAATGCCGAAGAAGAAAATAAAGGGCCAGTAACAGTAATAAAAACGAACCCGCACCAACATCTAGGACACGACCTTCCCCAACACATTAAAATGGTTCGATTGAACGAGGACGTTCGATTTTAGAGGGCGGAGGAGTTAAGGAATATTATTAAAAAATAGTTGTGGAAATGATTTATAACCATTTCCACACTAATTTGCTGACGCTGCGTCTGGCAACAAAACAACAGCCAGATTAAAATGCTTCCAGCACGTAGCAGAGATATAACGCAACACCACAATAACTTCACCTGTGGGAACATTCGCTGCAAGCAGCATTGAGGCATAGGCTAGGTTAATTTTAGGAAAACATTTTGTAGTTTAGATTTATTTGATCATTGAATAAAGAGGTTCTCACCTCAAAAAAATATATTTTTTTTAAAGAAAATAACTTTAATTAGTTTAATTTATACACAAGTTGCGCTTTAAGTGTGAAAGTCGGGACAGTAGCGGCCACACAAAGTGAAACTGAAAACGTATTGATTCCTGATAAGGATGAAAAAAGTTGTTTCGAAATGCGCGAGTTACAAAGGTAACACATGCCATACCTATCAATACTCCTCAGTTGGTATCGATCCAGATACCTATGTCAGCAGTTTAGAAGAACCATGGGAAGCATCCAAGTATAAACAAAAAGCTCTGACATAAACATTCGATGGAATGCAGCTTGTAAACATCCGAAAGAAGCCACTACCAAACCACCAAATAATAACGATATGCATATATATAAATTCGGCACCCTAGCGTAGGTTAAGTTATTAATTGTAAAGTATCTTTAAGTTCAGTTCTTAGGCCAGGCGCGCACATGCAACAATCAGTATCTTTAAGTTCAGTTCTTAGGCCAGGCGCGCACATGCAACAAAACAGTTTGGTTTCGATTTTGAGTACTGTTGGATTATATCGAAGTCCGCGCACATAAGCCAGCGCGCACTCTCATATAAGCCCATTGTGCACAAAATAGAAACCAAACTGTTTAGTTGCATGTGCGCGCCTGGCCTTAATCGTCACTCAATAAAGCAAGTTCCGTTGCCCAAAGTTGCCCAAAATTAATAACTATTGCCGACTTTAATTCTTGTTCCTCCTTGTTGTTTGGGAGAAGAGTATTTTATATTTTTTTTTAAATTCCGGAGGATTATCAACATAACTCGCGCGAGTTACATATGATAGAGCTACTACCCATATAGCTACGGCAACACAACAATCCAATTCCAATGCAACCTCAGCACCTTTGTGTCAATCAACTCAGCAACCCAATAAATAAACAAGGCTAAGTGCCTTAAAGGGTCAACTAACTCAACCAATAAATGCAACATCAGCACCTTTGGATGAAGTAACACAACAACCCTAAAAACAATTGTTGCTGACAGAAATTTTGCGTTGTTAAATTAAGAAGTTACCCGTATTCTTGTGAACACCTTTTAATTTTAGGTAACTTTTATATATTATTTTTGTGTAAACATGCAAATAACAACAATTTTCATTAAATAAATTGTTCTTCCATTACAAATGTGAGTTCTGAATTTGGGTGAAAAAGTTTTAACAACAACTATGGAATTCAACACTTTTGGATCAAACTACAGTGTCATCAATAAATGGGTATAAAAGCCAAGAGATTGCAAACCGAAGAGCCCCAATAATACGTTTACAATCAATATAGTTGCAGCAACGCTTAGACGGCGGACTATTGCGATTGATATTGTTTGTATTTGTTAATATTACTTTGTAATTTATAAAAAATAATTTAATTAAGCGTTAGTAGCCCATTGTATTAAAAGAAAATAGTTTTTTTTAAACTCTCGAAGACAAATAAATCGTAAATCGCGCGGTAGTGCATATTCTAATTCCAATGAAAAATTAGGTTTCAGTTTTCACATTAACTCAAAAGAAAAAGGGCGTTTTCTGTTTTCTCCTTTTATAATTACTATATAATTCAGCAAAAATTATTCACAGTGGCAAAAATTTTTGCTTAGTTAGGGAAAAGATCGCCAGTATTAACTACCAACAAAAAATAGTTTTTTAAACTAAAACTATATTCTGACGATATATAATCGACGCAAGTGGCTTTAAAAGCGATAGGTAATAATCAACGTACGTATTATACCGTAAAATGTAATAAGAGTTATTTATCTTTAGCTTATATAATGCTAGAGTTAAAGTTTTACTTACAATTAGTGAAATATAAATAAATCTCAGTAAATAGAAAATTATTAATATAATATTATATTATATTGTTTAATTATAATAGGGCTTGGAAATATTTCAATGTTTCCGTACATGTCTAATATCGATAATAAAATGATAATCACACCTCTTGTGTTTTCACCAATGCTAGAATAAAAGTTAAGTCCCGAAAATTTTCTCGACCTATGACCCGGTTATAGCGACCAGGAAAATGAATCAGGAAAAAACAAATCTTTTGGATAATTCACTGTTTGTTCAACTCAGCACATTCCTTAAGTTTGTTTTGTTATTCTTTGTTCACAAGTTCTAATGTTCTTCTGTCTTTTTTTTTTGCACTGACAATTTTTGTTGAAACGAATGCCGATAGTTACCTATTTCGTTTTTGATGGTATTTTTTAATAGCAATTTTGTATGAAATATTTGTACAGCCAATCAAAGATAAAAAATATGCCAAAACACTCACTTCTAAAAGAACTGATGCCTGACAGCTGATTTTCCCACGGAGATTTTCTAATGAGCGGGAAAACAATTTTTCATTCAAATAGAATAGAATAAAATAGAAGTTGTTCAAAGACTTTTAATAGACAATTTACTTTAAGTACTGAAATAGTTACTATATTAAAAAAGAATACGGCAATACTCCACTTTGAATGTATTGGAAACATTTTGACAGTTCACTTTGCGTTTTTTTCATTTGACAGCAACTTTGATGAAAATTGTAGTAGATTCAATGAAAGTGTGGGGATTTTTTTAACCAGAAGGTTAAATTGTTTACTGGTAGGATTCTATTAAAGCTCTACACTTTTTTTAACCTCACATCTTACTAATGGTCGAAATTAGTGATTGATTATTAGTAAGGCCCATTGTGTATTCAATGGGAATTGCCTTTCTGCTATTCCTATTGAACATTGCTATAAAATTGATGGAAGTTCCATACGGAAAACGAATTTTTATCAGTAAATGCTTTCTAAGAAACAAATTTTCCTCCAAAGAAAATTTTGTTTATGATTAAACATCAATTCGTATCATTTTACTATTTCATTCCGTGTGATACGGTGTAAAAGAATGCATAAGAAAACTTTTTTAATCGCTTTAACGGGCGGCTTAGCAAAGCTAGTAAAGAATTAGTTTTTATTAAATTCAATATGTAAAATGTATTAGCTGCGCTGATTTAGTTTTGTTCGTCCATTTTTTGGACTTGAAAAAACACATCCATTGAATGAGTTTTTTAAATGTTCTCTTTTTTTTTCATTCACATTATGGACACTCGACCATAATAAGGTATATGTACAATGTACATATGAAATAAAAATCTTTTTTAAAAAGTCTTTTCTTAAACTCAAGACTTTAATTGGCGCAGTCGGTAGGATTGTATTTCTATCGTCACAATCATGTGCAATCGTTCCGTGTATATCAAACGTTTATTAAAAAATATAGAAGTGTTTAAGAATATGATTGTGTAACAGACTGAATTACACCAATCAACATACACCAATATATTCTAGCATCAACAATAATATCGTTTATTTAAAGTTTAATTTAACTTCTCGAACTATTTGGATTTATTGATTATTTAAAATAAAATCTAGTACATTAGTACATTTCATATAATGTATGTATAAATATTGTTTTGAGTCACTGTCACTAAACGAAGTAATCTAATACATTCAATTTTTATTGCAGTCTACTTTCGTTCTCTCTGATTAAATTTCTAATTGTAAAATATTATTCTTTTCGTTTTATGCTAATTTTAAGATTCATTCCACTTTGAACTATCGACAAGTAAAGTTCTCTTGAACAAATTAAAGTAAATTTACTAGTCTTTTCTTTATTTTCTCGAAGACAAGCATCAAGACACTTGCAGACCTTCGGGGCTCTGGTGGCTGATCGTTTTTTTTTTTTTTGCTTAGCATCGTGGACATATGCAGACGCCTTTATGCTGTCACTTATGGCCCGATCGACATAATTATTTTTATTAATATACAATAATATTTAATGAGTGGAGAAACCTCCCCACTACTATGAAGTAAAAAAAAAAAAGGTGGCTGGATCGTGGTCGATATTCAAATTTTTATTTTGTTGTACCTCCTTCACTCGTCATGAAAATTTGAATTTTTCTTCTTCGACGATAAAAAGGGGTGGGTGATCACGACTTCTGTTTTCGATAGTCGGTGATCGCCAAAAACTGCACCAAATCAACTGAATTACTAAAATTGACTTAAAGACTCCCACACCTCTGTACGGATATTACGCCAATAGGCATGCACGTACATATGTACATATATGGTCGGTATAGATGCTTTATATATTAACATAATGTTTATTGATGCACTGGCACTCTTACTAAATTTAAAGTTTCCTTATCTAAACGTATTTTGGATTTTGTATTCACTTTAATTTAAATTTTCAAAAATTATCACTTAGTACCTAGTTATAAAATTTGTATTGAAACTTTTCTTTAGGTTTTTTTTGTTTTTTTTTTTTTTTCTTTTTTTTTAATATTTGAATTTTACCTTTATTACACAATGATTAAAAGCACGAATGTATATTATGGTCGGAGTATGCACTTGCTCCAGCCATCTAGCGTGCACGACGGTTTCTATTCTTCTCCGTGGTAAAACCGAGATTCGAATCATACCCGTTTTAATCCTCTCAACGGATAAATCATTCGGTTTTAACGACCAATGAAATTGGCCCAATTGTCGCATTGAATTTGCAGAAATCTGCACTTCAATTATATGATTTGAATTCAGGTTTACATGATTTTACTACTACGATGAGCGTCATGTGTTCTTTAAAGTAAGAACAAAACTATCAAGCCGGCCATTATTATTAATCAGAGTAAACAATACTTAAAAAAAAAAAATCGAAAGATTTTTGCAGTAAATCATAACGAAAACGAACGGTGGCTAGTCGCGATTTAATTTTGGTTAAAATTTACAAACAAAAAAAAAACAAAAATCCAGGCAGACAAAAAGAGGAACGAAATTATAATCGGTAAGTGCAATTAATGATATCATAAGATATCTACCTACCTAACTAATAATTAAAGCTACTTTCATGTTTCCACAGCCCAACAGCCACAGGTCGAGCTTCATGCTTCATCAAACACCACCAGCAAAAAGAAATAGGGATCTTGCCGCTTTATGTGCATCAAAGGAAAAAATAATCGGTAAGTATTAAATTCATATTCACCTAGATCTAGATAACAAAAATTCCTACACATCTGATGCCTTTTATTTTCAGGAGGTCATTCTTCGCGTTCGGTGGATAGTTCGATGTGGTATTTAACTACCCAAAACATTTTCAGATACCTTCACTTCAGTTGTTATTGCCTCAGCCGACATCAGTATTTATATTTTTTTTCATAACCAGGAATTATAACAATACAAATCTACCTGGATTGCTTTGGCGTAGACTCTTGCACGCGAGGCTACAGTGTCGATCGCAGTCTACCTACCTCGTCAACCATCAACGTCGACGACCGCCACAACCAAGGAGCAGACATTTTAGCGACAGGAATAGTACCTTTGGTGTAGGTATTCCATTACACCATGAAAAGATATTTAGCCCATTCGGTATCCCAAAAAAAAAAACATACCTAAATAAAATCTAAACAAGTGGCCCTTGTGTGAATTAGTTTGTAATTTGTTTTTATTCTTTTTCGTAATACAGCTGACCACAACAAATGAAATAGCAGAAGAAGCTCGAAAAACTTCTCTCCTAATCCAACCGAACGCCATTGGCTATACGGGAGTTGTAACAACACAAAATGTACCATTTCAGTTGAATAATTCCGTTAGTCCTATGCTCCAAAGTCCTGCAAATCACCAAGCCATACTTAGCAATAGCCTGACAAACACGTACACACCTGTACCTACCTTATCTTAACCTTAATATCCCAGTTTATACACAGGCACATACCCACACACCCTAGCTCAGCAAGTACCTCCCACCCCCACGGGCGGTGGCATCCCTTTGCACAACGACAGTCTAAATTTTCAAACTCCCCCAGATCCACATTTAGGGAAACAACTTTGGGTAAAGACTTTCATATTAAATGCGGTTTCTGTGGTAAACTTAATCACACTTACGCAGAATGCCGACAGAGAAAGAGCACACCGTATTGTGAATCATGTGTCTCCTATGAGCACAGCATAGATGTGTGTCCTAAGTCTAGAGTCTTCGCATTTCAAACCCCGTCAAACCGGGTAAAATGTCTTTGGTGTAATCGAGTTGGCCATTCAGAGGATGATTGCATGTTTAAGAGAAATTATAACAAGAACAAATCGGAAAACGCAAGTGGGCGCAGCCAGAACTAGGTGACTGTGCCCTTCAAACCTCGGATAAGTCAGCTCGAGCAGAACTTAAACATTTTAATAGCTTTAATTCAGTAATTTCTTTAAGTATGATATTTAACTTCTTTGGCTTACTATACGCAGCAATATTGGGAATTGTAGCATCCGCATTGAAGACAGGACTCAGTTTTGGCGATCTTACTAGTAGCTTAACTAAGCGAACTAATTTGAAGGTCATTAGTTTCACTAAAAGCGCTCTTAAGTTGGTTATCGCTAAACTGAGTAGCCTATTTAATGATCATACTTTAACGAGACATACCTTTTTGTGTATGCAAAAACGCAAAACACATGACGTTTTTGTAAAATTGCCATTAAATAGTGCAAGATATGGTACCGTAAATATGCTGGTGCTGACATCAGTCTAATAAAAAAAAACAAAAAACAGCACTCGCGCATGCAGAAGAAGTTCAGGCTATTGAAAGCAAGGAATTAGGTGGTGCCTGTAAACTGTTTTTCCTTTGTCCAGAGATGCACAAGTCAAGGCAAAATTGCACGTCTTAAAGAGGTATTAGTAGAGTCCCAAGAATTAAAAGCTGGAATTTATCTCGCTAATACCATTACAACAGTAAAAAATGGTCACGTTATTGTTCCAATTCTCAACAGCACCAGTAAACCATACACATTAAAAACTAATTTTACGCCTAGGTTTAGGAATAGAAACCAGTTCGAAATATTATCTGAATCTGGTCCAACAAAATCAATCTACAAGCCTAGCGAGGTTGAACCTAAGGAAAGAATTTCGAAACTACTTAGTTTAGTGCGATAAACCTTGGCAATAACCTCAGGAAGGAGGAAAGAGCTTGTATCGAGGAAATATGCATTCAATATAATGATATCTTTCATTTAGATGGTGACAGCTTAAGCTACACGGAAGTTCTTTCTCATAAAATACCAGTAAAAGTTGATCAAAGGGCAATAAATCAAAAGCAGTACAGATACCTCAAATTGCTAGAGATGAAATAAACTCGCAAGTTGAGAAAATGCTTCAAGATGGAGTTATTTCGTCCAGTATTTAGCCATGGAATTCTCCATTTTAGAAATAAATAAAAATGTTTTTTTTTTTTTTTTTTAAAGGAATAAATTAAAATGCTTATTTGGTCGCAGCCCAGCATAAGATAGCAGGCCATTTAAGAAAATAAATAAACAAAAAAAAATCTTTCCTTAATTCTAATTCTGTCCGCATAACTTGCCCTTCTCCGTGAGGAAAGCACGGCAAGTTGTGCGTTACAACATTAGGATCAAACTTTTTAAATGAAGAACAAAAATTTTGAATTAATAATAGAATTCCATTTATTAACTTAGAAATCAAAAAAAAAAAAAAGAATCAATCAACTTAAATGTCCTTTTTCTTATGATGAAGTAAATATTTTAAAAGATAACTCAATGGATATGGTTAAACTTCTACACAAAAAACTTAATCAAGAAGAAAAAGAAATTTTTAATGAATTTTATAAAGATGGATAAAAGTTAAGCTCCACAACGCAGATGGTGCATTCTATTAGAACAAAGTCTGAAACTCCGATATTTACAAAAATCTATTGATATCCTAAAATCCATGAGACGCAAATAAATGCAATATTTAAAAATAACATTATTAGAAAAAGTATCAATCCGGTATGGACTGTTCCGAAGAAAATCGATAACGCCGAAGTAAAAAAAAGCCGCATGGTTATCGATTATAGGAAATTAAACGAGAAAACTGTTGCGGTAAAATTTATACAACAATTTCCAACAACCTATCCTTAATTCCTTTATATCCATTTTAACCTTCCTTGTTTGATGCGGCTCCAAAATCCTCGTAGAGTTCAGTTGAAACCTGGCACCCATCAACCAGAGTCCTGCTCTTAGAGAATAATTTAAAAGAGGAGTTTCTGGAGTTACTTGAAGGAGTTGTGATTCGTCAGAAAAGATAAAGGAAAAGGAGAAAGAAGTAGTAGGAGTTCTTTTAAAAAAAAAAAAGATAAGTAGAGTGATTTTAATTTGATATTTTATACGTTTTATTCGAATATTGGTTATTGATTTAAAAAGATGGCTTTTGTTCCTCGTTTATTTCATCTCAGAACTTTCAGACCTGCGACCATTCCGTACCGTTATCTTTTCGGGAACTTTCCCAAGGTGACTTTCCTCTGTGTCCTTTGTGACAAAACCTTTGTTCTTACTTATTTTATTTTGCCGCATTTTGCGATTTCATCTAATTTACTTTTGTGAAATTGATTCTCTGTCAATTCGTAAAAACAATTGTTAATTTTCTTGTTGTTGAAAAAATTCTGGGTTTCATACCTATACTTACAAATGTTTCCCATATTCTATTCAATTAAAATTCAAAATCCTATTCAGGTAAACTAAAATATTCTTTTATTTTCATTGGAAAACTTTTTTTTCAACATTTCTTTCAAAAGGCGCCCATTTTATTTTAGGTACACCCCAGTACTTTCATATTTTTATAGATAATCATATAATCCAATTTGAATTCAATTTTATTAATCGCGTTCGATTAATAAGATTTACCTTTCATTGTGACCCACCCCAAACTGAGCTATTGGGTCGCAGCATTCTAATTGCTGTCGGTTGTAAGTTATCGAACGTACCCATTTTGTGTTTGACATTACATAATTTTTCTTATCGCAACGCACGCCGCGCCGGTCGAGTTCAATTTTAATTTCGTTTAATTCGTTTGTGCATTAATTTACTTAATTTGTTTGAGTTTGCGGATTGCAATTCCGCCGTCATAACTATATTACTATATTCTAACAATAAAAATCTTTCGCGTTCGGTAATTTTACAACAAAACTGTTGAATATAAATATCAAATACCTAATATTGACGAAATTTTATGGCAAGAGCTCAGTACTTCAGTACTTTGCAATTGGACCAAGGCCTTCATCAAGTATCTTTAAAACTACAGGACATAGATGAAACTGCTTTTAGTGTTCCTCAAGTACGTACGACGCTTGGTTTGAAAAATGCCCGGCTACTTTATAAGCAATGACGAATATTTTGTTCCGGAGAAAAAATTTAAATCCCAGTATTTCTCCGTATTTTTTGTAATTTATACCACCGAGCTACGAGAAAAATTTGGCAATACTATGTAATTGCATCATACAACGAAGAAATAATTTTTATAATAAGCATTCCAGATAACATTGTAAAATTTACAAAATATTTTATAACATTCTGATGATACAGAAGCAGAAATATCTCCCAGAGGCATACACTACGTGCCTGGACATGCAAATTATTAACCTGAGGAATAATTCGGTGCATGTACTACAGGCCACTACAATCATTTCCCAAGGCAAACGAGGTCGAAAAACTCCTCCAAATAACCTTAATGATGCTACAGAAATAGAAATACGCAGCCATATACAAAATTTTTAAGCATATGAGTCATACTACACTAGGAATCAACCAGCTCAAAAGTACTATCATGCCGATTTAGGTCTTTCTCAATTGTATTGATGGACGTCGTGGTGGCAACGAAATTGCTTCTTGTGTTTTTGAGCACCTTAAGAGTTTTCCCGAAACCTGTAATAAGATTATCTTTTATAGTGATTGTTGTGGAGGTCAGTGGTCAGAACAAGAACTCTTTTGTTTCAACGATGTTTCTAGTGTTTATGCAGACAGAATCAAGCATTCAAATTATTGATCATAAGTTTTTGATACTAGGTCACACTCATGCTGACGACGGAACATTTGTGTTGCTTCGCAACCCATAATGTAAGTAATGTAACCTTACTTTCCGGTGAAATTGTAAACATTGCAATTCTCGATGACCATCTGAAAGTGGATGTATTGACCTTTATTAGATTAAAATGTAAGCACTATGTAAATAAATAAATAATAATTAATAAATCGACCGGCAGTCGCAATCGACCCGGGAAACACAACACTTCGACTTTTAACATAACTCGCGCGAACCTGTTTCAGCTGAGTCAACAGTTAATGCAACTCGCACAACTACGGCAGGGCATTGGCCTATATGAATATGATATTCCATATGGCATCATCGCAACCCATCATATCTAACTCATCATGCCGCAGCTGAACATGAGCCAACTCATCATAACCCAACTCATCATAGGGTACAACTCATCATAGGGTACAACTCATCATAGGGTACATCTCATCATAGGGACAACTCATCATGGGACAACTCATCATGGGACAACTCATCATGGGACAAATCATCATGGGAATAAGTCATCATGGCAATAAGACTCATTTTCAGAATTAATTTTGTTTGAACAAATATTATATTTGTTTGTTTTCGTAGCGTGAGGCTGGTTGAGGGTTGGTACTTTTTAGTTTGGTACATTGATAACCGCTCAGTATAAGGGGTCAAAAGTCATAAAAATGGATTTTTTTCATATATCTTAGAAACGGTTTGTGCTAGAGAAAAGTTTTATTACACAATCTTGTAGCTGAAGTTAAGGGCCACAAAAATGGCCCTTATAATTTTTTTTGTAGCGTTAACCGTTTAAAAGTTACAGCAAATCGAAAAGTCAAAAAATCTCTGAAAAGGGGCCAAATGTTATGAAAATGTGCTGTAACTTTTTAACGGTTAATGCCACGAAAAAAATATTAAGGACCATTTTTGTGGGAAATTACATCAGCTACAAGATTGTGAAATATAATTTTTCTCTAGCACAAACGCTTTCAGAGAAATTTGCAAAAAAACTCATTTTTATGACTTTTGACCCCTTATATTGAGCGGTTATCAATGTACCAAACTACAAAGTACCAACCCTCAACCAGC
Source organism: Epistrophella euchroma (assembly GCA_947049315.1). NCBI lineage: Eukaryota > Metazoa > Arthropoda > Insecta > Diptera > Syrphidae > Epistrophella > Epistrophella euchroma. The sequence goes on along the minus strand of OX346246.1, from coordinate 116,202,240 downwards.
CTCACGCAACGAAAAACAAACCAATAATATGCCTTCAAACAAAATCCATTCTGAAAATGGATATTATTGCCATGATGACTTATTCCCATGATGATTTGTCCCATGATGAGTTGTCCCATGATGAGTTGCCCCATGATGAGTTGTCCCATGATGAGTTGTCCCATGATGAGTTGCCCCATGATGAGTTGTCCCATGATGAGTTGTCCTATGATGAGTTGCGAATATAATGACTTGTTCTGTGTTGAGTTGGTTCATGATGAGTTCGACCATGATGAGTTATACCCAACCCATTTAGCTTATCTTCACAAATTCCTTCTACCATGTTTGACGAAAAAAACTTGAGTCGACTTAAGTTTTCAAAACAATTAATTGGTGATTTTGAAAAATATCTTATGTGACTTAAGATTAAAAATGTACTCATATTTGATTTGGTAAAATGACTTATGTGAAAAAAGCATATTTTGTTTTAACCTAATCCTTTAATCTATTGAACAAAATTGCTTTTAATAGATTTCAAAATAATATTTCCTTATTTTGTCGATAAAAAACTTCTGTTTCCAACACCTAATTTATTTCAGAGCACAATTTAAAATTTGAAATTGTTCTACTACAAAGTATACAAAATCGACATTAGCTGTTTTACCTTTTAAAGCACAGAAATAACGGCCACTATTCGTGACTGATATTCCCAGTTTATTACTTTTCAATTTCAGAACAAACCCACAACATCACTTAAGCGAAGAACTCATCTATTTTCCCCGAAGCCCCCTGCAAAACGAGTGTCTTTTGACTTATCTAACAAAACCACTGTTGCCACTAATAACTCTCATGTATTTAAATCCGGTCCACCATCCTCCTTCGTTAAATACCCAAACTTTTAGTGAGTGAGCTAATGAAAGACAGTTGTGCGGATTAAGTGCTCTGCTGTTATTTTGATTTAAAGTAGTTATAAAGCATTGGCAACAATAAATTTTAGTTCAAAGTGAATTTTAACAAACATTTTTTAAAGAGTTATCAACGATTGCTGAATCATAATATTCATGTATAAACTTGTTCCCACGAATAACTGTGCATTGGTATCGGGTATCCCTCATTGGCTGACACCTTATGCCAATGCTGTGAGCGAATTACCTGGTCATTGATCAATAACGGAGAGTCAGCATAAATATAACATTGACTTTGGAGTACGATATAGCGGCACATCGTGGGATAACTGTATTATTTTTAGGTTAGTCTTAATTTGGACGTAGCACAAGACGGACGTGTTGAATAAACCATTTTATTGAAACTTATCTATTTGTTAAGATCGTAGGCCGGCCCCCCTGGCCCCACAATCTTTATCACTAAAAGTTAGAAGTGTTTTTAATCGTAAAGATGGTGCAATAGCAATTAAGTGTGCAGATACAGATACAAGCGAAAAAAAATTGAGCGTGAAGCGTCGACCAAAATGAGGGATGATTATAACGAAATAACACCCAAGTTAAATGATCCTAATGTTATAATTTGTGGATTAAATGAAGAGTGGGAGACCGAGGCTATATGTGGAGCAATAAAATCACAAAACAATGTTACTGTACACTTTAAATGTGTTCGTTATTATAGATGCGCGCGTAAAAATAATTTTAATGCAATATTACAAATCAATGGCGAACTATGCTAAATGATTTTAAATTTACAAGTGGGTAATATTGGATGGAACCAATGTGCTGCGTACGATTACACACGGGTTAAAAGATTTTATAAATGTTGGGACTATAATCATGAAGTCAAAACAGGTAAAATTGATGCAATCTGTCCTCGGTGCAGTGAATCTCATGAGGAATGACAGTGTGAAAAATCATTGAAGTGTATAGTGATTATTTGGTTCAAGATAAAAGTAATGTAATAAAAGTTGGTGAATTAAATATTGAGCTTGGAATTATTTGTGACAGTGAACTTAACTTCCGCTCACATTTCGATCAAATAATTATTAAGGCCAATTCCTCTCTCGGCTTCATAAAACGTTGGTTTAAAAAATTCTCGAACCCTTATGTCACTAAGTCCCTTTACATTACTTTCGTTAAATACGCTAGCCAAGTTTGGTCGCCATATCAGAACATTCACTCCAGAAGAATTGAGGACGTACAACGTAGATTTCTTCGGTTCGCCCTCTGCGGCCTTCAGTGGTTTGATAATATTATCCTGCCCCCTATGAAGATCGATTAAAATTGATCAATGTGCAAACTCTTACGAAACGTCGAGAAGTCACTGATAGAATCTTTGTGCACCAACTCTTAACGGCGACAATCGATTCACCTATTTTTTTGGAAATGATCCCGATCCATACAAATCCAAGTAACCTCAGATCCGCTCCACTAACAACGAAAAACCCCCACATAGAATAAGTTTAGTTTTAAGAGTATAATAATATTTAAGTTTCGCTTGTATTAGGCTAAATAAATAAAAAAACAATTATACCCTCTAAAGTCATGCGGGCAATTAAATGCAACAATGATCATTTCAACTCAATAAACAATTAAGTCTGAAATGTGTCACATCCATAAAAACTACATACAATCGATTGAAGAGAACTTCGATGCAGTCAACAACGGAACGAAATGACTCCTGTGCTGTGCCCATGGAGATCTTAAATAAAATCATTAACCTTAAGAGTACACTCGCCAGCAATATTATCTATAAAAACTGGCTTATCTGCGTATAACTGGAAGTTGCTGGCGACCGAATTTTTAGTACAGATATTATTTTTGTATAAATAGGCTAAGAATTAAATAATATAATAACTTTTAGGACGAGAGTTAAGCAACAAATATCGGCTTCTTAGCCTTGTTTTAATTGACAGATCGGCTTTTTGGCAACCACTTTTTTGGCTTGGAAAAGCCGTTTCATTATCCTTCATATAGCTAAATAGGGGAGGTAGAGAAACCTTTGGCCATTCCACTTCAAATTGGATGTTGGAGCTATGCAAAATCATAACAGTGATTCAACGGCTTCTTTAGATGACGTAATTCAAGAAATTCGTTATCTCAGTTCTAAATTACACAATGTTAAGCATCTAAGAGCTAACGTTTCTCTTCTTGACGAATTCTTGACCATAAATTCAGATTAACCGATCGATCCTTCTACTCACGTTTCCCACCTGAATCTCGACAGCATTTACGCAACTGATCCAGCTTCAGAATCCATCACTGTTCCATTACAAAGTAACTTTTCTTATCCAGCTCTCTCAGCACCAGCTTGCGTTTCTACTCCCCTAACCGAAGAACCAATAATTAATCAATATGGGACCTCCTGGACCTCATCTCATCTCATCTGAATCGATCTTTCGTTTAAACAAGCTTGATGCAATGAATAAATCAACATATTATGTTATAAATGCTCTTCAAAACGCAGATGAAACATAGATATGCTTCTTTTTTAACCGGAGATTCTCAATTTAAGATGCTATCTACCTCAGATGTTTCAATGTACTTATACCTAAAAAGTCTGAATGAATCTTCCAAAACTTCAATTTTCGCTTTAATAGTTTTCACTAAATAGATTGATATACTACATGGATTGATAGCTACAGTCTCAAGAGCGCATCAGATTCAACAACCTCTCCTTAATAAACAGTGTAGTGTCGCAACATGCATTGCGATCCTGCCAACCGGCTACGTAAGAACACTAAAATATATACTTTTACCAACAGGAAGGGAACCGAATACTCGATGACGTAGCTATAATAAAAAAGACGTAGTCACCTTATTTGAAGAGCTGGAACATCCGTACATACTGACTATCCCGGAAGGTACAGAAATAGAATATATACCATGCGGGTAGTCAAACTCAACAGATAATCCCATTCCTACCATTACTTATGTCTCAAATGTTTCAAATAAAGAAAATATTTAAAAGTGAAAGTAATATACCGGAATCGAATCGTTAAATTCCAATACTACCGTTAAGAGAAAGACACTTTCTTTTTGAACGAAGGCATACAACGAACTATGGTCTGAATGAACCAATTTCAAGGTCAATTAAATAATATTTATGACCATATTGATTTGATTCTCTCAAGAGAAAATTTTTTTAAATATTTTACCACTACTTTTTTAAGAATTTGATGTTTAGTATTGTTGTTTAACGTATATCTTGATAATAATAATAATTAATTTATAAGTTATCACAATGCACTCGGTCATTGATCTAAAAATGAGACAGCGATTCATATCTGATTCGCGGAGCCAGTATTCTCATGAATAAACCTGTTTCCACAGACCCGGTGCATTTAGATCATATTACGCATATGCCGTCACTGATATGCCTTTGCATAAGTGGGAACAATGACCGCGGCGATTATCGTGGGACAAAAGAATAGCTAACGGAAACTTAATTCCGTTGGTCAGTTCTAAGTGGACATCGCGACGCGCCGTGGCAGTCGTTACTCGCTAACATACCTTTCTATAAAATATTCACTAACCTTGCCATTGTATGACTAACTCAACTTAACCTATTAACACCGTATGTAGTACCGTGAGGCCAGCCCTATGGGATAACGTTAAGTGGCGCCCGAGCAGGGACAGGATGCAAGACTGCTTCCTTTTGGCCTGAGGATCTACGCCAGGATCAATACGCTCTATGCACGTCACTGTTCACATAGGAACACAGTTGACCACTTTGGTATCCTGGGCGCACAATCTTCCGCACTGCGGATATCCTAAAAAGGCTAAAGGATGCGACCGACAACGCGACGGTGATCGTGATCGTGCCATTAGTGGGCTGTGTTCAGCTAAACCGGACACAAACACGACACCTCTTGCCACAAAATAAAAAGGTTTAACCAATAAATACTCTTGTTTTACTAAGACTTTTTTTTCTTTCGAAAATATCCCACTTTTATTTTGTTTACCTTATTGATTTTGTGTTGCCCCTGTTTTTGTCAAAAAAAAATCAACAATTATTAAAAATGTCAAATGCTTGCAACAATATTATTAAAGTTGATGTGAATGCAGATCGTATTACGTGTGGCGGTCTTTGTGGAAAGTCATTTCACCCATCTTGCATCGGGGTTAGCAAACGTTGGCTAAATTATTGGTATGAGTTTACATTTACAACCCGCTTTGTTTTTTATTGTCCCAAATGTAGGGAAATAACTCTGTCCCACATTCTGTTGGCAATTAAATACAACAATGACTCAATTACCTCGGCAATTAATGAAACCAATAAGTGCCGCCAAATTTTAAATGAATTTTCAAAAATCGATGACGTAACTAAATTCACTGACGAATCGTATAATGTATACCTTAATTTGTTGCCTCTCGCGAATTATAAACCTGAATATGCAAGCTTTGCAACTTGCCAACGTTTCCGTTCTCACAATAACATAAAACTTTGAATGTGCACCTTCTGTGCACATGTCATATAGTTTTTCTTGTTGTGTACTTTCTGTGCACATTCCATCGTAATAGAAATACAAAACTTTTAAATCAAATTATTTTTTTTTTTTTTTTTTTTTTTTTTTTTTACACTATCAGATCTTTGTCGAAGAGAGCTTAAATCAAGCTGCAACTAACGACCAAAAGATTTGCCAAACACAATAATTGTGCACACTGGCTCATCACTTAGTGCAGTGTTAGTAGTTAGTAGGCAATAAACTACAACAAAACGTACACTAAGAAAACATTTAATAAATGAAAAAATAAATAAAATACAAACAAAAACAGAAATTAATACAAATTAAGACAACACATTGAAACTATGACAAACATTTATGAGCGTGGTTCACTGGTCTTCAATACATTTTTGAGTTTTACTTTATTAATATTAAAATCGAAGAGATTTTCGTTCACATTTAATAGTTTGCACATGCGAGTTAAAGGTTCATGCAATCCATAATTAGTACGATGGTGGGACAAATTCATTAAGTTCAAACTCCGAAGGTTGTGACCTCCTCCACGATAGTTGAAATTTAAACAACTCAACAAATCTGGTGAATCAATAACCCCGGTTATCAGTTGGTGAATAAATACAATATCATTATTAAGTCTTCTATGTGATAGCGTTTGCATCTGAAGAAGTTTAATTCGATGTTCATAAGGTGGAAGATTATAAGGATCGGACCATTGTAATCCTTTTAAAGCGAAACGAATAAAATTACGCTGAACTGCTTCTAGCCTATTCTTATGAACTTCGTAAAAAGGAGTCCATATCTGGGAAGCATATTCAAGGTGGGGACGAACTAAGCAGTTGTAAAGAGCGAGGGTAACATAGGGGTCCTTGAATTCTTTAGCCCATCGTTTGACAAACCCTAACATAGAATAAGCCTTTTTCACGATTAAATTGATGTGCTCAGTGAAATCAAGGCTAGAAGAAACAAGGACTCCAAGGTCTTTGAAACTATTAACACGAACTAAAGTATGTTTTGATATTTTATATTCAAACAAACTAGGAATTCGTTTTTTAGAAAATATCATCGACTTGCATTTGCTTGGGTTTAGATTCAAGCCGTTCATATGACACCATATAACAAAATTATTAATATCAGCTTGAAGAAGTAAACGATCACTGACAGACGCAATGCTTTTAAAGATTTTCATGTCATCTGCAAAAATAAGAATTTCACTATTACGTATACATAAAGGTACATCGTTGATAGCTAATATAAAAAGAAGGGGTCCTAAGTGACTACCCTGAGGAACTCCAGATTTGGCAATAAAAGGGTTGGAGAACGAGTTTCTGAATTTTATCTGATAAGATCTGTTTTGAAGATAGGATGAGATCCAAGTAATAATTCCAGAAGGAAACCCAAACATTTCTAATTTAAACAAAATGATTTCATGAGATAGTTGATCGAAAGCCTTTGAAAAGTCCGTATAGATGCAGTCAAGCTCCTGACCACGTTCTAACGCCGTTGAGCATTTGTGCATAAATACAAGCAAGTTCGTTACCGTCGACCGCCTCTGCATGAAACCATGTTGTTCCTTACAGATTATATTTTTACAATGAAATGTCAAACTATCACACACTACCTGTTCAAAAAGCTTGGGAATACATGAAAGTTTGGAGATTGGCCTGTAATTCTTTATGTCTGATTTGTCCCCTTTTTTAAAAATTGGGGTTATATATGCTTTCTTCCATATACTTGGAAATTTACTTGTGCTTAAGGAAAGAGCAAAAATATTAAAAAGAGAAGAAGCTAAAACAGATTTGCACCTTTTTAAAACTATTGGAGGAATACCGTCTGGTCCTGATGAATAATCTTCATGAAGTAAGGAAAGGTAATGTAAGACCTTGTCAATATCCAACTGAATATTATTCAAAGTTGTTTTAGGACAACCATTTAAGTAATTGAAGTATTCCATGTCAATAATAACTGGAGTATCGATAAAAGATTGGCAAAAGTTATTAGCAAAAGCCTCACATACTTCCGGAGTACTCTTTAAAATGTTATCATTTAAAATAAAATTGGCTGGATAGCCATCAGATTTCTTTTTGGAATTCACGAATTTCCAAAAACTTTTTGGATCATGCTTAAGCGAACTTTCCATTTTATACAAAAATTCAGTGTATAAATTATTCGAGAGGTTTTTAAATTCTTCAAATAGAGATTTATAAACTTCGTGATTTTCAATGGACATACTTTTTATATAATTTTCCCAAGCCCTGTTTCTTTTATTGCGAAGCACTTTAAGCTCTTTAGTGTACCATGGATGGCATATTCTTGAATATTTGCATATTTTTTTGGGGACTGTGTCATTTATACAATTTTGTAAAACTATATAAAAATATGAAACTGCAACATCAATATCGCCTGAGGCAGGAATATTTTCGATACCGGATGTACCTAATCTGTCAGAGAGTTGCTGAAAATTTGCTCTACGAAAATCAAAGGTATATGAGCAGTCTTGAGTATTACTATTTGCAAGTAAATGGCCGCCCAAGTCAAGAAATATATCTAGAGGAGGATGGTATGGGTCTATGTTAGAAACTGCAGAGGTAGATTCTACCACTACAGTACTAATAGCGTCAGAGGAGAAAACCAAATCGAGTTGTCGATTTATAGAATTTTTAATACAGCTAACTTGCTGTAAGTCGGTAGAAATAATATTGTCCAATAATTGAAGCTCCTGTTGAGATGAATGCAAGGATGCTTCAAAGAAGGACTCGTCTTCTGATGGTATCCAGGCAATGTGTGGTAGGTTAAAATCACCCAACAGAAGAAAAGTGGAATTAAAGCTAGCTATTTCAGTAATATAGTCGAGCGCTAAGGACAGCTCTGAAAACGCTATAGCCGAGCTTTTAGGAGGAATGTATGCATTCAAGATAAATATATCGTTTGAATCCAAAGATATTTTGATGCATATAAGTTCTATTGCAAGATTAAAAGGGAAAGTAATTAGAGTTGTACTAAAATTATTACGAACCGCGATTAAGATCCCACCTCCTACTAAGTTCGCATTGTCAATATGACGGTCTTTTCTGAATACTAAGAACTCTTGATCAAAAAGTTCCGTGTCCAAAATCGAGGCGTTAAGCCACGTTTCAGTAAAGACCATAATATCATAAGGAAATGCTTGAGAGTTCTTAAAAATAGTTGAAGTTTTACTTCGCAGCCCTCTTACATTTTGATAGTAGAGGGAAAGCCTACCAAGTTTTTTGCATTGTTATTGTTAACTAAGAAATTACGAGTATTTTTTTGTTTTTGCGGGAGTGAAAACTCTTTAACCAGTGTATTAGGAGGCCAAGAACTATTACATATTGGATCAAAAAGTGATTGAGGAACAGTTATTTTAAATGAAGATACGAAACTATTGGGTTTACTTATTTTAGTACATTTTATGCAAGAAACGTTAGGTATACTTTTAAGGGCAACAAGGTGTTGTAAAATGTCTTCCGGTGTTATGTCGGGCAGAAGGCGGGACACAAATATTGTTTTGGGTTTGGGCACCGCTGCTAAAGTTTGTATCAAAATGTTAGTTCCTAAGTTTTTGTTGATGAATAAAGTTCAAAAGAATATTCCAAAGGAATATTAAAAAATATTTTTTTACAATAAAGTTTTTATTCAAAACTTAAGTCACACGTTGTGAAATCAAACTTTACGGAAGTAAAAAAGAAATTTTCTGATATTAATGACTCTTTCTCGCCTAAAGAACAAAGTTCCTGTTAGAACAAATAACATCAATAAAATATCTCGGCATCTATGTAGACAATAAATTATCATTTAACGAACATATAGATTATATTTGTAAAAAAGTGTCAAAAAAACTGGGTGTCCTTAGAAAAACACGTCGTAATATCTCTAAAAATAGTGCAATAAAAGTGTTTAATGTTACAGTAAAGCCCCATTTTGAATACTGTGCAAGTTTATTGTTTTTATGTAATAGAACTCAAAAGCTCAGGCTTCAAAAACTTCAAAACAAAGCCATGCGAACAATATTGAGATGCGACAGATATACACCAATAATGACTATGCTAAATACATTAAATTGGCTTAATATAAACCAAAGATTGTACATGATGGCGATGGTATTTGTCTTTAAAATAAAGCACAACATGTGCCCTCAATATATACAATCCAGTGTTCCTGAACGAAGAACGATCTCATACAATTTACGCAACGTTGAAGAGTTCAACATCACCCGGACAAGAACTACAAGAGCCCAAGCAAACATACTATATACGGGACTACAAGCTTTTAACAATCTACCTTCCAATATAAGAAACATAAATAGTATAAATTGTTTTAAAAATGAAATTATTTTATATGCAAAATCTAACATTATATAATGCAAATTCCTAGAAACAAATTTTGAATGTATTCCAATCAACATTTATGTAAAAAAAAATGGCCATTGAGCCAAATAAACTTATAAATTAAATTAAATTAAAAAAAAATCTTAGAGGATGATTGGCCGTGTCCATCGCTAAATTATGCAGAAAAGAGGGACATGATAACCTTAGAACATTAGCTCACCCAATTGTCGCTGGAGAATTTATGAAATGAAATTTAAAAAAATTAAATTTAAAGCTGGACGAATTCTATGTGGCAGTGAATCATCAGCGAAAGGTGAGGCTATAACTCAGGAAACTGTGACGGCCCTGTCGGAAACGTACAGTGCGTTGGATGTTTTCATCCGTGACCTAAATGGCGATTTGGCTAGAATGTTAATTATTCAGAAGCCAAGGACTCTTTCTAAAGCCTATTCGACTTGTTTGGAGATCAAAAACTTGAACTACAGGAGCCACAGTATTCATATTCCAAACACGACAACACAATCAAGTTTTCGGAAAAGGAACGCTAGCGTGGTACGCCTTTTAAGAAGAATGTCAACCACTACAACAATTCCAAAATAAACTTTCATAACAATGGCGAACCCCCAAGACCAACCGTTCCTAAGCCACATGAAAAAATGGAATGGGGTCAGTATGCAAACGCACCAAGTAAATTATATGAATTAACCTAAGAATAATCCAGGTGGTACTGGTACCAATCAGTTTAAGATAGGAGCCAGATCCGATGGCTTCAAATCGATCAGACATGGAAAACAACAAAAACTTTACAACACGGAGTTGTTGCACAGCGATGATTTGCCAAAAGAAGTCGGAGAAGTTAACGCAGATGATCATGTAAATTTTATGACGGGTGCCACTCCAGCGTACGATATATAGAATATGTAACGCGAGCGGGAAGGAACAACATTAAAGTTCTTGATAGACACGGGTGAGTTACGGACAATGACCTTCCAACCTTGATTGAAGAGTCTCATTCTCAAAACTTATTCAAACCACTGCCACTGTCATGGTAATGAATATCAATTATCAACAAATAACTTATATTTTACTTTTACTTTCTGTATCCCCTAATGATTTTACATAGGTACATAAGTAAAATTTTCTTTATATCAATGGGTGTTTACCCCCTTAAAAAATGCACTTCTTTTTTGGTCGGCCAGCCGATCTGCCCAGGATATAGGGTGGACGACCAAGCTTTTCTATATCACCTAGTGAAGTTCTAACGCTACATAAGCAAAATTTTATTTATATCGATGGGTGGGAATTTAGTATTGCCGCAGCCCGATCTATAAGAAGATCGTAAGGAAAATATTTTACACCTGACACCCGATATCAAAATCATATTAAAGAATAAAACTTCAAAACAAGTTAATCGCTAGGTGGATGAAAATCTACAAGAGGACATTCGAATGGCTTTGAAAACTATAGTAAAGAAAAACAAATCAGTTTTCGGGTCGATAAGCAGACTTGAAACCATCCAGACAACAGTTAAGGCGAAAATTAAGACAACAGCAAGTGAGCCTATCTACACTAATAGCTATCCTTAACCCGCTTGCACTAGATAAGTGGTGATTAATAAATTACTTTCAGAGAGCATAATTCGTCCATCAAAGAGCCCTTATAATTCTCCCATTTGGGTTGTCCCAAAAAAGCCTATAACTTCTGGGGAGAAGCAATATAGGATGGTCATTGATTTCAAATTTCTTAACTCTGTGACAGTCTCGGATGCATATACAATACCAGAAATAAATAGAACTCTATCAAGTCTTGGGAATGCAAAGTTCTTTACGACCGACATTAGATTTAATATCCAGATTCCACCAGATCCCTATCAAAGCATCTGACGTCCCAAAGATGGCATTCTCGTCTATTAATGGGAAATACGAGTTACTTAGTATGCCCTGCGGTCTAGAGAACGCTCCTACCATATTCCAGAAGATGATCGACGATGTCCTGAAGGAATACATAGGTCTGCTATGTTTACATATTATTGTTTTTGGGAACGATGCAGAAAGTCACCTTCGATATATAGATATTGTCTTTTCTAGACTCTGTGAGGTTAATCTTAAGGTAAAACTCGAAAAAAAAAACACTTTTTATGAAGACCGAAGTCGAGTTTCTAGGACATCTTATCTCTAGCGAGGGTGTTCCTGCTGATCCAAAAAAAGGTCACAGCTTTCCAAGAGATTTCTCCCCCACAAACATTTAAGGATCTAAAAAGCTTCTTAGGGCTTATGTCGGTAGGATCTCCTTTAGGGGAATCTATAACTGGTGCCCGAGCAGCGACCGGTTGTAAAATTGTGTTCTTTTTGCCTAAGGATCTGTGTCAAGGCCAATACGCTTTATCTGACTGAACGTCTCTGTACCCATGGGAACACAGTTGACCATTTTGATACCTTGAACACAAAATTTTCGTATACCCATGGCGGGAACACACGGATATCGAACGATATTCACCAACGGTACAACTCTGTTGTATGTTCTATAAATGCCAAAGATACGAAAGGAAGAGCATAATGTCCTGATTACTATACCATCATCCCCAATCTTAAATCCCAGGTCTCAATTAGAGAAAGAATCAATTATTTCACCAAACTTCTACCAAAGTGGATAGCAAGTGAGAATTTTGCATTGTCGGTACAACGTGCTACGTCCGCATACAAGCTAAGACAATTCATAACATGACTTGAGTCCCAGCAACAAAAAGTTCACAAACCATATTATTAATCACCTGCTAGAACGTATATCTGGAAACCCGCATCCAAAACGTCATTCCAATTTAGAGAAACAACAACTTAGAATCTCAATGGCCTACCACGTGAACATCCTTGACCGACCAACTGACTTAATTTACCAGTCAGTTTTGATCACAAATCATTTTAGCATAATTGAAATCAACTCTGTTTCTTTGTCCAGTAAAGTATTTTTATTCATTCTGTTGATTGGCCTATTTTTCCCGATTTTATTTGCAAGTGACATAGAGGTTATAAAGTTCAACAACTCGTCTGGAATTCGTTTTCACCGGCACGGAACAATAAGTCTTGTCCATGACAAATGGAACCTTGTAGTGTAGTATAATCTCGAGCTCTATACCAGCGGGAGTTCCAAGCATTAGACAACAGCACTACAATACTTGAGCATATTTGCAATAAACTTTCCTCAAAAGACCTCTGCACTCAAGTTATACAACAGTTCCGGCTAATTAAACACGAATTAGAAGAAAATACCATAATTCAATCAACCAAATCTTCTTTAAGAAATAAACGAGGTGCCATCGACGTTGTCGGAAATATAGCAAATTCATTTTTCGGAGTTCTTAGTTACATCTGCTGATAGTGCAGAAGGCACTTTATGTCATTAACTTAAATGAAAATGAATGCAAAAAAAAATAAATAATGAAGAGAATTTAATCTACTTTCGCACTCGTGCTGTGGCGAGAGTCTTGAAGGATCTCAATACACATAAATCCGCTGGTCCACATGGTATCCACGCCATTATTCTGAAGAGGTGTTCTTCCACGCTGGCAAATCCTCTGCGTAAGCTTTTCCATCTGACCTATTCTTCTGGGCTTATTCCGAGCAGTTGGAAAACAGCATTTTTCCAGCCTATCCTTAAAAAAGGCGAATCTTCTTCACCCTCTAATTACCGACCGATTGCACCTACGTCCCTTCTTTCCAAGGTCATGGAAACGCTGATAAATTATCAGCTTAAGAAATATCTCGAAGATCGAAAGCTTCTTAATGACCGGCAGTACGACTTTCGCAGCAATAGGTTCATTGGTGATATGATGGCTTATCTCACCGAACAGTGGAACAAATCTTTACATTGTTTTGGAGAAAGTAAGATTATTGCACTTGATATTTCAAATGCCAATAAAGTTTGGCATCTTGCTCTCTTATCGAAAATGCTTGCTTTCGGTATTGATGAATTCCTTCTTCGTTGGATTTGAAACTTTCTTTCCAGCCGCTCTATACAAGTTGTACTGGAGGGATTCAAGTCTGAAACCCACAACATAAATGGTGCTGTGCCCCAGGGCTCCATTTTGTCCCCAACCCTCTTTCTCATATTTATAAATGATCTCCTGTCTGTAAGGAAACTTCTAATCCAATAAACATGTTACACATTAGCATATTCGGTCGCTATGCGCTAGGTGCATTAAAATAACCTAATATTTTTTTTATATTGATTTTTGTCATGACTGCAATTATATGCAGCACATTGACCAAGAATTCGGAATGCCTTTGAGGAAATACAACTGAAGGTTTATTTTGTCAAGTGGACATTTAATTCTTACGTCATGTGGAGTAGTGTATTATAGGTCATATGTAAAATAAATCAATAAAGAACTATGATAAGAATATGCATGAAAATGAATTTTTGTAAAACTAGTTGTAAATATAAATAGAAGAAATTTCAGAAAATAAAGTAAGTCTAGCTAAAAACCTTAACCACGACTCTATCTATAAAATCTTGCATTTAGATGCTCGGAGACACAAGCAGCTTTTTATAAAAGCTCGATTTCAATTTCGTTCTTAAAGAACTTGAGAATGCCTCGTCATACCATTGTAGTGATCCACTCTTACAGCCTTATACATATATTCAATACTAAATTCCATTCCCAAGCCGCCACACACGATCTTGTATAGTATCATTTTTCGTTGTCATTCGCGCAACCGATCCAAAATATTGCGACTCATAAATGTTTCATCTTCCGAGCCCACTTAATGAAACCAAACACCACGACAATTAATTAATTGTCGCCAGTTCTGCGTCATAACTGTAGCTACGGCTATAGCTATAAGTCAGCCAGTACCTACGAAGGTTCTAAGTAAAGCAAAATGAGAATGACCACCATGCACAAGCATTGTTTTAGGGTTTGTACATATATCATATCGCACTTCAATAATTAGGCCGCTGCGCCGCCGCCTCTGTGTATCTGGTACAGAGGGTATCGATTGGATATGCTTCATATTGGGCCAGTGTAAATAACCTATGATACGTTGAACTCTTATGCAATTGATTTTTTAGTATCGATGCGTTTCGACAAAGAATGGTGAAAACTATGACGATAAGGCATTTACATATTTTTTTTTTTTATTTTTTCATATGGAATATGCCGAATATTATTTTCAAGTGGTTAAATGCTGGGGATGGAAATTAATTTTAAAACAACTATAAATAAGCAAAGGATGACTAGGAAGATTTCAGAATTTAGCTAGACATTCAAACTCGAAGGTTGCAGCCTATGCATTGAGACAGCGGACCTTTCGAATTAACAATAAAAAATAGATAAATAAAAATACGACAACTAAAAATATTTTCTTTTTATTTTTGTTAAAACTAAATTCTCCCCTATTAACTCTTCCCTGCAAGTGTAGGAAGTACTGTTATATTGGGTTATTTTACCATTACATGGCGATCCTGCAAAGTCTGAACCAGAGAACCATTATATCGAACAAATACCTGTTACCAATAATAAGTCTTCGAAAACATTTTTTTTTTAAAACAGTCAGATAGATGACTACTTAAGAAGAGATAAACATTCTCTTTAAAAAATGGGAAGAACTTAGCGAATATCGACCCAATGTTAAACTTATTACACAATGCACTTGTATCGAAGAAACCAAACAGCTTGCGATTCTTGGTATGTGTATCACGAACCACCTCTTGTAGAACGAGCACATACTCAATGTTGCCAAAAATTCATCAAGACGTCAAGGTTTCTTTCGGAGATGCAAGAAATTTTGTTCCCCTTCTGATCTGGCTATTATCTACAAAAGTTATATACGACCAAAGCTTGAGTATAACTCCCATTTCTGGGCTGGTGCTCCAGCAACTTACTTAAGCCTCTTGGACAATATTAAAAGACGAGCCTTCAAAACGATTGGAGATAGGAATATTATAGAATCTTTTACATCCCCCGTACATCGTCGTAATGTTTCCTGACTCTCTCTCTTTCATCGTTACTTCTAAAATCAGTGCTCTAGCGAAATAGCCAGTTGCATTCCTTCCCTTTAAACAATTCAACCGTAATACTCGCGCTTCTCGGAATGTTCATCAGTTTTCCCTTGAGCCCAATTTCGGTCGTACTGTCAAATACAGGGATTCGTTCTTTAACTTTACTACGCGAACGTGGAATGCTCTTCCAAGCTCTGTCTTTTCCTCTTATTGTGATATTCGGAAATTCAAGACCAATGTACACCGAGATCTCCTATTAAATCCCCTCCTCCTTACCTAATGCTTGCACTGTGTCGCTGAAAAGGTACCAAAAACCCCTTGAGTTCGCGTGAACTAAAAAAAAAAAAAAAAAATTGTGTTTAGAAACTAAACATCCTGCCCCGAGCTGATGATCCATTGGTTCATCAGAAAGTAATTAGATTAAACTGATATGGTGTAACTTGATGAACGTATTCTCCGTGGGTCCGGTGTTGGGGGATAGAATTTCTGACGGCACTCCCATACAAAATCAGCAAAACATAAACAGATGAAAAGAAGAAGGTTGAGTTAACACACCCTGTTAACTTACAGTTACCAACGATTGCTGAATCATCATATTCATGCATAAACTTATTCCCACGAATAATTGTGCATTGGTATCAGGTATCCCTCATTGGCTGACACCTTATGCCTATGCTGTGAGCGAGTTACCTGGTCATTGACCAGTAACGTAGAGCGGCGCATCGTGGGATAACTGTGTTACTTTTAAGTTAGTCTTAAGTAGGACGTAAAACGAATCAGACGTGAATAAACAATTGTATTCAAACTAGAGCTATTGTCTTTCATTTGTAAGTCGAACAGTGGGCCGGCCCCGGCGGGCCGGCCTTCGCGTTTTTTTTGGAATCCCCTTCAGGGATATCCTTAACTGGCGCCCGAGCAGGGACCGGGTGTAAAACTGTGTCCTTTTTTGCCTAAGGATCTGCGTCAAGGCCAATACGCTCTATTTGAGTGAACGTCTCTGTACCCATGGGAACACAGTTGACCATTTTGGTACCTTGATCGCAAAAATTCCGTATACCCATGGGAACATACGGATATCCTAATTGGCTAAAGGATACGACGGTGATGGTGATCGTGCCGTTAGTAGGCTGCTCGCGGCCAAACGGGATTCACAGGACACCTCCCATACAAACCGGTTCCTAAGGAAACCCAATTCGTGGGGGAGTACTTGAAACTAATTTTGTTCTTTTTTTTCCTCTTTACAGAATCTGAGATTCAGAAAGAAAACAGATAATGAAATTGCTGTGAGTGAGAAAAGAAAATAACAAAAAGCTAAAATATACAAAAAAACAAAGAAGTGAAAATTAGAAAAAACCAAAAATCGTGAGTTCCACAGAGTTCCACGACAAGGTTACAAGAAAATAAGTAAAAAATCGTGATTTCAACGATAAAATTACAAGAAATTTGAAAATTACAAAAAATCAAAATCGTGAGCTCCACAGAGTTCCACGATAAAGTTACAAGAAAATAAATAAAAAATCGTGATTTCCACGATAAAATTACAAAAAATTTGAAAATTACGAAAAATCAAAAATCGTGAGTTCCACGATAAAATAAAAAAAAATCATTACAAACGTTCCACGACGGAATCAGAATCTAATAAAAAACTAAATTGTGAAAATTTTATAAATTATAAAATCAGAAAGATTAATTTAATTAAAATTTTAGTAATATTATTGTGTCATAAAAATTCTTAAGTTTTTTATAAAATAAAAACTAAATTGTGAAAATTTTATAAACTGGTATTTGAATTGTATTTGGATTTTCCCTTTGGGTGGTGAGTTTTCTTTTACATATATACATAAAATTAAATAAGATATACGAAATGGATGCTCTCCAAAACGCGGTTACACAGTAACGTCTTGGAAAGGCTCCAATCAGTCGAGGCCAAAATAAAAACATTAGAGAATGGACGGCGAAGCGATGTATTCGCTACTGTCCCTACGACCGAAGCCCCGACACAATTAAGGGGCCCCCAAACCGAGGCCGATCTGAAGGAGAAGAAGAAAGAGAATTATAGACAAAGACAATTAAATGCTTATATGCATTGGTGTTTTTGAAGCGTTATTTTACCGTTAGTCAAAAAATGTATCAGTATTTAAGTATAATCTCTGTCTATTTGCAATGTTTTCCAATTGGCATTTTAGGCGGGAAAAAGAAATGTTGGTTTTTTTGTTTGTTGAGTTTTGTGGTCCCATTCTCGTTCTCTCCTTCTCTCGTTTCGTCTTATGAGGTAATTGGTTATGGTAAATTGGTAAATGGTAACACAATTACGATACGATTTTCGATTACGAATACGATTCTGTTTGCTGTTTGCTGTTTCTGATATCTGATTTTGATTACGAATTACGAACGATTACGGAAGCATTTTGAATTTTATAAATTATAATTATTATTATAATAGATAAAATAAAAGGTGGTTGAGTGTTTTGTAAAAAAAAAAAAAATACAATATATTAAAATTTTGAAGTTTTCGAACTTAGGTATTATATCTTTATATATTTTTGTACTCTTGTACAATTTTTTGGAGTGGTTTCGGTTTTTCTAGGTTCTGGGTTTTAGGTTCTAGATTCTAGGTTCCGTTCGGTACCGGTTCGGTTGTGTTGAATTGTTATTATTTAGCAGAAAATTAGCAATCCAGCAATCAACAGTTCATCATCATCATCATCCATCAACTTGTACAACAAACAACAATCAACTTTATTCAAAAATGAGGTCCAGAATAAAAAAAAGCCCACTCTGGGATCATTTTACCAGCGTTGGACCTGAAAAGGATTTCGCTAAATGCAACATTTGTAAAGCAAAGTTGTCTTTCAAAAGCTCGGTGACAAATTTAAGAAAACATATGCAGAGTAAGCATCCGACGGTTCAGATGGAACCAACTGGTTCCGGATCCATATCACTTACTCCGCCAAGGCCAAAGCCAACAAATACGTCAACCTCATCATCAACATTTTCTACAACATCTCTATCTCTGACAGCTGCATCATCGGTAAGTGTTTACTATTATTTTTAATATTTATTTAAAATTATTTGAATGCAAACATATATTATAGATTTGTTCAGTGAAGAAAATTAAAACAGAACAGAACAGGACAGAACAGAACAGCAACTGATTGTGACATTTCTCACAAATCTCTGTTCAAAGCTGTTCTACCTCAAAAGCAAGTACAGAAAATCCTGCTCTAAACTGT
Organism: Epistrophella euchroma; assembly: GCA_947049315.1. Lineage (NCBI taxonomy): Eukaryota > Metazoa > Arthropoda > Insecta > Diptera > Syrphidae > Epistrophella > Epistrophella euchroma. Next base: position 116,183,278 of record OX346246.1, on the reverse strand, counting down.
TCCAAACAGACTCACTGAACAGCAAGTCAGAACAGTTTAGAACAGAAAATTCCTCACTGAACAGCAAAAACCTGTTCTTTTCTGTTCTAAACTGTTCCAAACTGTTCGGAAGAGCCTCACTGAACACTCAATATATAATTTACAATAGGGGTTTTAAGTTCATACAATAATTTAAATCTATGAACTTCGTAATTGCGTAAATTTCTGCTTCACTTTGCATGAAGGCTTAAACTCTCAGTCTCAATACAAATACAATATTAGTTCCTTGATTTTAACTTTCGTAAATGTATCGCTTTTGCGCAGCAAAATCATTGCGCATTGCGCAAACTTATCAGCCCTGTGTAAAGTACCTACTCGACAATTGAAACATGGTTGGAACACAAAATATCCTTTTGCTTGTTAACTAACTACTGGTCCGATTTTCAAGTTTTATGTTTTTTTTTGTCTCTAAATTGATTCATCTTTAAACATATGCCAAAAAAATTTAGATTGAACCCTTAAAGAAAAATTTGACTCTTAAAGTCTATGTGACATAAGGTACTTTAATGAGAATCTTCGCAAATTTATATATTTATATTTCAAAAAGATAGATACCTACTTTACCTGAGAGAAAATTTTTGTTTTTAAAGAAAGAAACAAAGAAAAAAAGAAATAAAGAAAGAAAGAAAGAAAGAAAAAAAGAAAGAAAGAAAGAAAGAAAGAAAGAAAGAAAGAAAGAAAGAAAGAAAGAAAGAAAGAAAGAAAGAAAGAAAGAAAGAAACAAACAAAGAAAGAAAGAAACGAAAAAGGAGCACATAAAACGGAAAAGGAATAAATAAAACGAAAAAGGAACAAAGAAAACGTCAAGTGGAATAAAATAACCAAACGAAAACATCGTCTGACAAAAATAATAATAATAGTTAATAATTTTTTTTTATAGAAGCAATTTCTTATGAAATGTGTGTCAGTGGTTTTTATTATGACAAAAAATAAAATTCTCTTTCATCGGTTTTTAAAAATAATTTTTAGATTGAAGATGCAATTCGAATTTGAAGGACAAGAAAATTTGAAGATAATTAAGAAGATTTTTTAATTTTTGAGCCAAGATTTTTTTTAGATAAGTATTTTTTTAAGTAAAAGAAAAGTTGTCAATTTTTTACTATTCTCAGGTTGGCTGGAAATATGAAAAAATAGAAGGAAAAAGGAGAAGAAATAGAGGAAATGAATGAGACAAAAGAAAAAGAAAAAGGACAAAAAGATAAGTTTTAAATTTACAAGAAATATTAAAATTAAAATATAGTATAAAATATATAATTCTATAGAACGAGACATTACAAAATCAAAGAAGAAACATTAAAAGGAAATAGCAGAGTTTTAATTTTTGAACTGAGACTTGGCTTTTTTTTTTTTGCAAAAAAGATAAGTATTTTTTTAACAGAAGTAAAAGAAGAGATTTCAGTATTTTTGTATTTTCAGTTTAGTTGGAAACATCAAATATAAAAACGAAAGAAGAGTCAGAAGTGTTATTGTACTGAGACTTGGCTTTTTTTGCAAAAAAGATAAGTATTTCTTTACAAAATTAAAAGAAGAGATTTCAGTATTTTTGTATTTTGGTTGAAAATATCAAATAGAACAAAGGAAAGAACAATCAGAATTAAGAAGATGAAAAATTAGAAAGAATTAGACGAAACACGGAAGGATAAAAAGATAAGTTGTTTTAAATTTACAAGAAGTTGTAAAACTAGAATATTTTTCTTAATTCAAAATATAGTTGAAGTCTATATAAGACAAGATAGTATGAGATCAAAGAAGAAACATACGAAAAAAGGCGAAGAATTTAAATTTTTGAACGGGGATTTGGCTTTTTTGCAAAAAAGATAAGTATTGAGATTAAAACAATTTTTGGCTTTCTTTTCATGTTTCGGTTTTATACGAAATCATTAAAATCACTGATAAGCCAAATAACAGTTAAGCAAAACCAAAAGTGAGATTAAAAGAACTGTTTGTTGTCTTTTCAGATTTCGGTTGTATACGAATACATTGAAATCACTGAGAAGCCGAGTAACAGGTACGTAAAACCAGTTGTGAAATTAAGAAAACTTTTTGTTTTTGTTTAGTATTTCGATTTTATGCGATAACAATGAAATCATTGAAAGTCGAATAAATTTAAGGAAATAAGTAGTGAAAATTTAAAAAAAATTGTTGCTTTAAGAAGATTTCAGTTTGATACAATCACATTCAAAGCAAAATTAGAAATCACTATTAATCTAACTTAGTAATAAGAGAAAATCCTATTAACATATTACCAATAACTTTCTGTACTTCAACGTCAATTTTAATTTCTTAACTGTTATTTCAGTAACAGGTATTTATACATGTTATTTTAAAGTAGCAATAACAGTGGTAACAGGTATTGCAAACTAGCAGTCTGGCCCATCCCTAGTTAATAGTTTGATAACCAGCCGCCAAAGTCAGTTCGAAACCTTAAATGTCTTTATTAGTAGGCTACGACACTCACTAACCCAATGTCGGGAGGCCGCTGAAATCAAATGGGATAACTCAGAGATTGTGAAAAATCAACTCATTGACTTTGCTAAATCAACACTCGCATCCGGAATATCCAAAAAACAATTGAGCCAATACTTATTTACCTTGGAAAATAAGAGTTTTTAAGAATTGGTACGTACTGCTCTCAGTATGGAAAAACATTTTCAAGAGTAGAAACAATCCCACTCGCTCAAAAGTCATGTAATTCGGTTCTCACGGAAAACGAAACCAACACCGGTTCTTCGACAATTAATAGCTCAAGTAACACTAAATTAAATATAATTTGCAACTTCTGCAAAATTAAAGGCCACACTTACAGTGAATGTCTCAAACGACAAAACACCCCCATTTTTCAAATATGTAAGTACTACGGACATGAAGCAATAACTTGTAGGAGAAAAAATAACCGAAATAGTAATAGTGAGAACAACAAACAGGGAAATGCAGAACCCCATAAAAATCCATTCAAATCCGATCCTCAAAACAGTGCTAATAACACTGGCAATAGGGTGTACCATATGGCGACAGGGTGCAATTGGTGTGGGAGAAATAACAATATAGTAGACCAGTGTCAATTTAAAAACATGTGGCAAACTAACCAATCGGAAAACTCCTAGTAGTCGATCGAAAACGCCCCGACTCAACTATAATTAATTCTAAGACAAATTTTGGGCAACAAATTTCAGATAATAAAAAAAGTCAAAACAAATTAACAATATTTCCTTACCCTCAATCGAAATTGGAATTGAAGTGGGAAAAACAAAACTGGTCCAACTGTTAGTAGATACAGGATCAGAGGTCAGCCTACTCAGCCTAAGAAACATAAAGTTAGACTTAGAATATCTAAATGAATACAAAATAATAGATTTAGAAAAAGATGATAAGGAGATAGTTACGTCCGAGACGTCACCCATACCATTACCCCGAGCACCTCCCACACTTCCCTTGCCTAACAGCACATTATTCTTATAACAATGGAGATCATCCAAACCGTTACCCCGAATACCGCCCATATTCCCCTTTGCCGAACGGCACATTACTTTTGCAACAACGGGTTTCCACGCCATTGTGCATACCTTGCACAAATCAATCCCAAGCGGATACACCCCCTTCCCCTCCACCATAACTATTTTGCATAAGTAGTATACACATATCATATTTTATTTAATGAAATATGAATATTTTAAAAACAGTTTTACATTTTGCAAACTAATGCATGTTTAGACAAACTAATGCTAGCAATGCGGAACTTGATAGCACCAAGACTTGCAAGCTCTGCATAACATAATACAGAACAGGTGTTAGCTATAATAGGAAATAAGAATAGGTATAAATAAGAAGAGATTGAAATAAAGATGTTCACTTTTAATATACAGTCCAATGCATTTTAATTATTGAGCTACATTGGTCCTTCGAGCCAACCGATTTTGAACCTTAGAAGCGAGTGAACGACCCAAGTTCCCTCCATCGAGAAGACATCAGTAAGCACCCCAAGCTTACACCTTACAAACGAGTGAACGACCCAAGTTCCCTCCATCGAGAAGACATCAGTAAGCACCCCAAGCTTACACCTTACAAACGAGTGAACGACTCAAGTTCCCTCCATCGAGAAGACATCAGTAAGCACCCCAAGCGTACACCTTACAAACGAGTGAACGACCCAAGTTCCCTCCATCGAGAAGACATCAGTAAGCGTCGCAAGCTTACACCTTACAAACGAGTGGACGACCCAAGTTCCCTCCATAAAGAAGACATCAGTAAGCATCCCAAGCTTACACCTTAAACCTACAACCGAGTGAACGATCCAAGTTCCATCCATTACACGGTAGAATACATCAAAGATATCCGTTGATAAGAACCTCAAAATAATCATGGAGAGTTTAACACAAAGACAGGAAGATATAGGTGAGGCTTTGGCCAAACTTTTAGAACAAATTGGGAAAGAACCCACAGCCAGAAGAACAGAAGAATTCATCAAAAGAAAAGAAGTCGAATTGAATAACCTCTTTGGAGAATTCAATTTAATCCATAAGCAACTTATGGAAATGAAGCAACCTGACCACGAATATTTCAAAAAAAAATACTTTAACCAGGTTGAGCAAATAAAAACAAAAAATCGACCTAAAACTAAAAGCGTTCACATTGCAAAAGCAAACGCCACCGTCCATAAAGGGGTCAGAAGACGACACCAAAAGTGAAAATAAAAAAACTCAAGCCGACAAAACTGAAACATCAGCAAGCTTTCCGAATGACATTAAATGGAAGCGTGCCTTTATTCGATTGACGTCATTAAGAAAACAGCTTGAACTGATTAACATATATGAAACAATGAGTAATGCCAGTTTAGAGTTTCAAATAAAAAAACTAAACGGTGAATGGCAAAAACTGGAAGAGGTGCATGAAGAAATATTGCTGACTAATGACGAGGGTGAAGAAACAGAAGAATTATCGTCTGAAGTAGACAATTTCAGACAATCTTATGCAGAGACGATAATAGCTATGCAGGAGAAAAAGTCTGAAAGAAAAGAATCAGACCATGATGTTAGGCTACCAAGACTCCAGATTCCAACGTTTGAAGGACGATTCAATACGTGGGTCGAATTTCATGATATAATTGATCAATTGATCAAAAATAACAAGAAGTTGGCAGTTGGAAAAGATGCAGTATTTAAAAACCCATCTCAAGGGGGAAGCTGCAAAGCTGCTGACACATTTGGAGGTCAGTAACAGCAACCACAAGGTTGCATGGGATTTAATTAATGAGAGGTATGCAAACAAAAGAAAGTTGGTATACGCATATCTCCATACATTACTGAATCAACAAAAAATTGAATCAGAATCAAGTACGTTATTAAAAAAATGGCATGACACAACTAAAGAATGTCTCTATGGTATATCGAATATTGGTTTCGACACCTCGTCTTGGGAACCAATAATTATATATCATATAACACAAAAACTGGACATGGAATCCCTCAAGTTGTATGAGCAATCACTACCCAATTCAAAGGATATACCATCATTACAACAGGTATACGACTTCCTTACGAACCGTTTCGAATCATTAGAATCTTTGGTTGACAAAAAACACGATCATCATTTCACACATAAAAACCAACCAAAGCACATAGTCCGAAACTACCTAACCAAAATTGAAACCCGATGCTGATATTGCAGAAAAAGCTCACATAACATCTATAGATGCAATGAGTTTATCACTCTAAAACCAAATCAGAGGCTGGAAGCCGTGAAACGTCAAAATCTTTGCCGTAACTGTCTGAACCATACGATGAACGAAAGTTGCCAAAGCCGTAGAACCTGTAGCATATGTAAAGGCCATCATCATACCTTGCTACACAATGATGCCTTGAATAAGAATACAAGGAATACGAACATCCAAACAGCACTGGCAGAATACAACAAAGAAGTTCTATTGGCAACTGCAATGATAAAGGTTACTACATACAATGGTAATACAGAAATGTTGCGTGAGTTACGTCTGAGACTTCACCCTTTACCGCAAACCCATTATTCCCCACACGCCCCTTTGCCTAACGGTACATTAATAAATTCCTAACGGATTCCCACGCCATTTTTGCTAACACAGCAAAACCAATCCAGAACGGATACACCCCTTTTCCCTTCCACCTTTGTGCATTTGCACGACGAATGAAATATGAATATTTCAATAACAAATTAATTTTTTGCAAACGCGGCACATTATTCTAGTTACCTGAAGTGTAGTTCAAGTTGAAGTTTATTTTATAAGTTAGTTCTAATTCGACAAGATAACTGAAAGGTGCAGCCAAGCTGAAGACAGCGGCCTTTCTTTTAGCAATAAAATAAATAATATTTTATGTAATTGTAAATATTAATAAATAAAAAAAAAAAGAAAAAAAAAACATTTGTTTTTTTTTTAAACCTGCCGCTTGGCTCGATGACATAAATGGCGCAGTCGGTCGTGCGATTAAGTACAATCAAAAAAAAAAGTGCGATTAAGTACAATATAATGTATGTGCGATTAAGTACAATCTAAAAAGTGCGTTTAAGTACAATCTAAAAGTGCGTTTAAGTACAAGCTAAAAGTGCGATTAAGTACAATCTAAAAGTGCATGTTTATACAATTTCGCTGTAGAACAAAATTCAAAGTTAAAAAGTGCAATTAAGTACGAAATAAAAAGAAACTTTGTGACTAAGTACGCAGAAAAGAGGCAATAGTACAAAAACCTACCAAAAGTAAAACAAAAGCCAACAAGATTAACAACAAAAAAAGAAACGAAAGGTTCGACCAACTAAGAACAGAAAGAATGGCTCAATGAATATGGAGCAGTGCCTCGCCGCACTTACTCAGCTGATGGCAAATATGAACCAACCAATGAGTATAAGGGCAAAAATCGAAAAGGAAATTCGATTCCTTACATAACTTTCACTGGCGAACGAGGAACGTTGCCCTCGTTCGCAGTGTCAGTTACGAAAGTCCTCACTAACTATCAGCGGGAAGATGACAAGAGGCAGGTGTTTGAGGTCATCCTCGATACGAAAATAACGGGAGCAGCAAAAAATCTATTGCAAGTAGATCCAGCAACGAATTGGAACCAGTGCCAAAGCAAATTACAACAGCATTTCCGAGCATCAAAGGACGAGCTCAACATAACCCATGGACATAGGAGTACTAAGAGTAAGAAGTATTTATGAATTAGACTGTAAAAAAAAAAGATATTGTAGAAAATATTGCGGAACACGCCACTTTTAGTAACAATAGTAAGAGAGTAACAGAGATTTTCAACGGAATGCTAATAATGAAGGTTAAAGAATTAGTCTCAGGGGCGCTAGCATATGCAATCACAGGATTGCACGATCTATCAGAAATAAGGGATAAAATTAGAATGTTTTTTTTTTGGACAGGATGAAGGAAATTTAAAATCAACAATCTATAATAATTCAAGTGTAAGGAATAGTTATCAAAATAGTAATAATAATAACCATAATATGTAGGTCAGGTACATATAAAAATAATTCTAATAATAATTCGGGTACATTTAGGAGTAATAATGATGGTTATAATAACAACAACAACAACTCGAGACGAAATTCCAATAACCCTACTCGAGAAAATAACTCAGGACAATACAGACAAAATCATTACAATTCTGCACAAAACTCTAACTCCACAAACTCAGGACAATTTACGAGTAGAAACAATAATTCAGGACAGTATAAGACCAATAACTCAAGACAATATAGGAATTCGAACAGTAACGAACCTATGGATACATTATCCGCCTCCTACCAAAAGCAAATCAATATAATATACAAGTTCAGGATTTTCAGGAAGAAAGCCTTCAGGCCAACTTCCCTATATAATAATCAGAACAAAACAAAACAAATACACATTAAGGATACTGATTGACACCTGCTCAGAGACCAGTATCCTTAATCCGGGACTATGCCACCCAAAATGGCAGAAAAAATTTAACAAACCTGTTAAAATCAAAACAGCAGGTTCGTACACACATTCATTCAAAAAGGTAACAATTGTAGTGCATATATACTACCAAGCTACCTAAGCCACAACGTCAATATTATTTCCCGATCATTAACACGAACCTTACTCAAACACAGCACAAGCTATCATATTTTCCTAATGCACTCTGCTCTTGATAGAATTCTCAATGCCACTTAAAGCCTCAAATTACTGAGTTCAGAGTATTCTTGGTGCGATGCATTATTTCAAGGTGTCTGAAATTTTGTCATATATATTTGTGTGTCATCAAATAGGCTACAGGTATCTGTCGCAAATTTGATGACACATTAAAAATAAATTCACACGTTTCCACTCAAAAATAGGCTACATTAAATCGTAGAATCATATTCTGCTTATGCCTTTTTCATTAAGTAAGCAATTTTATCATTGTACATTGACTATACATAAATATTTAAGTTGTCATAGTTTGTACTATATTATTTTTGTATAAATAGGCTATGAATAAATTAATAAAATCACTTTCTGGACCTTAGAAGAGAACCGAGTGAATGAACCAAATTCCCTCTATCAAGAAGACATCCGTTGATAAGCACCGCAGGCTAATCATGGAGGATCTAACACAAAGAGAGGAGGAGATAGGTTGAGCAAATCAAACAAAAAATGGACCTTACATTAAAAGCGTTCATATTGCAAAAGCAAACGCCACCGCCCATTAGGGGGTCAAAAGACGACACCAAAAATGAAAATAAAATAACACAAACCGACAAAACTGAAACAGCATCAAACTATCCGAATGCCACCAAATGGAAACGTGCCACCATTCGATTGATGTCATTGAAAAAACAGCTTAAACTCATTAACACATATATGAAAAAATGAGCAATGCCAGTCTAGAGTTTCAAAAACCAAATGACGATTGGCAAAAGCTAGAAGAAATACATGAAGATATTTTGCTGATTAATGACTAAGGTGAAGACACAGAAGAATGGTCGTCTCCAGTGGACAATTGTATACAGAGACGATAATAGCTATGCAGGAGAAAAATCTGAAAGAAAAGAATCAGACCATGATGCTACAAGGACTCAAAATTCCAACGTTTGAAGGACGATTCAACACGTGGGTAGAATTCCATGATATATTTGATCAATTGATAAATTAATAACAAGAAGTTAGCAGATGTGGAAAAATGCAGTATTAAAGGTTACTACATGTAATGGTAAAACGCAAATGTTGCAATCACTATTTGATACTTGGGCAATAATTGTTGTGATCGTCGAACAGTCAAGTCCCAATACCCAAATTTCATCCGCACTCACACCATAAACCCTTCACCTTACAGCACCCCAGCAACTCTCTCATCTCAAACTTACTCTTCACCTACTGTGCCTCCTCCTATTTTCGACTCAATGGGCCCTCCCAATGTCAAATTAACTTCAAAATTTGCGGACCCCACGCCGCCAATGGTAGCTGACCTCGATAGTCGTTATATTATGGCACGACTTCGCGATCAGAAAATTTTTGAAAACTTTTGCTTGTACTTAGCTTGGCTTCACGATAAATCCGATTCCGTTTGCATCAAGGGCAAAACCAAGACTAATGTCATTGTTTCTATACAAAAAGAAGGCCTTCCTACTGACCCTATAGCCAGTTGAATTTGTGCAGTCGAACTGAACGGTTGTGTTTGCTCCGTGAAATAAATTCAATTTTTTATTACGGTTGTTTTTCGTTGTCTGTTTTTGGTGTCTTTCGTGTACGGAAAAAGGTACTTTTTACCTAAGTACTTGTGCGCCGAGAATTCGTCCGAAAAAAAAAGGGGTCGTGTGTGCGGTATCGGTATTTTTCTACCTGCCTACCTGCGCGACGGTTGTCTATCCATAATTCCGGGAAATAATTAACATTCAAAACCCAAAAGGGTTGCGGAGGATTAATTCCCAGAATTTTTATTGTGTGAAGCGAGGGATTAGTTCAATTGAACTAATTCCAGGAACTTGGTGTAATTAGTGTGTGTTGTGGAATAAAGCGAGGAATTATTATATTCCAGGAACTTTTGTGTTTTGCCGTCGGCGTTTTTACATAGTGTATAGTGTACAGTAGTTTGTACACTAGTGCCAGTGCGATCATGGCTGAAAAACGTAACAATATGTGGGCGACGTTAACAACAGATGACGACCTTACCGCATCCGAAATTGATGACGGATATAAGAGGGTGCAGAAGGATGCAAAATTCTTCAAACTAAAGGAGATTAATTTGAATGAGGAGGAAAAGGCAGTACAAGCGAAGAGGAAGGCCGAGAAGAAGGAGGAGCTCTGAGAGCGAAAAGAGCAGCAGAATTGGTGGAGATGGAAGTGGAAGAGGTTTCCGCGAGTGCACCAAGTACCTCGCCAGCGCAGCGGTGGAATTACCTGAGGCTCATATGCCCGGTAACCAAAATGGTAAGACACTTAATTTGAGCGATGAATTCAATTTTGAATCATATAATGGTAATGCTGTTTTTGGTGGTAGGGCCGATAATGGCGGCAGGGTGAGTGCCTGCATTGAGGACGAACCGGTCCCCAATGCTCGTTCCTCGAATGCCGTCATTATAGCGGATTCTGCCACCAAAGGCACCAAGGTTGAAAAAAATGTAGGAGATTTAGAAGAAGTAGTTGACAAGAATGTTAGGAGAATCAAAAATCTCAATACAGGGAAGTCAATTGTAGGTAAGTTAGCAGATATTAAGCGAAAGATAGTAGAGGTAGTTAGTGGTGGCATGCTTGACCCAAAATCGGCGGGCCAGGTGGTGATGGTCTCATCTCTTTATGAAGCCCTAGTTATGGAGCTTTATGGAGAGAATGAGCGCCTGAATGGACGACTTGAGGTAGTCGGAAAGGAGACTAGGGGTGTTAAATCCTCTGTCCCTGTTCCGGCTCCTCGATCGTCCTACCCAAGGCCCCCGATTGTTGGTCTGACGACAGGTATTTCATTGCCCCAAACGGCTTCTGTGCCGATGTTGGGTTTTGTAGGTCGGCCGTCATATGCCCAGGTGGTAAACCCAGCTGGGCCTGTTGCTTCTGCTCCGGAGGTTAAGCCGGCGAAGCAAACTTTCGGTGTGCTCGTCAAGAGTACCACCAATGGGACTTCCAAGGAGGTCCAGAAAAAAGTGATTGAGGAGGTTACGCCAGGGCTTGGTGTCCGTGTTCACACGGTACAAGCGAACAGAATAGGTTGCGAGATTAGGTTGCCATCTGCAAAAGAGAGGGATCTAGTGGTGAGAAACAATTAATTCCGAGAAGTAGGGCTAGCAGCTGAGGCTAGGAAGAAGGTAGGCCCGAGGATTATGGTTCAGAGGGTCCATAAGAGGATTTCTCCTGAGGACTTCCTGGGTGATCTTCACAAGTTGAACTTGAGGAAGATCACTGAGGAGCCCTTCAAGGAGGAAGTTAGGTAGGTCTCCAAACCTTGGGAGAACAAGGCAAATGAGACCTTAGGAGTAATTGTAGAATGCAGTGAGAGGATCGCCCATACTCTTTTGAGTGAAGGACGATGCTATCTCAAGCATTTTTCATTTGTAGTTAGGGAGCTTTCTCCAGTGATGCACTGTCACAAGTGCCTTAGCATGGACCATCTTCTGAGTAGATGTAGGGCGGCTGATGTCGTTTGTCGGCGTTGTGGACAGTTGGGTCACACCTCGTCACGGTGCGACAATGCAATCCATTGCCGCGACTGCGACTTTAGGGGTTACCGAGCTGGTCACAATATGCTGACAAGCGAGTGCCCAGTATATTGTGCGGCGGTTGATAGGGCGGTGTCCAGGAATTAAGATGGTTAGGTTGTTTCAACATAACTGTCAGAGGGCGCATGTTTCCACTATTAGCTTAGGGCAGTTAATTTGCAAAGCGAGGTGTAGTTTTGCGCTGTTGCAGGAACCTTTGGCCTCCACGGCCTTAAGGGGACTGCCAGCGGGAATGAGGTCATTCATCAGCGAGGGCGGCGGTACGGCCATCGTGGTGAATGACGTCAACACCGAGTGTATGCTCATTGACAAAAGTAGGTATGGTTTGCTAGTTAGCGTTGAGGGTGTCTTTGGTAGGCTTTTCTTAGCTAGCATATACTGCAAGTTCGAGCACGAGCTCGATCCGTACTTGCAGTATATGAGTAGGTTGGTTCGGCTCATTGGCAGAGGTGCGGCAATTTTCGGTCTGGACGCAAACGCGATTTCATCCCGATGGCATAGTAAGGGCTCAAACACTACGTCTGAGCACCGGAAAATCCAAAGGGGTGAACAGCTATGCGAATGGATGACCGAAAATTCGCTGCATGCTATCAATCAGCCGAGTGAATTCTACACTTTTTGCGGCCCGAATGGTAGTAGTGATATCGATGTTACCCTTGTGAATGAGGTCGCGCTGGACAATAGGGTGGGTCAAAAAATTATTTTTTGGAATTGAGAGTTCTAATAGCACTTAAAAGTGGCCATCTGGTGTCCATAGCACATATGCAAAATATTTTTGAAATCGATTGACTTTATCTGCCTCCAATTTATCTTTAAAGTTTTGACGTTTTCAACTTATTTACCATAATTGATTTTTTTATTTTTCAAATTTTTAAATAAGGTGGCTTTAACTTTCTGTTGGTCTCACTTCGTTATTTGTACTTTATTTAAAAAAAAAAATCAAAGTAGGCCGTTACCCCAGTAACATGGCATTCATTTAAAAGGTTCTTCATCTTCAGTGTAGTCGCAAAACTGAAGCTTAGTTTATATTATAGTTGTGATTGTGATTGCTTTAAAATTTCTTTGAATTAAATCTGTCGAAATGGAACGTACTAAAAAGGCTTTCAAATGTCCTATATTTGGCGAGACTTGTGATTTTAAGACTAATGTACTCCCCACTTACGAAGAGGTAATGAAATGTTATGAATGGAACAGGCACAATTTGAAAATTAATAAAAAGGAACCAACGTTTAAGGAAATAAGTGATATAGTGTGTAAAAAAAATCGAATTTGTTTGGAAACAGGCATCACTACCGGTTATTTCGACTACGAGATCATTACAAATGATAAAATCTTATCATGGTAAGTGTAAACAACTTCTGAAGTTCCATCCCAACATTCCAAAAAAGAAGCTAGAGGAATTTGTTTCTGCTAGCAAAGTTTTATTTGACATTTCAACTTGTAAATGCTCTGATTTTTCAAAATGCAAATGAATGCAATGAAAGAAGTTTTCTGAATTATCAAATAACGACAAGGAAAATGATAATTGGGAACACAGATGTACTCGCTACAAAAAATAATCTTAAAAGTCTGAAAAGAAAAATGGATAGAGAAACATCAGCAACTTGCCTTGCGAAAACGTCTAAAAGTGTTTCTGCTTCTGTTCTTAACAATATTCCAACAGAAGTACCATCGGATTCATGTGAAGATTCAGATAGCGAAGATATTTTTACAATTGACGATGACGACTCCAAAGAAAAGGAAAAAAAAACAGCAATCCGTAACACTGAATTACTCTTCGTTATCTCAAACCTGCGACCGATATAGGGTATCAGACAGAGCGGCAGCTGCCATTGCTTCTGTAATCTTACAGGAATCTAAATTACCCATTATTGACAAAAATAAACTAAGAAGGGAGCGAAAAAAGGCAAGAGAAAGTGTTCAAAATAAAGAATCTGTTTCTGAGATCAGTGCTTTGTATTTCGACGGTCGAAAGGACAAACCGTTCGTCAACCGGAAAAGAAATGGAAAGTATTACCGCGAACAAGTGATCGAAGAACATATTTCACTAATAAGCGAACCAGAGTCAAAATACTTAGGTTACATTGCTCCAACATCAGGTACTGCTAAATGTGTTGAAAAAGAGTTGTTTAACTATTTCCTGACAGAAAAAAATATCATTGGAAAATTTAGTAGCTATTGGATGTGATGGTACCAATGTCAATGTTGGGAAATTTGGAGGGATCATGCGTCTGTTGGAAAAAAGATTAAAAAGACCATTACAATGGATAGTTTGCATGTTGCATATGAATGAGCTGCCATTCCGTCATTTATTTGCCCATGTTGATGGCGTAACTTCGGGACCAAGAACATTTTCAGGAGTGATTGGAAAGGATCTGGAAAATTGTGAAGAAAAGTCTATCGTTAAATTTAAGAGCATTCCAGGAGAGTCGCTGCCGATTATAGACAAGAAGAACCTTAGCTCTGACCAACTTTATTTATTCAGGATCGTTTCAGCGGTTTTGACTGGCAGTTGTCCCGATGACCTAGCTGATAAATCCCCCGGAAAGATGTCCCATGCTATAGGTGGCTCACTAAATCTAATCGCATTCTTCGTCTTTATATCGGAACAGCAACTCCTGCGGAAAGTTTGATATTGTTAGCAACTTACGTCGTGAAGGTATATGCTCCAACTTGGTTCAATATCAAAAGCCAACCTACCTGCAAAGATGGAGCCAGGCATTTATGGGGTTTAATCTCGAAAAGTCGCTATCTTTCCGTAGAATATCAGACTGTTATTGATCCTGTAATCAAACGAAACAGTTTCTTTGCGCATTCAGAAAATTTATTGCTAGCAATGTTAACTGATCCAAGAAAACATATCAGAGATATTTTAAAAGCTCGCACCGAAAAACCTACTCGGTTAAGAGTTTTTGAAGTCCCAAATATAAAATTGGATGCAAAAGTGTAATATGACCTCATCGATTGGCAAAAGGATATTTTTGAACAACCTATGTATATTAAAACATATTTCAAACGATGAACTTTAATACTTTATTGCTCAGGAAGAAAACAACCAAATTGAATTTTTGGGGCTACCATGTCACACCCAGGCCGTTGAGAGGGCAGTTCAGACCGTCACAGAAGCATCAGCAACTTTATGTAAAAAAGAAGCACGTGAAGGATTTATACAATTTAAGATTGTGTCTCGTAAATTGATGCCAAAATTTGACAGTAAAAAAAAACTTTTGTGTAAATTGATTGTCGATTTAAAATCAAATTATTAAAAAGTTCCTTTTAATAAATCCAATGTGATGAAAAATAATTTTTGTTGCATTTTTAAGTGAAAATAATGAATTAAGAAAGAAATTTACCTTACTTTGGAAATTTATTACTCAATGCTTTTTTTTATTAAGAATTGGAGGCAGAAGGAGTTGCCTGATCTCAATAAAATTTTTTGTTTTCATTCATAACATCATTTCGCAACTTTTTACCGCTATTAGAATCGAAATACATGAAAAAAAAATTTTGTCATACTTAACTCAACGTATGACAAGCACATTGTTTTGAAGTCGATTGCAGACTACCGTATGAAAGAAGGTAGACAAATCTCTCTTAGAGATGCAGGCATTGACTCCGACAAACACATCTATATGAATGAGAGCTTAACGAAAAGGAATCGTCATCTCTTACAAGAAGCAGTCAAAAAGAAAAAAAAACAAACAGCTCTTCGCTGCATTCACCAGAAATGGAGTTGTGTATGTTAAGGAGCAAAAGATCGGTCCGAATATAAAAATAGACGACGAAAGTGTACTGATCACCATTGCCACGAGAAATCAAACAGCAAGATCACATAATGGAAATGAAGACCTTAATGCAACTATACGCTAAAAACAAATTAAGTGCTCTCTTTTATAATTTATATATGTTTATGTATCTCCTTATGCTAAGAATTAATTATATTTTTTCTTCCTCTTTCTTTTTCTCTTTCTCTTATCTCTTTGTTGGTACTTTTTCTTTTAGGGTATTCTGTTTTTCTGTCAAAATAATTTTCTACAAAATTCTTGTAAGTGTTGCTGATCGCTTTATTTATTTTTTTTTTTTTTTTATGATTTTTTCTTAAAATGAATAGTAATTACAATATCTCAGGGGTCGGTTCCACTGATCATACAAAAGTTCTTCTAAATGTTCTATGTAAACAAAAAAATGGTCTTAACATATGCCATTTAAATGCACAAAGTTTGAACAATAAAATCGATGACTTGCGACTACTCTTTGACGATGGCAACGTTGACATCGTATGTATTTCGGAAACCTGGGTAAAGTTAGAGAGGTCAAGTGGTCTGTTTAGTTTGAATGGATACAACCTTGTCGCTTCAGATAGGCATGACAGAATTGGTGGTGGAGTTTGCGTTTATATAAAAAAACCGTACCGATTTAGTGTTATCAAAAAATCTACTCAAAATGATTTATTAGAATATATCTTTCTTGAGATAAAACATGGTGGACAAAAGTTGTTAGTTGGGTGTTTGTACATGGCGCCTGATAGAGCTCACCACATCCTAATCCTCGATTTGCTAAGTGAACTATCGCCGCTTTTTAGTAATATTGTGCTCTGTGGTGACCTAAATCTTAATATTTTAGATGGAAAAAATAAAGCATTTTCAGACATGATTGAAACTTTTCGACTTAAATTTGTCAATAACAATCAGCCTACACACTTTATGCCAAATAAACAACCTTCACTGATTGATGTATTTGTCGTCTCTAATTTAAATCTGATTCTTCATTATGATCAAATTCAAGCATCTGCCTTTTCTCATCATGACTTGATTTTCATAACGATAAATGCATTTATAGACGAAGCAAACGATGTTTCTTATGATGTTTTCAACTTTTCAAATATAAACTTAGAATTGCTTTTCACTGAATCCCAACATTTAGACTGGTCACCAATTTATTCTACAAGTAGTCCAAATGCTCAAGTTGATGCATTTAACCAAAACATCCACTATTTGTTTAGCAAATATGTATCCGTTAAAAAGAGGAAAATAAAAAAGAATAAATATCCCTGGTTCACTCAAGAGGTAAGAGAGCTAATTAATGTTCGTAACCTTTTGTATGCAAGATGGCGCAGGTTCAGGTGTTCTTTATTACTTAACCAATTTAGAAGAGCACGTAACGCTGTAACTTCCTTAATCCGTAAGAACAAAAGGATCTTTTATGAAAATAAGTTTTCCTTTTGTGAATCTAGTTCCAATTTTTGGAAGCAGATACGTCAAGTTGGTGTTAAATCACATAAGCAGGCTCTTCCCGATGACCTTGACATTGAAAAACTAAATGAAGGATTTATCCAGTCGCAATCAACAGTTGTCGTTTCATCACCGGATACCCATTCACCATTCAATAATCAACTTGCAATGTGTTCTATTGGCTGTGTAGATCAAATTACCGTTGGCCAAGAAATTTTAAAAATAAATTCCAAGGCATCGGGCTCAGATGATATTCATCCAGATTTTATAAAAATCCTACTTCCTGTTATTTTACAACACATAACACATATTTTTAATACTGTGCTCACTACATCAATTTTTCCTGATTGCTGGAAAATAGCCAAAATTATCCCCCTTCCAAAACCTTCTTCTGGTAGAGAAAAAGACTATAGGCCCATTGCAATTCTTCCTTTTATCAGCAAAGTTTTGGAAGCAGTTATTAGCAAGCAAATCAAACGGTATTTAGAAAATAATAAACTACTAACCAAATATCAATCAGGCTTTCGTTCAAAGCATAGTTGCACGACAGCTCTATTAAAAGTATGTGATGATATCCGTGAAGGATTAGATAAGAAAGTGGTAAATAATGCCAAAAGTCTTGGATTGATTGTTTTCTTGGATTTCTCCAAGGCTTTCGATTCTGTGAATCACGAAATTCTTTTAAATAAACTAAAAAACAGATTCTTATTTGACAACTTTACATGTAATTTAATAAAGTCATACCTCAACTCTCGAACGCAGTATGTTTCGCTTAAAGGCAAATGTTCTTCACGTATACCGGTCACCTCCGGTATCCCGCAAGGCTCTGTCTTAGGCCCACTGCTATTTACCTGTTTTATAAATGATATATGTGAATGTTTTACTGATTGTGAATATCACATCTATGCGGACGATGTTCAAGTATACTTGACTTTTCCAGAACCACTTGCCGGTATTTTTATAGACAAAATTAATCTAGAATTAAGTCAAGTGTACGACTGGACAATCCTAAATAAACTTCATCTTAACCCATCAAAGACTAAAGCTTTATTAATTGATAGAGGCAAAAATTTAGACATTACAAATTTTCCTAAAATTCATTTAAATCAATCAGCGATTGAATATGTAACTTTTATAAAGAATCTGGGAATATATTTAAGCAGCAGCTTTGGTTGGGATATTCACATTAACAAAACAGTTTGTAAAATATATGGAGCTCTTCGTGGCCTCTATCCTACAAGAAAATACCTACCTTGTGATGTTAAACTAAAATTAGTAAAGGCTTTTATTCTACCTATAATTACTTACGGCTGCGAAATCTTTTCAAATTTGGACTATGAATCCATGAAAAACCTCACAGTTGCCCTCAATAGTTGCGCGAGATTTATTTTTGATAAGAACAGACACGAACACATCTCTAACTTTACAAAACAGATCTTTGGATGTTCTCTGAACGCTTATTTGAGATATCGAACGGTGTTAACGTTGCATAAGATAATAATAACCAAAGAACCTGATTATCTATTTGAAAAATTAAAATTCGGAAGAGGTGAAAGAAACCAACAATTAATACCTTCCAGGCATAGGTACCAGGCTACCGGCCGCCAATTTTTTGTTTACGGAACTCAACTTTGGAACTCATTACCCCTTAATATAAAGCGCATCAGCAACACAAAACTTTTTGCCAAAGTATTATTTCATTATTTCACAGAAAACTACTGATTAAAACTTAAAACCAACAATTTTCGTATTCTTCCTTCTTTATCTTTATCTATCTTATGTCGATTTCATTTATATTATTTTCTACTCTTTGCTTCGTATTATAATATAACATTCTTTTCTTTATATTTCATTTATTTAATTTTTATTAAAATGTTATTTTATTTATTATTTTTTTCTCTAACTTAATATTTATATGTAGGTATGTTTAATATTATTGTATGATAAAAAGTATTAAATTAAGCTTGTACATCTTTTCAAAAGATCTTTATCTTATATGTACTAAGAATTAAAGTCAATAAACAATAAACAATAAACAATGTGACCCACCCTACTGGACAACCTAGGTTTCCAATGGTCCATCAGGGAGGGCGAGGGTGTGAGCGATCACAGCTTGATTCAAGTTGAGATCGATTGCGCTCCCGTTCTTCAGGGTGACCGTGGTGACCTGGGAGACAGGCGCTGGCGACTGAACAATGTCGATTGGGCATTGTATCAGGAGCACATCAGAAACAGGGTGACATCGATTCCGCTCGTTGTTTTTGAGGATTTGGGCATTGATGCCAAAATAGGTAGACTTAATGAGTTAGTCTGGGGTGTCAACGATGATCTCCTTCAGAGAAGCCGAAAGGTGAATCGAAGAGGAGTGAAATGGTGGACACCTCAGTTAGAAAGGAAAAGACGCGAGGTTAGGGCGCTTAGGAAAGATTTCCAAAGGGCTAGGAGGACTGGTGCGGCTGACTTGGATCAGTTAAGAACTGCCTTTAGGCGGGGATTAGCTGAGTACAAGAAGATGCTGTACGTTTCTAAGGAAGAGAATTGGAGATCCTTTGCCGACCAACACAGGGATGACCCTTGGGGTCAATTATACCGTGTTTGTCGGGGAAGAAAATCCATGGAGATAGGTAGCATAAAAGAGGGAAGTGTAGTCCATACAACTTGGAAAGATAGTGTAGGAGCTCTCATGAGATCCTTCTTCCCTAGGTCTGAGGGCTTGGAGGCCCCGTCGGCTGGCGGGCTTCCGGCTGCTCCTAGCTTAGGTTTTGATGAGATTGAGGTAGCTGTTGGTAGGCTCAAGTCGAGGAAGTCACCTGGTTTCGATGGGCTGACTGGCGAGATGGTGAAAGCCATCTGGTCGGCGTTCCCCGAATACTTGGAGAACCTATTCTCGAGTTGCGTCAGGGTAGGTTATTTCCCGTCGGAATGGAAGCGTGCGAGGGTTCTTGCACTCCTGCAATCTCCGGATAAGGTCAGGTCTAATCCTAGATCTTATCGCGGCATCAGCCTCCTTCCAGTGCTTGGCAAAGTACTGGAGAGAGTGATGGTGAACAGATTGATGGAGTGTGTGCCTGAGCCATGCCCATTCCAGTTTGGCTTCACGTCAGGGCGTAGTGTTGTGGACGCTTGGTTGCACGTTAAAAGTTGCGTCCAGGAGTCCACGGCCAAGAATGTGTTAGGGATCTTTGTTGATTTTAAGGGCGCATTTGACTACATAGACTGGACTTCCGTTCAGTCTAGGCTTTCTGAGGTCGGTTGCCAGGAAGCGGCCCTCTGGCAGAGTTATTTCTCTGACAGAACGGCGCGCATAGTAGGTGCTGTTGATGAGGTGTCGGTTAGGGTAGAGCGGGGCTGTCCGCAGGGGTCCATTGGAGGTCCATTTATTTGGAATCTGATGATGGATCCTCTGTTGACGGTCCTTAGCTCTGAGTGGCAGTCTGTCAAGTGCAGTGCTTTTGCTGATGAT
The DNA here is from genome assembly GCA_947049315.1 of Epistrophella euchroma. Classification (NCBI taxonomy): domain Eukaryota; kingdom Metazoa; phylum Arthropoda; class Insecta; order Diptera; family Syrphidae; genus Epistrophella; species Epistrophella euchroma. The sequence goes on along the minus strand of OX346246.1, from coordinate 116,162,860 downwards.
CTTCTGGTTCTTGTCGAAGGCCGGTCTAGAGCCGAGCTGGAAAGCAGGGGCACGGAGGTCATGGGCAGGGTGCGTGCTTGGGGGGCTAGTGTGGGCGTGGGTCTGGCAGTGGATAAGACGGCGATGATGTTGCTCAAAGGCAAATTAGCGCTTAGTCGGCCTCCAACTGTTAGAGCTGGCGATGTTTCCCTGAGGTATGTGACGCAAGTCACGTACCTTGGGATTACATTCGGTGAGAGGTTAAACTTTCACCCCCATTTTGGCCGAGTTAGGGACAAGTTAACGGCGGTAGTTCAAATGGTAAGGCGAGTTCTTACAAAAGAATGGGGCCTTACTAGGAGGGCAGTTCGCATCATCTACGAGGGACTATTTGTTGCTTGTGCAACCTTTGGTGCCCCCGTGTGGTGCGACACTGTCAAGAGTGTTGTAGGTAGGAGAAAAATTCTCTCTTGTCAGAGGATAGTGCTCCACGGGTCTCTGCCAGTATGTCGCACGGTTTCTACGGAGGCAATGCAAGTACTGGCGGGGGCCCCGCCTCTTGATCTGGTGGTGATACGACTTGGTATTGCCTTCAGATTGAAGAGACGGATGAGCTTGTCCCCGGGCGATTGGGAGGAGGCCTCAGACGTACTTCACCTAGGGAGTAGGGAAGTTAAATCCTTATTAGATCAGTGCGTGTTCACTAGATGGGCTACTAGTGAGAAGGGAAGGGTAACTTTTGAGTTCCTTCCCGATGTAGTGCAGGCAGTTCGTAGGCCGGTTTTAGGATTCTCGTTCCACATGGGCTTCTTGTTGACTGGGCATGGTTCCTTGAATGCATTTTTGCATAAGAGGACCATTGCTCCGTCGGCAGGATGCTCATGTGGCACGGGAAGTGAGGATTGGCGACACGTCATTCTTGACTGCCCGAGCTACGCTGATATAAGGGATCTCCCTTGTATGGGCGTGGTGCGGACGGAGGAAAACTGGGTTTTCAGTGGCATTTTCTTTAATAGAGAGGCTGCTGGAAATCTAGAAGTGTTTGCCAAAGAGGTGTTCACTAGCAGGAGGTTGCGACGATAGGTCGTTTTTGAGGATAGCTTGTTGTTGTTGCTCTATGAGCTGTTGTTGTGTAGGGGATGCGCTAGGAGCATTGGTTCTCTAGGTCGTTCCTTAGGTAAATTTTTGTTATTGTTGTCTTGTTGTTGTGGTGTAGGGGATGGTCTAGGGACGTTGATTCTCTACCAACCGACGTCCCTGGATCATCAACTGCTCCTGCCTGCTTGTTGTCTCTGCTGACATGCTGACCTACACGCCCACCAAGTATTGGTGGACGTACGGGCCAGCTAATATGTCGTTAGGTTGCGTTGCGGCACTGCCTTGCTTGCTCTCCGTTTAGGAGATCTTGCAAGGCAGTAAGGAGGTTGCCAGGCCTCGGGCTGTAAGGAGTTCATCTGGAAGTAACCTACACGGTTGCGAAGCTCCACCGGAAGCTATATTCTGGTACCACGGGAGACAGGAGCCCCCGGGTCTTGTCGTTTCTGGTCTCATTGACACTGGTCGGCTTGACTCGGCCTGTCTGAGAGGTAGGCCCCCTAGTGGGAGTATCGTGGTGGCTGTGGTTGTCCAAATGCGGAACTAAATGGCATTCTAAGGGATCCGTCTTCCACCTAAGACCCTTAGAATGCAAGAGGTGTGCAAGATAGGCCTCGCTCCTCAACAAGGGGTGCAGTTCATGCCTTATACATGACTGTGAAATTGTACTGGGATAGTACTTGTACTGCCCTGGGGGGTTGACCGGCACTTTTCTCTGGTCCTGATATTGTGGGTAGACCCACCGTGAAATGAGTCCTAAACGGAAGGTGTTCACGTTAAGCTTGCGTATAATATCTGACCCTATAGCCCTAAAAAGCATCTACACCCGGTACCATGAAAGTTTTAACATTTCTCCTACCACAGTAACAAACGACCTTCGTACTTATGCCTCTCACATCAGCTACAAAGGTACATCTTACCTTCAAAACACCCGCAACAACTTCAAAAACTACTTTCGCTCCTAACAAAAAACTGGAAATTGACTCTACCCTAAGCATATTATCCCTTTACTACAAAAATGTCAGAGGACTTCGAACCAATACCACTAACGTTTATCTTAATTCTTAGAAACTACCATATGACATCTTTGCTTAAGGCGACATAGTGCTTCTGCACGATCAAGCAAAGTCAAGAATCCAATGGAAAATGGTAGTCGTCGAGCAGATTTACCCTGGACGAGATGGAAAATACGTTCCTGCGAGGTTCGCTGCGCTGGTGGTACTCGATTCAAAAGACCAATTATCCTTCATTCCATTCCTTTCAATCAAATACATCCTCACTTTTATTCTTTTTTTTTATTCTCACAGTTAAAATAGTCAGTCCATTTTTAAAACAAATTCACAAATAAAAGTTGTCAAATAAAGTTTTACCTGTTTTTTTATTGAGAGAAAGAACAATCTTTACAATTACTGAACCATCCAATATTGTGTCATACATAAGTCGGTCACACAATTAATCAATAACTTTAATAAATTACAAAAATTATTTAATAACTGTATACCTTCGCGTTTTACCTTATTCTGTTTCTCGCTGAGCCACAAATTAACAGAATGTCATCGAAGTGTGCGGCCCTGAATTTTTCACTTTTCTCTACTGCCGCTGATCTTGTTGCATGTAATTGAATATACAACAAGCAATTTCATCCCCTTTGTATTGGAGTTAGCCGTAGCACTAAATCATTCTTGGCAAAAATTCGGAGAATCTTCTCCTATGTTTGCGATGATTGCAAATCCATTTCACCCGCTCACATCATTTGGGCAATTAAATGCAATAATGATCTTTTAAATTCAATAAACGATTCCATTTCGGATCTTAAGTCTGAAATGCGTCACAGCCAAAAAAGCTGCGTACGGTCGATCGAAGAGAATTCCAATGCAATCAACAACATACATATTCAATAAAATAGAATATAGAACTGAAGCACCACCGAAAAGGAATGACGCAGCCATCATACTTTTCTTTTTATATCAATGTGAAAAGAGTGCAAAAGAGACGGAAGGCAATCATCAAAATAACACAACCAAAAATGCATACAACATGGTTGGAGATGGATGGTCCGAGATTTTAGATTTTATAAGAAAAACAAATGTTTTACAAAAAACAAAAAAAAAATGGTACATAAGTATAAACTAAATAGTATGAAGGCAACTAAGAATAAAACTAGTTTTATGGATGTGTAGCCACCAAAAAAAAAAATCATCCTGTCCGATATCATTACTTTTCAACCCGTATAATGAGGACACCTACTTCAACCTAACCAAAGGGATTATTTGATAAAATTAACTCATAAAAATTCATAGTTGTATTCCTTCAAGAATTGAACCAGGATTAAAATTCAGTGCCCTGGAAAAGTAGATGGAGCAAATGTTAATGGAACCGGTATAATCTCATTACTTCAACCCTGTTTGTTCCGTATCGGAAGACAAACAATCCTTTACGAATAAATTGATCATATTAGCTTAACATTCAAACAACCCGGTATTGAGAGACCTGCAATTGATCTAAACTATACCAATCTAATTTGTATTGAGATATATGTAAGTCACCAGGTACTTATATTGAATGCAAACAAAGCCCTAAAAGAAAACACTTTAGACACGAAACATTGGAATAAAACGTTTTAGACTTCGAAACACGACGTATTGAAAAACATAGCTTCAATAACATCAGTATCACTTAGTACACTAGCTTTTCTTTGTACAACAGTAGTTTCGATTATAATATTCCTGTTAAGACACAAAAGAAGCAACAAACCAAACTATGAGATACCTAGATCAACGCCTCTTATCAGTAGAATACATCACCCAAATGAATTCCCTTTTAAAACAATTAAACCACCAGTTACACCTCCACCACCAATACCAAACAACAATTAGAAACAAAATCAAAGTCTTGAAAGATTTAGATCTTTAAAAAGACCCACAAAAAACTACAACTACATTGATGACGCTTTTCTTACAGAAAAAGAGGCAAGCAACCAACGATCTTCTTTTATGACATCAAACGAATTGGCAAACTACATCGCTTAGACGGAGAACGACTTCATCGACCACAATAAAATCCATAACTACATGAGAAAATTAGAAAACCAACCAGTAGGCTCTGTTTTTAATTTGCAGTTCGTAACAAACTGTATTTTAAAGAGAGAGTACAGTGTACAGCTGACGGAGTGGATCGGACAAAGAAACATTTTCCACTACGACTACAGGATTCTTTTCTTACCGATAGAAGTAAGAGCCATTTTCTTCACTACAAGTTGAACTCAACTTGAGGATTTTTATTCTCAACTTGTGATTTTGTATTTATTCACTCAAAGTTGACAGTTTCAACTTTTGATTCTTAACTCTCGAGTTGATCAACTTCTGGTTTTCTCAACTTCTGAAAATAGTAGAAGTTGAGAGAGCAAACTTGAGAGTTTTCTGTCAAATTCAAATTTTAATACATTTTGTTGCATCTTCTGTCAAAAATTAATCTCTGTTTCGGTTTGAACAAAAATATTTTAAAAATAAAATGTTCCGAGAAAATTATTATTGGGAAAATCATCCATCGTCTGCTTCCGGAAGCGAAGATAAAGAAGAAGAATTGTTGGCGATTGAAAGAAGACAATATAAAATGAGTCCACGGGTCGGGCTCGAAAAATGGGACGACCATGATTTTATGTACCGATTTCGTATTTCAAAGCGAACGACAATTTTGCTCTTGGAATTGATAAAGGATAGTTTGCCATGCTCTGAAACAAGGTATGCAGTGAATTCTTTAGTTTAAATTATGCTAACTTCTATATGTGTAGATCGCGCGAATTACGACCAATTACCCAATTATTGATTGTGCTGAGGTATTATGCCCTGGGGTCAATTCAGTTGGCCATTGCTGATTTTATTGGCGTAAGTATTTCAACAGTGCATCGTAATGTGAAACGGGTATCAAATGCAATTGCTAACCTTGCGCCCCAGTTTGTTCGCATGCCCGAAACACGAAGAGAACGGTTACAAGCAGCAAGAGAATTTTATGAGATAGCCAAATTTCCAAGAACAATTGGGGCAATAGATTGCACGCATGTAAGAATCCAATCGCCTAGTGGAAACGATGCAGAACTTTTTAGAAACCGCAAGGGTTGGTTCTCCATAAACGTTCAGACCGTGGCATCTGCAGACCTAAAAATAATTGATATCGTTGCTCGTTGGCAGGTATGATCTACATTTATAATAAAACTAAATGAAAGTTATGCCCGTGACTTTCGGTTCTATTCTTTTCTCAGGGTTCCACGCACGATCAACGCATTTTCAATTCGTCAACTTTAAGGCAACGATTTGAAGAGGGTGATTTTGAGCACTTTATTATTATTGGTGACTCTGGCTACTCAAACACAAATTACTTGGCGACACCTTTTCAAAATGTTTCAAACTCCGTTGAAAACTTATAAAACGAGTCTCAGATTCGCACCGAAATTGTGTCGAGCGTTCTTATGGAATTTGGAAAAGACGGTTTCCAATATTGGCCACCGGGCTAAGATGCAGAGTTCAAACTGTGCAATTGATTATAATTGCTTGTGCCGTCCTTCACAACATAGCAATCGATGAAAAGGAACCACAAACTCCACCGGAAATGCCCGGATTCGACGATATGTTGCGTAATACAAATGTTCTATCCACAAGGCAACATCAATTACCTTTGGCAACGGTTGGGAACGCAAGGTCTCGAATTCGAAATTATTTTCAGTCAATCTTAGACCAAGAATAAAGAAATCAAAATTGAAAAAAAAAGAACTTTTGCGTAATAAATTAATATATATTATTTAATAAACATGTATTCATCGGCTCGCTCAAAGCAGGGAGTTTTTTTTTTGGTGGACCGCCACCTGTTGCCTTGGCGTCCTTGGCAAAATAAAAAACTCTGTTTTTTAAATTTTGCTTGATTTTGCCGTACTTCACCCTCCATGACTTCAAAGCCCTCTCCTAAAGAATAAAAAACATTGTACAAACATACATATTTTAGAAAGTAATGTTAAATTAAATTTGTACAAACAAACTTGAATTGTTTGGTAATATCCTCCCACGCCTTGTCCTTATCGCGCTTCGTTGCGCCGTCAGTTTTTTTATTTTCTACTATATGGCTATATTGCAAAGCATTTGCAACTAGCCAGTCTTCCTCCTCTGCGGTATATACCACTTTTGGCAACTTATTTTCGGGCATCATTTATTTATTTTTATTTTTTAATGTACAAAAACAGCCGGAACTTTAATTTTCGAATAATCGCACAAAATAAATTCAAATCTAAAGTTGAAATATACGTATCTGTCAAAAATTTCCCAAGGAAATTTTTAAAAACGCAAGTAGGCTAACTTTAAAATTTCAACTCTCGAGTTGAGATTTCAAATAGTGAAGAAAAACAAATTTCAAATTGTCACTCAACTCTCAAGTTTGTGTCAACTCTAGAGTTGGCCAACTTGAGAGTTTGCGGCAAGTTGACAAATAGTGAAGAAAATGGCTCTAAGAGGGCTACACTGGTTGTTATAAGTTTTGAATAACGAAAATAGAACTATTAAAAGCTATAACGGCCTAGGGACCTCCGGATCTGAAGCAATGACAGCAGTACATAAATTCTTAGAATATGAATAGAGGAAAAATGAAGAAAAGTTTCCGGAGTATATCATGAAAAATGTAAGGGTCCCAAACAAGCTACGAACTATAGATAACGGAACACTTATATGCAGTATAGCCAGACATTTGAAGAAGAGGATAAATTTGCGACTGAAACATGAACTCTTAAAAGTAGAAAACATTTGACTATGTATTAACATTTAACCCTTTTGACTTTTTCAGGAAATCGAAGTTTCGGCGCCTAGTACTCTTAGGCTTTCGTTGACGAGCCGTAAAGCCAACAAAGTAGGGACCTAATCACAAGATTTAAAAAAAAATCTCATTATACAACAATGGGAACGAATGACCGAAATATGAAAATCCCGAGATGTTTTCATTTTGTGTACGCCCAAAACATAAAAATATAATCGGTAATAAACCAATTCCAAAGTAAACATATACAACATGGTACATAATTACATTAATCATTTCATTTGCCTTAATACTTTAAATCTACCCTTTGCAGGAAAAGAATTGTGTGTGGCGAATTCCCAGACATATTTTTGGATGCGTATTCGAAAAGAATTCGCAGAAAAGAACTAAGTTTAATTTGCCTATTACAATCCAACCGCTGCCAAGTACAGACGTCTTTTTAACTAACTCTTCATTACCCATTATACCCACTTTAATAATAACTAAATTTTATTTCAGTTTCCCATAACTGAGTTCGCCTACCCCTGCAGTTTTAATCGCGATAATCTCTTTCGCCACCGTTGACAATTTAAATTAATAATTTGTAGTCTTTTAACTAAAATTGTTTAATTGACCTACTCAAAATAAAATAAAAAAATAAATTTGATGGCCCAACAGCTCATGAAGAACTAGGGCCTAGTGACTTACAACTCTCAACCATTCCTGTGTGCGTGTCTGCAGGAATGGAGGGGACCTACAGTTTATTGCCGAATCCGAACGGCTAACGAGCGGCACTTTTCTGTGACAGGAGATACTCTTGGAGGATTTGTCAATTCCTCGCAAGAGGCAGTAGCCGTTTTTCTTTTAAATAAATAGATGGCGAGGCTTAGACCTCTGGCATGACAGTCCATCGCACTAACCATCACGCCACGGCTACTACAATTGACCTACTCATTGTGTTATAAATCTATCAAAGTAATTTGACACATATTCCACCTGTGTTCTTGCAGTCGTTACCCTCAATACCTATCAATACCATCGCCACCGTGTTAATACGTTGCAATTTGTTTATTTTGCTAAATTGGCCCATATTCGAATTATTGTCAAGTTAACCTTGTGATTTGTCACCGTTTTATATCAACGCGTGTGACTCATTCTGCTTAACAGCTCTATTATTCGACCCACAATAGTTGTTTCGTTTTTTTGCCTACGCGCCTGTAATTCGCATTCCATTTTTTTTGTTTTTTTTTTTGTGACCAATTAACTATGGAAAATTATCACTGTCGAGTCCCTCATTGTGACGTCGGTAATAAAAATGCTGAATTAGTTTTCTGTAAAGGAATCTGCGGTAAATCATACCACCCCACATGCATTAGCCTCAGCAAAAGGTCAATTACATATTTAAACGACTCCAATTATTTCTTTTTTCATTGTGATGAGTGCCACAAGATTTCCCTTTCTGACGTTCTGCGTGCTATCAAACTGAATAACGACAATATCAACTGTGTCTCTATAAAATAAGACGCTATAGAGTATCAATTATCCGCGTTAACCAAAATAGTTCGCGAAAACCTACGCGACGACTCCCCTACTAGGCATATTCTACATTATGTAGAAACTCATGTATATGTATAGAAATGTGTGTGTAATAAGCATTTATTTTAATTCATATCTTTTTTCTAGTTTGGAATTCAGGTGACCACAGCACATTCCACAAGTTCGTGGCGAATCGAATTGCAAAGATCAAGGAATGTTCACCCAATGGCGTCACTTCCCATGAAAAGAAAACCCAGCAGACCTCCAACCTCGGGGAATATAAGCAGCTAGCTTCATGTCATGTAGCATGTGGCTTTATAGACCCTTCTTCCTCAATGGAACCGAGTCAGTACGGCCCCAACATTTCATAAGAGCTATAAATAGGTACCTTCCGATTTAAAATTAAAAAGAAAAGACACAAAGGCAGTAGCATTGCAAGACAAAACAAGTGAAATGATTTACCAGATAGAAATTCGAAATTCCTTTTAATTTTCAGCAACATACGATAAACTACGTTCTCCGGTTCACCAAAAGAGCGAAGAAAACGGACATTAATCCAGTAGAACAAACAGCATCACCTAAAAAACTCAATGAATCCCTTATTGGTCATCGTAAAGCAATTACAGTCTTCTGAATTCAGAAATGAAATCCAAGATCTTAAGAATCATAAGCCTATGCAGAGCTAGGGCATTGACTACACTGGCACCCTTTTAAAATAAAATGGGCATTCTACGAGTTGGAGGCAAACTACTCATCAACCAACTTAACCCATTGCACTGCATAACAACTATGCATATAATGCATAACTGCAGTTATGCAGTTTCGTGTCACACTTAATGTGACGCAATGGCTCAGTGGGTTACTTCCACAATGCAACTCAAAGCTGAGTAATGCATTCAAAGCTGAGTAATGCATTCTGGAAGTTAAACCAAGAAGTCCCAGCTAGGTCGTCAGAACTGGTGAGTCTGACTGTACCTACCCGACCGGACGGTTGTTTCTTGTTTCATTAACTTAACATTGTTTCACTAACTTTAATGACCCTAACAAATGTTGTGGAAGCTGTCTAGTATGGTCAACCTTCGATCTACGGCATTTCGGGACATTGATTCTCTATATATTGTCCTTACATGACTGCGCTTGGGGCAATTAAAGAAACATGACAAATTGACTGAAAACTCCTCATAACTCATGGTGAAACATACGGACTAAACGGACATTGTCTTTAAATTGGAAACAGCTCTGTGTGTCGGGAGAGTAACGCTCTTTGTGACTATAAGACAAACACTTACGAAATAATTGAACTGATTGGCGGGGATACGATCTTTTTAACGAACTTTAACAGAGCCATATTAAATAAAGATTCATCTATTCCTTTAGATACAGATGACTAATGATAATGTTCAAATCTAGGATAAAACGTTTCGCAGCAAAATTGCTACCATCCCACAAGCACTTCCCCAGCAATTTTCAACGTTCCCAGCAAAAGGACCATTCCCAATTTGTGCACCGTCTTAGAACCGAAAATATTGAGTTAACTAACTTCTTACATAAGAACCTTAATTCTTCTATATTCACAGAGATCTTAATAACTATAATGTTTGTGGGCATCACCTGCCAGTGCTTGAGAAAGGTTTATGGGAGAATCAACATACCAGAGCTCCGCCTATCCTTCCGTCAGAGACCAGTTCCAGTACCAAGACCTACCTAAAAAGTCAATGACAACAGCGGAGGTCCAGGTCGTTGCTCTTGTTCAACGGATGGTCTGCGGGCTGCAGATATTTAAAGGGGCGGCAGTTATCACGGTCAGGCATTGACCCAACCAAATAAAAGTGCAGTCGTTGCACATGAGCATCCGTTCGCACTTTGAATATATTTCCCACCGGGAAACTGGATGCAAGGCCAATGTGTGCGTACTGCATCTGCATGGGAACTGCATGCTGAAGCTTAATAAAATATCTAAAATTTTTTTGAATGCCTTCTGTAGCCACATACATAAACGATATCACCATTTCTGTTGAGGTACATCAAAAGCGTATAAAGTAGAAAGTAGTAGTATAAGGCTACCATAAAGGAAAAGTCAAGACTTGCCTTGCTGAATTGAAAGATGCAAAGGCAACGTACGAGCTCTAAACAAAAAAATTGAATCATTGCTAGTGTCTCTTTTCCACCTTAAAGATTTTTTTGTCAGGAAGTTTCTACCTCCCATGGGTAAAACTCCGCAGCATAGAAGGAGAAAACAAACAACAAAAAAAGTAAAATCATAAATCTAGTTGATAAAAAGTCCAGAATTGTTGTGATCGACGCATTCCGTCGCCAAGTATAAAAGTGTTTTTATTTTGCTACACATTTTTTTGTTGTAAATAATTACATACTTACCCTCATTCAAACTTTGCACTATTTTTTCCCCATTCCCCATTCCCTGTGACTTTCAAAATTGTGTAAATAACTTAACAATATTTATTTTGTCATCAACAATCAACTTTACAAACTGAACCATTTCTACCACAAAAAATTTTAAATTGCGTCAACCTTTTGATTTGGTAATTTATTTTTGTGCTCACCCTGACCATAGCCAATAAATTGTGTGTTCCTACTTATAATTTGCTAAACAAAACCAAACACACAAAATGGAATACTGTTATGCTGATTGCAATGTAAATATCTAGTAATGACGATCTTGTAAAGTGCAATGGTCTTTGTGGGAAATTTTATCACCCCATTTGCATCGGGCTTCCCAAAAGATCACTTGTATACGTAAAAGAAAACTTAAACCACTTTTTCTTTTTCTATGATAGATGTAAGGAAACTTCGCTGTCACATATTTTACAAGCTGCCAAAATGATTCGGTTAAAGATAGTGTCCGAATTTTAAGCCAACTCCAAAAAACTGACGAATTCGCGAAATATATCGAAGAACTCTATAACTTTCTTGAGTCATCTAATAAAACAATTTCTTCTAGACTCGCATCAATTGAGACCCAACTAGCGGATTTAAAAGAGGCAGTGACAAGTTAGAATTGTGATGAAGTTATTACCAGCCGCTTTGAATCTTTTAAAAAAAGATATAAAAAACAATGTTTAATGCCTTCTTCGGCACGAATTCTCTCATAACAATATAACAGACAGAAAACTTAAATTCTCTTCACTTTGACCTTCAGTGTCATTTCCAGAGCTCATCAAAAATCATCAAAAATTATGATATTCGGTCTTCGTCAACCTTTGGCCCTTCTTGAAGATGCTGTGGGTACAATGAACTCTATAAATAACGAAATATTAGAAACCCGAATTATTGTTACCCAACTAACCGAAGGATTAAAAACCAAATAGACAGATATCCAACCAAATCCAACCTGTCCCACATACTTACAACAGATCAATCTTATCTCAAATTCTGGGTACCAACTCTTCTCATCTACCTCTTTATCAACCACCCCAGTTAAGTTCTTACAGCTAAATCAACACATCTCTCTGCTCTCACACTTGCTTCGTCACAACTACCTGCATATTAACCACCCTCAATTTCGCCCACCTCCTGCTACAACATCAACATCAATCTCCGAGTCTCCCTTATCAACAGTATCCCCTCAAAGCAAAAAAACAACTCCTTATTGCTTTCCGTTCCTGCTCCTGCATCTGAGACAAATAAATTTGCTACTTTATGGTCGATAACTGAATGGAACCATAGACTAAGTAAGCTCAGTAATGCCAATAATACGCCATTTTATCTGGACAACACTCCTTGGAACACTAACAGGACATAGATATTATTATTATTATTAATATTTATTAGCATAAATTACAAAATTAAATGCTAATTGTAAAGAAAAAGAGCTAGCTGCAAAAGCTTTCACTCAAAGGACATAGATACAAAACCTATTTATGAAGAATTTTGCCATCTTTGGGATCAAAAGTAAACGTACTTCTAGAAGTTACAAAATATTTATACCGACTAAAGACGAATAAAATTCTTCTTCCCTAGTGGAAAAATGCAATTAGGTGCAATGAAGATTTCCAAATGGATTGATAACCCTTCCCCTTAACAAAATCCAGAAAAAAATCAAAATATCCCCAGGAAGTCAACAATCACTGAAAACCAGCAGACACCTTAGAATTGGAGTTTTTAAAATGTGTCTTCTCCCTAACTTTTCCCATCCTAGCTTTCAAAATATCATAAGTAAAGACCTACAAAACCATAAAAATAATGTAAACAATTCTTACCCCTTTCCTTACCAATACCGCACGCCCTCTAAATCTTAAGTCAAGTCCACTAGCTCCATTGAAACCTCAGAATAAACGGGTCTCATTTAAACTTACTCCAACCATTTGTACTGACCCTTCTTAGTTTGCGTCTTCTTTCCCGAAAAAAAGAATAAGAACATTTTTAGATAAAGTTTACCATCTCCACCGCAAACTTTTAAAGGAGATGTGCACGCCTTCGCAGAGTTTGGGGTAAGTCTATTCTTTTTTCCTTTTCAGAGTGCACTTGATGCGATGCATTGTTTCGGGGTATCTGAACCTTCGCCATATATATTTCTGTGTCATGTACAGGAATGCATCATATTTTGAATTTGAAAGTTTCTTGATCAACTTGTAAATTAATTAAGTCAGCATTAAGTCGATTCTGGTGGACGACGACGGTCCTAATAAAGTCCGATAACTTTTTTAAAAAATAAAATAGAAAACATTTTTTTTAACTGGCGCCCAAAGAAACGAAACCAAGTCGTAGTAACCAACCGCGACTATAAAAGCGTCCATCTAAAAAGAAACAGCTCGGCATTTCAGTTAAAATTGGTTACCATGGTAAAAGCTCTGTAGAGCCAAGTACAAGCATAAGCTTCAAATAGGACTAACCTTGCGCTGTCCCGCTAAGTTGTTTTTACATTTTTTTTGTTTTTGAATCCCTTTTAGGGATGCACACGATAAAACGCCAAGCTGCTGACCAAAATTAAAGTTGTGATATTTATTTAAATATAAAATACATCATTGCGTTTGTTGACCGGTTTACTAAATTTACCATACTTAAGGCCGTTCGGAACACTAAAACAGATCCAGTAATCACAACGTTGAATGATCTCACCACCATCTTCGGATTACCAGAAAAGATTATCACTGATCGAGGAACTTCATATACCTCCAAGACGTTTGAAAGCTATTGTCGTGTTAACAACATCCAACATATAAAAACAGCTGTCCGTACTCCAAGGGCCAATGGCCAAGTCGAACGCAATAAACTGAAGCCATGGTGCCGTTTATTCCCAGAAGCAGATGACATCGAAGAAGAAGACGAAGACAACATTATGGAACTCGAGGCGAGTTGTCAAATGCATAACCATTTCTGTCACCTCTTAACCATCCCTGTCCCCTCCTTACCATACCTTCCACATTCCTGTTCTGTTTCCGATCCTAATATCTTTCATCATTCTATTCCATTCCATTCTTTCCCTTATATATACCGGCACTCCAGTTAGTAAGTGAGCAATCAGTAGAACGTTTGTGCGGTTGATGCGTTAATAAAAATAATAATTTAAAATTCAGAATACGTTTCGTTCTTTATTTTTTTTGAGAGGACAGTTTTCAGGTCGCCTGACAGGAGCATTCATCATACAGTGTAATCTACACAAATATATTTTACATATGTTGTGTATGAATATGTTACCACATTTATGTAACCATAAAAAATACATATTTATGTGCAGAATTTTATGTAAAAACTACATTTCGTGTAATACACATAATATTCGGATTTACACATATGCACTGCATGCAAAATGTGTAACTGCTATGTTGTACTTTTCTTTGACGTCACGAAGACACAATTATGTGGTTTTTACACATCGTCTAATCCTAGCTTAATGCAATAACAAAAGATGTTTACATCCAGGCATCAAATAAGAAATCTTCAACAACATACTGTTGGCCTTCAAATAAGAACTACGCAGGAGACTTTAAGCATAAAATAAATATTTCCTGTTGACACAATTTATTGTCGAGCTGCATATTATCGTTTCCCGTTGGATCACCCAACAAACTTGAGATCAGTCAGTCAGGTTAATTCTATTGTAGTGTGTTGACATTGCCATTCCGCAGGTATCTTATTGGGTAGCGAGTATTGCTGTTACACATGCCACTCCAAATAGTATTGCCTCTCCAAATAATATTATATAAAAGAAATATGATTACGTACAAAAGACAACGAACTCTAAAGCTAAGAGCAGACGATCAAATATTTGCGAGTGTGACGTCATTTTTACGTCACAATTTGCAGTTCTTGGTCGCAAATTGTCTGAACACACCTTTGGGACAATTCGCAAATGCTCGCAAACCATTTGCAGGCGATTTGCACACCCCAGATCGCAAATCTATTTGCGACTTTTTCGCAAATCGTGTGAACAATCAAAAAAAATGATTTGTGACAATTTGCGAGCATTTGCGATCATCCCAACCATTTGCGACTACATGAAAATGAAACATTGCAAATGCAGCCATTTGCGATCAGTTTGTTGAACAGTCAAGATAAAATCTGTGAGTGATTGTCAGTAGCATTTGGTAAATACGCTCTTTATTTGATTAATTTAATTCACTTTATCTGTACTTTGTTTGGTTTGTAGGAAAATAAATTTTAATGAAAAATGGACTCACCGGAGAATGAGTTTTTAATGCCCTCACTACAGAAACAGCAACGTACCAAAAAGTCAGAAGCAGAGAAAAGACAAGTTTTGTTTTTTTTTTTTACTCTACGAATTTTAAATTACGATTTTCAATGATAGCTACATACATCAGTAACTTAGTTACACAAATGTTCAAAAAAAAAAGACTGTATTATAAATAAGTACAAATAAAATTAATTTATTTAAAAAAAAAAGTAAAGACTTCAAATTGTTTGTATGATATTTATATATATATATTGCCACGGTACTTCACCTTCTTTAGTAAAATAATGGGTGAATTCTTTTTGAATTTGTTTCGCATCGCTCGAAATGTCTCGCGATTGAAAATCTTTAAGTGGATGCATCGTCGAGCTCGGAATGTTGGCTCGCCACTCACCATGGATCACGATATTTCCGTCAGCATCATATTGATCAAAAGCTGAATTCGGTGCATACTTGGATCTATTGGTAGTGATTAAATAGTTGTGGAGGACACAACAGGCTAGCGTTACTTTTCTTGTTTTTTCAGCATTCAAATTAATCGGTTTGCGAAGAACACGATAGTATGCCGACAACATTTTCTATTATGCGACGCACATGACTCAATCTATAGTTATAAACCCGCTATATCATAGTCAGACCGCGTTGGGCATACGGTTTCATTACATTTGGACGCAAACCAAATGCATCATCTGCAACTAAAACGTATGGTACAGGAATATCTCGTCCAGGCAGTGATTTAGGTGCCGGTATACACAACTGGTCCGTGTTCATTGCTTGGCCGAAAGTACAACGGTTGAAGACACCACCGTCCGAATGCCGCCCGTTGCGTCCAACATCTACATATAACAATTTATATTCGGCATCTGCGATTCCTTTTTGAAACGAAAAAGTTATTGCCGAAATAAAACAAAAATATTGATAAATACCCTTATAATTATATAAAATGCTTCCAACATTTGGGGGTGCGACCATCACGACATGTTTCCCGTCCACTGCACCTATACAGTTGGGAAACTGCCATCGCTGGTTAAACTCTACCGCGACAGTCTCCCATTCGGTTTCACTTTTTGGCATCTATTCTCAAAATTTTGAAAAGATATGCATATTAGAAACTTTAATATAAAAATACAATGTGGGTATTCACTTTGAAATAATCAGGGACGAGAGTTTTGTAAAGCGCATCGAGCACTTCCGGAATTATTGTTGATATTGTGTTGACGGGGATGCGGAAGAGAAATTGTCACCAGTGGCCAAGAAGCGAAGCGTTAGTAGCAGTCGATCTAGTGCTGGAATACTTGATTTCATATTCGTGTCCTTTTCTTCAATATGCGGCTTGATTAATTCAAGTAAGTGATCAAATTGATCGACCGACATTCGTTCAAGTAGCAGTTTTGCGCAAAAACCTTTCGTCTTTCGCAATCTCAACCAATCTTTTGACCAAACGCGACGCGTCCTAGGTACTCTCACCCTCTCTTCGCGATTTTCGTCTTCTTCACTTTCCAGCATATCTAATGCTAAATTAGCAGTAGCAGCCCACTTTTTTCTCGACAATTTTAATAAAATCGTCTGAACACGTGTATCGTCTGAACACGTGTATTTGCAGATTTGCGAGCACTGCCAAATGTATACAATTTGCGAGGCAATATTTGCGACTTTCGCAAATCGTCTGCTCGTAGCTTAATTCATTGCCCTTTTGTACGAAATCATGAAATACACTTTTGTGCAATAGTTCCAAGAATTGTTTTCTTGAAATCGAGTTGGATATTGCGAACGATTCCAAGAAACAGTTTCTTGCAATCGTGAGTTTCTTTAGGCAATAAGTATTTTAAAACAAAATGTATTCATTAGTCTTTAGGAAGAGCTCAATAAAGAAAGTAGAGTTTATAATATAAAGTTTTTTTTTTTTTTTTTTTAAGCTCCGCTCCACCGTTCATAAAACTTATTGCCTCGCTATCCGATGCGACGCTGAGGTATGATATTGGTGTTTCATTTTAATGTGGACAAGAAGACAGTGGTCGAGAGTTCTAAAATAATATTTTTTCCCTAAGCTGGGGAGAATCCAAAAAAAAATTAGAAAGAAGTAAATAAATTTGTTTATCTCCATTCATTGCCCTTGTTTGGACTTTTTTGCCGAAAGATCTGACTCGTTGCCTCGTACGCCTTTCACATTTTAATGGGGGAGGACTGTTGTGCCATCACTTCAGAAACCACACAACGCGCATAAACAACACAATGTTTGCTACAGATGACATAAAATATTCGCTAAAACAGACGTGCAGCAAGTCTGAACGCAGCGATGCATGCAGCACTGCAACCAAAACATATGTACATACTCTCTAGCTTTTATGATGCCTAGTTCTGTCAAAACAAAAATGACACCTCCCATTCTTTTTGTTTTCTTAAACATACCAATTAATTTGTTTAACAGTTTAATAACAAAAATTGAAATATGGATGTTGCAAAAAAATAAGGAAGAGAAAATTCTTATTCTTCTTGCAATGTACGAAAAGTATATTAAGTTTTTGAAATTACATTGAGTGTCCAAAATAAAATCATCAAGGCCATAGACGAGATTATTTTATTCGAAAAACAGAAGGGATTTTCCCAAAATTTATTTTTAGTAATAAAAAGGTAAAACCATGACGAGTTTAGGAAAGCAACTTGCATGGGAATAAAAGAGTTCAATTAACTGAACAGTTTTCTTTTTGAGAGGTGGGGGAAACAGGATTTCATTTGAAAATCAATTATCCCGGAATGTCGCTTAGCTATCACTTTATTGTGTCATAATATACATACCTCAAATGTGGCATGCGTTAATTGCATTAATTATACAAAAGAATATGGGTATAACAATGAAAACTAAATCGATCTATGTCAAAAATAAAGCAACACAATTTACACAATACGCTGCGGTAACTTATTCCAAACTTTAATGACCTACCGTAGCGTAGCTATGTCAAGTGGAACATATGTGTAATGAGTTTAGAAACTTAAAGGGACTAAACCAGACCCCTAATTAGGTTGCGTGGTTGACCTGGAAATTGTTGCGATCGTAGGCAAGACGGTAATGAAGAGGCATTAAATTTGTGACCGCAAAGTGCAGAAAAACTCGTACAATGTTCCATCATATTGATGTATTCATATATCTGGCTTATGACGGTGAACCGTATCCGGTGGCTGGCGGATGTTGTCGCAAATGACACTTAAAAATATAAACCTAAATACTAAAAATTTACTTTCTGATTAATAAAATTATAAAAAAATGAAATAAAATAAATTAAACAAACAAACCTTTTCGGTATCCAAATTGTAAACCCAGCTTCGAGTCTCGAAAGTGACAGATAATTTGATAAAATGAAAAAGAATTGCTGCCATAGGATTAGGAAGAGTTTGTTCGAGACCGAGCTGGAAGAAAGGATACCATAAGGTAAGATTAACCAAAATGTAATTTCAAAATAAAACAAAGTCTATTTTAGATAATAAACGTATCGTAGCAAAAGAAGAAACGAGCGTTCTTTTTGTTTGGTGCAAAACTTCATTCTCGGATCTCGGACAATTTTATTATCTTATCGGCTGGCTAACTTTGAGGTTAATTTTATAATCCTTTGTGGTGTTTATAAAAAACAAACAAACAAACGGTATTTATATATTCGTGGCGTTTCTCTACATACGGTATTTATATACCTGTGTCGTCTCCTTGAAATGAGTGCCAACCAACGCTATAGAAAGCAGTCAACATAAAGCAAAAGCAGGCCAAGTAAATAGCCACAAAAGGCAGCCAACATAAATAGCCTCAGGAAGCAGCCAGCACAAATATCGTAGTAGCAGCCAGCACAAACATCCAGCCGTCAGCTCAGTTTTACCAGCAAACGTTTATCGTCCAGCCACCAGCAGCCAGCTCAGTTTTACAAGAATTTGCCAAGGTAAGCGAGGACCTATTTATTCTAACAAAAGTGCCTATATACAGTAAAGTCCATATATATTAGAAGTGCCTATCTATACATAAGAAAGCCCAGTTAAAGAAAGTGCCCATTTAGTAAAGCGAAAAGAGTGCCTATGTAACAGGATTTGCCCGTATATAATATTTAAATAAATCGATTGGTATATACATAAGTACGCATTCGTACAAACGCTTATACATAAGCCAAGTAAAATAGAACGGAATTTTAAATATACTGCAATTGATATCGAAGTTGAAAGTACCGCAAAACATTTACATAAGAAGCCGTAATGAAATGCAGTTTGTGGTAGAGTGAAATAGGGTAGATGGTAGGAAGTTTGTTGAACCAAACAAAAAATAATTTTAAACTTTCGAATTTATCAAATGATATAACGCAAAGACGATTAAAGTAACAATTTTGTAGACATTGCAAGGAGACAGCTTTAATAAATTCTGAAATTGAATAAAAATAAAACACAACTTATTAAGAACTTATGTTTGAGTCTTATAGAAATTATATGAAAAAAAAAAAGCAAAACCAAATTTTGCAGCAGTTACACCGAAGATTGAACAAAGTTAAAACAACTGAATACAAATCTTTTCATTTCGGTTTCAACCTAAATAATCAAAATAACAATAACTCTTATTTCTACGTGAGAGAAAATTCATTTAAGGTTACTGGATTTGGAAAAAGAAACACCAAGGACACTATTTTCGGCTATGTATTGAAAAAACATCGGATTATTTCGATGAAACAGTGAAATCGTCAGTGTTAGGCATACTTTTATGTTGCAAAGAGGAGTCAAATGAAATTACTGCATATTTCAAGTCTGAAATATCTTATAAGTTTTACTGCATGCCATATGGGGAACAAATAATTTTGGTTACCATTTTACATTACAGTTTTTCACAGTTTTCAAACTAACTTGATATTTTCATATTTTTAGATTCCAAATATCAGAAAGCAACTACTCATAAAATGACGTAGGGAAATCGTTCTTGTAAGTATTAAAAGCTAATAAATTAGTCCATTTTCAGTTTTACCCTTTTCACCAATTCTTGGATCAGGAAATCAACTCAACACCGAACTCGTTCCCCATGGGTTTATTTCCTCAACCCAAATTGAATTTTTGGATAGCTCTGAAATGAATGAAACCTAAATGAGTGATTTGGAACAAATAAATGAAAACCAAATGCATGATTTAAGTGATTTGCACCTAGAGACTCAAATTTCAACTCCTTTGAAGATACATTTAAAAAAACGCAAATTTTCCAAAGAAGAATATTCGACTCCAATCCAGAAATAAACATCTCTGCCTCAGTGCGCTTCAAATTCTGAAAAAGGTATAAATATTAGGTTGGCGGCGCTTAATTGGCAATGTTCGAATTTCTTTAGTTCCGCCTTCCTCCTTCTTTCCTAAAGAAAAATGTTTAAAAAGTTTATAAAAAATTGTTGATTCCTTTTTCGAGTAACTTTCAGAGAAATAAGTAGAGTAGCTGAGAAAATGCACAGAAGATAATTTTCAACTTTTTGTGTGTTTCCTTTCTTTTTCTGTAATTGGTAATTGTAAATATGTCTAGATACAGCCTTAGATTCGTCAAATTTTGGGACAGCACCAACAACTTAGGGAATTCAGTGAATGAACGGGTAAGAGAGAGTTCCGTTGGAACTCAACCTCGGATTGCTACCGTAACCGAATTCCACGAAAACTGTTGCTTGAGAGTGTGAATGTGTGGGTGAATGTGGAGGCTAAGAGAGGACAAAGGCTAAGCTGGACGAACCATTTTTTGGTTGTCTAGTATAGCCGATAGAAGCTTGGTTAAAAAAAAATAAATATTTGAAACAGAGAGCAAATTGATATAAAGTTAAAAAATATTTTGGAAATTGGTTTGTGAAAGAATTATTTGGCGAAAGTAATTTTTTTGTGAAAATTCTAAAATTAATTTCAAAGAGGAGTTTCTGGAGTTATTTGAAGGTGTAGTTATTCATCAGAAAACGGGGCGGAAAATAAAGTAAAAGGAGAAGAAAGGAGTAGGAGTTCTTTAAAAAATTTCATATTTTAATTTCATATTTTATTCGTTTGTATCGAAACAATCGTTATTATTATAAAAAGATTAGGTTGCCTTTTGTCCCTCGTTTATTTTATCTCAAAACTGTGAGATCCGCGACCGTTCCGTACCGTTGTCTTTTCGGTAACTTTCCCAAGGTGAATTTCTTTTGTGTTCTTTGTGACACCTTTACTTATAAAGATTTCCCAAATTCTATTCCATAAAAATTCAAAATCCTATCCAGGTAAACTAAGGTCTTCTTTTCTTTTCATTGGAAAACTTTTATTTCAAAATTTTTCTCATAAATTAATGGTGAGTACCACAAAACTTCCTGGCGCCCATTTTATTTAAGGTACACCCCTGTACTTTCATTTTTTTATAGGTAATAATAATAATCGCGTTCGATTACTAAAACTTAACTTTCATTGTAAACCACCCCAAACTGAGCTACTGGATGGCAGCACTTTACTTGCTGTCGGTTGCGAGTTATCGAACGTACCCATTTTGTATTTGACATTTCATAATTTTTCTTATCGCGACTCACGCCGACGGTCGAGTGTAATATATTCTCGTTTAATTCATTTCGTTTAGTAATTTAATTAAATTGAGTTTGCGGATTGCAATTCTGCCATCGTAATTATATTATAACATTCTAATTATAAAAATTTGATCGCGCTCGGTAATTTCGTAACAATAATAATATCTTTGAAGGTGACTGGCTAAAGACGAAGACTTGCATCATGTAGATAAGCAAGATTTACGGACTCTCGAGCAATGGTTAAACCATCTTGCTCAGAAAAGCAGAAAGCAAAATGAATTCTACTATTCAACTATTATTTTTGAAGGTTAACAAAAATAAAAAAACGAATCATACAGTGATGAGACTATAAGAGCTCTGGTAGAAACCAGAATAGGGCTCTGGATGTATTCAAGCGATTTAGGTATTGGTCTTAAACCAAACTTATTATTTTCATAAGTATTGGTCTTAAACCATACTTATCATAATTATTGAATTGCTGCCATTGTAACTTACTTTACAATTAGAAACCTATAATGTAAGGTTACGATTGCATCAAAGTAAAATCGAGCCCAATGCATTTGAGTGACCTTTTGGGAAAACTATCTCACGTTGTCAAGGTGAACCTGCAACAAGAGGCGAATCCCAAACTAAAGATAAGTGCGACCACTAATCCTCCTTCGCCAAAGTTAGGCTAGCACCTTGAACAGGTATCATAATATATGTAAATAAGTCAAAAAATTACTGATATCAAATAAAAATAATAAAAATAAATTAATTTCAATATTAAATTACCCTCTTGTTCTCCACCCATTTCTGTCTTGTTAACATTTTATAAATTATATTATTACGAATTGTATCTCTTTCAGTAATTCTTGCTTCCTAAGCAGTTCAAGTACCTAATTAGCTTTAACTTGTCTTTTGTTCAATAAACATATTAAAGGGCGAAACTGATCCTACTTTCAATATTCCTGGACCGATTGACTTAATAATTGGTGCTGATACCTATGGCGATATAATTCTTGACGGAGTTAAACGAGATGCTGCTAATTCGCTGATAGCTAAGAAGTCACAGCTGGGCTGGCTGATATGAGCCGCTTGAACAAGAATTCCCGAGAATTACGGCTACAAATCAATGACATCTTGGATGAACCTAGATATCCCCCACCCGAACCCGTAACAGTGTTTAATAATTTATGTGTTTTGGAAGAAATCTTAAACACTAAAACGAACATCGTGCCTCCTACACTCACCCAAAATGCTGTTGAAAGCTCTTCTCCTTCTAATGGTGTGGTACCGCATGTCCAACCAATAGCTACTATGCCTTCTACATCTACACCCCTAAACAAATTCAGTAACTTCCTAAAAGTGTCTCTTCAGAAACTACTATTAAACTCGGTCACCTATGGAGCCTACCTGATTGGAATAAAAGATTAAGCAAGCTTGAATCTGCCAATGATGACTACTTTTGCCTCAAGAACACTCCCTCATTTGCCAATGAATCCTGGATAAAGTCCTATTTTGAGTAAAATCAGTTAAGACATAAGTTAATTCCGTAAGAAAACCAGTTGCCTTACGAACGAGTAATAAAGGACGAGTTGAAAAAAATAAGAACCCTGTTGTTTCATCTTTATTAATCTTTATTTTAAACTTTCCAGGAATTGGGCTTTAATCGCCTCTCGTTTCTAGCTCGCCTGGTCGTGCTTTAAAAAAAATAACCAGGAAACACCTTTCCCGACATCCTTCCCGATTATGACGTTTTCACCCAGTCAGCTCTGACAATGTTATTATACAACACGTCGGATTTCGGATAGATGTTTCCATCAACCTTCTGGATCATCTCAACTCGACAACATGACGCTGTTCAAGTGAAAGAGAAGTCTCACTAAATTTAAGTATAACATAACATCACTCACATCTCCTCTTTTCAAAGCAATTCCAATCCACCCCTCAAGCGAAAGTCCCTTCTGTTTCCTGATAAGCCACCTGCTAAACGTGGTTCTTTTAACTTCTCCGTGCCAGACCACACAAACATCAACAATTCCATCCTCTTATCTTCTGACCTCAACAAACCAAATTCTTTAACAAAAAAAAACCCTTTAATTTTTCCAGACCCGATACAAACTGAAGCTACAAGACAAACAATTTCCCTAGTTTTAACCACCCCTCCATTTCACAAAAACTTCCTAATGTCCCCACTACTTCCAAACTTAAAGGTCAACGAGTTTCCTTTAATCTTATTCCTACTATATTTTTTTCACCTCCAACCCAATCACCCCTAACAAATTCATTTCCACATTTTGACCTAAGTTCTGGAGCCAAGTATCCAAATTTTCAGCGCTCCCATACTCTCAACCCATCCCCAACGTCTGTCTCTATTAGAACTCCTAATGCTGCACCTAGCAACATAGCCTCTCCTTCTGTCTCTAATAGAACTCCTAATGCTGCACCTAGCAACATAGCCTCGCCTTCTTCGCACACATTTACAACCCCTGGCCCTCTCCAAGGTCTACTCCTTCAAATTTCTTTTCTTCTCCGACAATACCCACTCAAAATTTTGGGAGCTAAAAGAAGTTGCCCAACAAATATTTCAAAAACGAGAAGATAAACAGTGCAAAAAATTCTACAAAGAATCATACTACCGAAAAGAAAATGGGAAATATGTTGTCAAGATCCCCATTCAACCAAGAAGCGATGCAAATTTTCGAGACGTTTACTTTAAATTCTCTAAGTGCGTCATGCAATTCGAAAATTGTTATAAGGAAATAAATAAAAAAGCGCAGTCGAGATACAACCCTAAAATCTTTCGGTTTATCAATAATACGACAGTAAAAAAAAAAGAGAGGCGAGTTTTGTTTGAACAGCTGGAAAGTTTTAATTTTTGGTAAAAGAAAGAAGCCCTATTAAAAAAAAAATTATAATCAATGCAGGATACGGACCTGACAAGACAATACGAAAAATAACTAACGAAACACATACACAAACACAAGAACGGACAAGACGAGCAAGAAAAGAACGGACGAAGAGTTTAGTTGATGATAACAATTGCAGAAGAAAGACGTGCCTACCCCGAACCTCTCAAATTAAATAGAATCAAATGTTAAACTCAAACCATATATTAAATACTTAAATAAAAAAAAATGGTGACTGTAATGAAATTGTGCTGGTTTTTTTTAAGTTTTCACGTTAAGAAGGAAACAATTAACTCTGCGAACCCACATTAATAAAATTTGTTTTTATTTTGTTGGGTTTCAAAGTTTTCATTTGTTAACAATTAATTAACATTTTAACAGTTATCCTACATTATACATTTAAAATTCATCCTATGTATATTATAAATTTAAAATACATTCATTTTCACTATTATTATATTTTTTTTGTTTATATCAAATCATTTACAAGAAAGCACATTTTTTTCAATGAAGTAAATATCAAAGTTCTAAAAAAAATGCCGCCGCCTTCCGCCATCAACAGATCCGGCCTTTCGGAACGAAGTGGGGACATCTATCTAACTGACTCAACACAAAAAAATTTGGAAATGGTGCAGTTTAATGCCACCTGCCCAGCTGATAATCCAAGGAACAACCAACAATTCTGTAATCCGGAGGAGATAGCAGATATCATCAGCATACTAAAACCAAAGAAATCAACTGGCGTGGATGGAATTTCCAACTATATTCTGAAACGACTTCCGCAAATTTTTATGATTGTTCTGGCAATTATCATAA
The DNA here is from genome assembly GCA_947049315.1 of Epistrophella euchroma. Taxonomy (NCBI): domain Eukaryota; kingdom Metazoa; phylum Arthropoda; class Insecta; order Diptera; family Syrphidae; genus Epistrophella; species Epistrophella euchroma. The sequence continues at coordinate 116,137,595 of OX346246.1, read as the reverse complement.
ACAACTGCATCAACAACTGCTGTTTACCACAGAAGTGAAAGAGCAAAAATCGTGACAATCCCCAAAAAAAGAGCTAACAACATCGTTTCCAACTACAGGCCAGTTTTACTCCTCAACAACATCAGCAAGATTCTCGAAGACGTCATCCTCAGGAGACTCAAGTATTGTAGCGAATCAATAGCCACCGAGCCACAGTTGGATGATTTCTGGATGTCGAGAAAGCATTCGACAGCGTATGTATAGAGGCCCTCATCCATAAACTCCGACTCACTGGCATTCCACAGTTATTAACAAAAATTTTATTTTATTTTCTTTCTTCCAGGAAATTCTTCGTGGAAATCGACAACTGCAAGTCAACGATGAGAAACATCAAGGCTGGAGTTGCCCAGGGATCGAAGCTCGCACCATTCCTCTACAGCCTGATGATATCTGACCAACCTGTGCCAACCGACTGTGAGAACCTTCTCTTTGCAGATGACTCCCTCACATAGCAGGTTGAAGCCCACACCAGCAGACTTAACGAGTAATACCAGAAATGGGGAATCCGAATCAACACTTCCAAATCGGAATTAGTATGTTTCAGGAGGCCCGTCACCAATAACATCCGCTGTCGATCGGCGGCAACGTGCAGAAACCTGGTCCGGATGGATCAACGATTCATGCTGAGATTCAACCCACACTCTAGGGCAGTGCTAACAAAGGCGAACTATGCATTCCACCGTGTCCAGCCCCTCTTGAAGAAGAAAACAGGACTGAATACACCAATGAAGCTGCTGATATACAAGCAGCTACTAAGACCAGCCATCAGCTACAGTTTTCCGGTATGGTTTACCATATCGAAGACTGCTATGGAAAAACTCCAAGTATTGGAGAGGAAGATACTTAGGATATACACTGGACTACAATTCGATCATCAAACACGGAAGCACTATACCAACAGGAGAATCTACGAAGAAGCGAACATCAAGCCACTGGACCAGTTCCTTGTACAAACTGCAAGGAAAATTATTACAAAAGTCGCCAGCCACCCTAACCCACTGATGAGAAGGATGACCACCCAGGAACGACATCCCGAACCGAGATATCTCTGTGGAATGGATATCCTAGAGAAAACGCCAACTGACGATGAAGCTTCCTTCTATGCTGGCCAGGAGTCAGCATTCTACCGCGGCTGAAAGCCGACTCAATCACTCAACACTAACCCACCATTTAGACAACCGGTATTGAACAAGCCGTGATGAATCTTGCCATTTATATTATGTTAGCATAATTTGAGATATTTTGTCAATGTATAAGTTAATGACACTAAAGATCAACAAGGTCAAACACCGGATGGATCTACATACAACACACCAAACTGCTGACAAGTTGCAGTTCATCAGAATTGCAAACAACGGTAAAGGTGTGATCGGAAATGCTGACGCTACGTCTACGTCGTCGGCAGTACATTGGCTGCAGAAGCATAGCATAGTTAGCTAATAAGTTTATATTTTAAGTCAGTTCTGTTTTAGCTCTGAATAAAGTGACAAGCAGAACCAAATATAAAAATAGTTTTTTTTTTTATGGAAAAATAGATAGGCCCCCTTTGTGCCAACAAAATATTTTTATAATCATTATATTCTAATAGTTTTAAGTTAACCAAATTGTATATATAACGTTCAATAAACTAAATCTTGAATCTTGAAAAAGAAAAAGAAGCTGCAGTCTGTTCAATAAAGCTGATTAGCAAACAACTTAAAGTTGGGGCAATTTTTTTTTTATTGACTGATTGTTTTTCCCGCAGTAGACAGGCTGAACGAGTTTTTAGTCACCTGGCTCTGATCCCTAAATTAGGTCAACGTTGGTTATTTTTTTTTTTTGAGAAGAAGAAAGTTAAGGAGAAGGAGATTAAGGAAGAAGAAGAAGAGTAAGGAAGAAGAATAGTTAGGAAGAAGAAGAAGACTCACGCTTCAACATATATTTTCTTTTGTTGGGTTTCAAAGTTTTCATATATTGGTAATGACTTCTTCAGGTGAACTTGATGAAACTGTGTTCAGTCAGGAATTACTCGATACTAGTTTAAGATGTATTGGGGTTAGAACAGGAAATATTATGTAGTCTAAAGCTATTTGAAATAATATCAAATAAACAAATATCTGAAGACGATGCAAGTGAGGGAAACGAAGACTATTTAGTATATTACAAACAAAAAACGTATTGCAGGCGTACGTTCTTAGTAATTCTTGAAGAAGAGAAAAATATAGAACACGAAACCAAGGTCTTACAAAAAGCTTTGGAGAAATGAAGATGTTCCCACAAGCTTTGAATTGTCCATCGAATATTTAGGAGATGAATATAATGACGAAAAGAATGAAATGAATACTTCAAATCATTTTCTCAAATATCATAAAAGAAAACGATATAAACCTTTGAGATTTAATTAAAATTGCGCCATATTTCAATAGCGATACTTCCAAAGCTCACAATTTCATCCAAAATTGTTTGGCATCTTCATCGCAAAAAGTACTACTTCTTGCTTTGACAAAAAGTAGAATTTCGGGCGAAGTGTCGAAATCTTACTTATGAATAAAAAAAAATAATACTTGTGAAGAACTCAAGTATGAATTAAAAAGGGTGTTCAGAGAAACACATTTAAGCTTACAACTTCATCTGGAAATGACCAGACTTCGCCAAAACTTGAACGAAACTGTGATTCAAGTAACGCAAATGTGTGAAACTTTGACAAGAATACGAATACAAGCTCTTTTTATAGAAAGTTCCGATGATCAAACATATGACGGTCAAATGATGGGAATTCAAAGAGATATACTTAACGCATTTGTCTCTGGTTTAAAAAGAGACATTGGAACTTTTGTTAACACCCAGCGTCCCAAGACTACTGAATTCCGAAATAATCCAAAAAAAGAACAAGATTTTAAAAGGGAAAACCCGTTTAAAAATAATGAAAACAACAAATCGCAGAATTTTCGAAAAAACGAATAGTTAAAGAGGCAACTATCTCGTCAGTTATGTTAGCAAGCTCGCATGTAGAAATGATTTTAAGTAGAATTAGTCTTAACTTGACAGCGAGTGAATAAAGACACGTTTATATGTACTTTAAAATCGAATCCATCTTTTGATTGTAAGTCGAACATGTTCGCGTTTTTTTTTTTATTATAACGGATGTAGCGCCCAGGGAGGACCGGTGCCAAAGATCCTTTTCCTTATTGCCTGGGGATCTGTGTCAGGACCAATACGTCCTATAGGGTGCACGTCACTGTTATCATGGGAACACTGTTGACCATTTTGGATCCTCCTGACACAAACCTTCCGTATTAACATGGGAAATACGGATATCCCAGAAGGCTTAGGTATGAGGTGGTGGTGTCGACCGTGCCATTAGTAGGCCCGTTAATTCGGACTTAACGGCTTCCCCCATGCGCACCGGTTCCATTTTGTTAACTTTCGCGACGCGGAATTAAAACCTCTTTTCATTCATCATTTTTAATTGTGTTAGTTACTCAAAAAAAATAATTAATCTTTAAAGAATTTATATTCCAAAAATAAAAAAATATTGCAAAAATTAATGTGAAAAAGTTTGGATAAAAATAGAAGGAAAAAATATGAGAAAATAAATGTTACACGGCAACAATGCAGAGAAGAAAAAGAGAGAAAATAGTTAATACTCGAGATGCAAAGAAAGACGTAAATAGTGCGCTCGATGTTATTTTGAGTAAATAAATATTAATGAAATTAATATAAGTTTTTTTTATTGATTATTGAGTTAATCATTCGGTCTTATTATAAATTAAAACATTTCAATTGGAAAAAAAATATTAAAAAAATAAATAATTAAAAGAAAACACAAAAAATTCATAAAAAGAAAATTTATTGAAATATTATAATACATACATTATGTATAAATCATAAGCGTGTGCTTCCTACTGTTCGTGTTAAGTTCTACTGTGTGTGTTAAGTTACAAAAATTAAAAAATTAAAAATTAGAAAATTGTGCGAAAACTGTTCGAAAAAAAGTAAGAAATATAAAGTTTATTAAAAAAATATAAAAGCTTGTGTTGAACGTAAGCCTTTTTTATTCTTTTTATTTCTAACATAGATCAAGTCACTCAAAAAATTGTTGAATTGAATGGTGCAGACAGCAATCAACAAAAAGTCAACTAATAGGTTTCAAGAGGAGGCTTGAAGTTGTCGAAGAGAATGCAGCTGTGGCAGCTTCGGGCAATACTCGTAGTTTTGCCCTCAGTCCTCCACAAACGGAGGCTGAGCTCAGAGAAATTAGTAAATTGCCCGATTGCGTCAAACAGTTGCAGGCCTTCAATGGGAACCCCACGCAGTACGTGGAAGGGATCCTTAAAGACTACGAAATAGTCAGGTCAAGCCCCTTTATCGGACTAAACTCCAACACATTCCGGGTAAAACGACGGTGACTGGCTTGAGATGAAGTCTTGTTTGTCACTGCATTACGCAGATAAGCGAGACTTATAGACTCTTAAACACCAGTTGAACCAGCTTCCTCAGAAAAGCAGCAATCAGGACGAATTCTACGCGGTTGTCAATCATCATCAATTATCATTGATGGTTAATAAAATAAAAACAGAATCTTATAGTGAAGAAACTATAAAAGCATTGGTGGAAATATGCCGGAATAGGGCTCTGGATGTATTCGTGCGTGGCTTTAACGGCGATATTTCGCAAATGCTAATGATTCAGAGACCTCCCGGAAGCATATTCTGCCTGCTTAGAGATACAGAACCTCAACTATCGGAAAAATTCTGTTCATTCATCTTCCTATTCTAACACAATTACGGCTCCAATAAACCAAAATTTCAAGAGTTTAGAGTTTAAACCCTATCTACCTCCGAGAAAGCCTCAGCAAAAACCTGGAGGCAAAAACAATCGGTTCAACTAGAGCTCTCCTCATAAAAGTGGTTCTCCACCAAGGCCTGGACTAAAACCTCTAGAAAAAATGGACTGTGACCGAACTGTCCAAACCAAACAGGTCAATTATGTAAACTGTCCAAAATCTCAAAACCCGTTTAAACGTAGGGCAACCTCTGATAACTTTGCCAACAAGCAACAACGCCTTTATAACATACAGGTCGAGTATGAAGTTGATCCAGAAGAACACTCCGCTTCTGCGGAAGACGCTGCTTGCGACGAAATAAATTTTATGACGAAGGGCCATCCAGCGTACCATACTTAGGATAGAGCTTTGTTGAAATTCCTTTTTGATACTGGGGCCAACAAGAATTTCATAAGTTCTAAAATAATTCAGCCCACCACAACTCTTTTGAAAAAATCTCTAATCTACGCTTCCGGTTAGTAATAAATATGAACAAAAAAAATTCAAAGTCAAAGTCGGAGCTTATTCACTTATTCACCGCTGATGAAAGCAAAACAGTCAATTTGGTTCTAAGGGGCCTTACTTCCGACTTGTCCGTGAAAAGAAAAACGATAGAATGTCTCGGATAGACGGTTCCACGGATGGTTTGAAAATATAAAATCAAAAAATTATGCATTCCTGTATAATTTTTAATAAGGATCGAACTGGGCAAAGCTGAGGAAATTGTTAAAATAAGACACTTGTTTTACTATACATTGGAATTGGGAAAAACCGAGAGGGCATGTGGAGCACTGGTAACGCAGGCTTTGGAAATTGTTTAGGGACGTTGCCGAAAACGGCTCTCGAAATTAAAATTGCGCAAAGTACGACAGTAAATATAAACTTGGTCAGTTCATCCTTTATATGTAAACGAGAGTCTTCGGTTACTTATTGCATTAATTGTAAAGAATTCGGTCACCCAGCTAATTGGGCTGGCTGTTCTGCTAGAATTAAATATTTATCAAATAGAGATGAAACTTTGTATTTTTTTACCGAATTTTGTAATCTCTCGCAAACCTTGTTTTGAAAAAGTAAAAAAAATTCATGTTAAATGTTCACAAGGAAGGTTCCTTGGAACACAAAAGAATTGCTTACCTTATGGACCGGTTATAGCGATGAGGAAAACATGTTGCGGTAAATTTTACCACAACAAGTTTCACCAGCCTATTCTTTGTCCTTTTTCCCTTTCAACCTTTCCTTTTCTATTACGGCAAAATTGCTGGCAGAGTTTAGTGCAAACCTGGGCCATCAGCCAGAGGCATGCTCTTAAAGCATCTTGGAAAAGTAATAAAAGTAGGTGTCAGACGAACAATCGTCTGACAGGTGGTCCACGAAAAGATTCTATCTAAATCCAAAATACAATACTCGGACAAATTAAGACAGGTGACAGATTGTCCTTGTCGGACGCTAGATGTGTGACAGGTGGTCCACATAATGCAAAAGTGTGACACACGCTCCATATAATATAAGACATGAGAGAGGCGATCACGACATGTCAATAACACCAACGTTGAATAACGTCACTGTCCAGAAACGGCTAAAAGCCCAACGTACGGCCAAGAGCCCAACTTCAGAGAATGGCCGAGAGCCCAACCTAAAATTAGCGTCTTGTAAACGAAAAGAAGTTGATCTTGTAAGAAAAATCCCTTAACTCCCCAAAATCTGCGCGAAGGTCCACGGTTTTAATTGTGTTACTTTTCGCGTGAAATTGAATTCTTCCTGACCGTTTAAAATTGATGAATGGTGAAGTGCATCCTTCCAAGATATTTTTCTCCATCTTAGTATGGGTCGGTTCGGGACAGAAGCCTTGGCCATGTTAAATTGATTTTTCGTTTTACTTTTAACTTGAGAAGTATTATACGAAGGTGCGCTGAATACGTTCATTATGCGAACTCCACAACATTAATTTGGTAAGCTTTGAATAAGATTTTGTTGTATGATTTTCTTATCTTTTTGTTTTTCACAGGATGATACCTTGGAGAGGTCTGTAAATTTAAATACTGCGGAATTTGAAGAAGCACCAGCACGTTATTCCATAATGATAATAATAATGTTATTCCAAGTCAATTCAAGTCCAGTCAATCGAAGTCAAAGCCGTCAACATCGAAGTATGATGATGCCATTGGTGCTTTATTAAATTTGACACAACAGCAAACAAATAAAGACGAAGAATGCCAATATTTGGACTTTGGGAGGAGTGTAACCAGTCATTTAAAACAATTGTCACCACTGAAAGCTACTGAAGCTATGTGGAAGTAATAATATCATAGAAGAGCACGACTGTCTGTAGAGAGGATCGCAAATATTGAAAATGAATTCTGAAGTTCATTTTCAGTACTCTTTGAAGTGTCAGTGACGCATTAGCAATAAGTGTAGAACTAATTTTAAAATCAACACGTCTATCTGACGTTTTGTCAGCGATAGACAATACAAATAAATGTTACCTATCTCGAGTTAATGCTTCTGTGGCTTCAAAGAATACTGAAAATGATCTTCAGAATTCATTTTCAATATTTGCGATCCTCTCTACAGACAGTTGTAGAAGAGCTAGATGCGTCGCAGAACACCGACGCATTAATCGATGAAGATGGATATAAAATTACCTTTTTATCCGAATACTAGTAACACTGTGTAATTGTTTGTTTTTTTGCAGAAATCGACATGAGTTTAGATTCTAGTGCTAAACATTTTTTTTTCATTAATCGAAACCATATAAGACTGATGATGACATCAGCTCCTGAATATGATTTATTAAAACTAAAACGTAAGTTTTCTGTACATTAGATGTTAACTCTTCATATATCTACTTTAATCGAAAATTAAAATTTAAAAATCTTTAATTGGAAAGGACAAAATGTTTTCTAAGTACTCTGATTTAGGCTTGGCAAATTGTTTTTGCGATTTGCACAAAAAAATTATTTATATAGCCAATTTTGGTTCTCATTAGAGGTCTGCATGAACTAGAGGTGTGTTTGAAACTAGTTTCAAGACATTCATTGACTTTTGCTGCACCCAACTCATACTCACTGCTTGATATGTCAATGAATGCACTACCTGATGTTTGAAAACATAATGAGATGAATGAATACTCGTTTTACTAACAAGTACACAGAGCACTGTACCCACAAAGAATAAGAACTCATTTGTAAATATAACGAAAAAAATACACATTAATTATTGTTAAAAGTGAATAGTAATTTTATAATTTGATATAAAACAAAATAAAGTTATCGTTGGATTCATCCGAGACTATATATGTCCTATAGTCATCCAAAGAAGTTTCTTATTACTCCTTAACCTACTTCTATAAGTTTTGTATTATACTCCAAAGAGTTAAAAAGGCGACATTTATTCACTCCTATTTCACCTTTATGGAGTAAAATCGTTTTACTCCGAAGAATGCTCTCATAAGATTAATAAGAAGTGCTATAGAATAAATGTATTTCTAAAAAAAAAAAAAAACACATTTGTAGTTATTTTTTATTTTAATTTTATATTTGTACTGCATATTGTGTATATTTTTCCGTATAATCACCTGAAAGGGTCCTTAGAGATAATAATTATTATTTAGTATTGTAAATATTTGTATTTAAATTAAAAATTACTTGCACGTCCCTTGGAATCGAACCGGAGACCCCTTGCACCAATAGTCTAGCACGCTAACCGCTCGACCAATCTGGATTATGCGGTGCATTGCATTAAATCGGATTCTCTTTCATACAATATTGTAACTTATAAGCCTCATATAGTCATACATCAAAGACGCTGCACAATAATGAAAAAAGGTATGCATAATTATATCATCGCTATATAAAACAGAATACTCCTATAGTTTTTCTATAGCGATGGTCTAAAATCGTTTGAGTTTGTTGTTTACCGTTCCTCTCTTTCTGTCATCTTTTTTTTAGATTGTTGGCGGTCTTTGTTTATATTTTTATAGTAGTTGCTAGACTTTTTAATTTTTGGTAACGATTTCATTATTATTTATTTATAAATTAAGATACGAATAGGTTTTGAGATAAATATAAATGATTTAAAATGGCTGCGTAGAAGCCATTTTAAATCATCCTCAATTAAAGCTTTACAACATTTTCTTATACAATTGATATCGGAACGAACGTTCTTTAACTTTTTTATAGGATAATTTTGGGTGCAAAAACTTTTTAGTCACTTTATAGTATGACTATAGTATGATTATAGAATAATTGACTCATTGTGCCTGTAAGGCTGATATAATGTACTCCAGAGAATACTTAAGCGATGAATTATACCAACATTAACTCCTATAAGGACTTAACTCCGCTGTGGAAGGGCTATAAAAGTGCTATAGTAGCGAATAATGCTTATGTTGCCAAAATCGGAAGCAATTTTGCTAGTTGGGACTGATGGAATTTATAAACAATAATTATTCTAAACCAGCGATACGTATTTTTTTTATCAGTATTCCAAGTTTAATTTTCAAGCGGATATTTATTGTTAAGATAAGAAAAAAAATCTTATTGCTAGCTCTTACGGCTAGCTTCTAGGTTGCGCTAAGAAACGACGCGATGCCAATCCCTAAATACCTGCCTTGCAATAGGAATCTTAAATCGGCCTAGATTTACACAAAAAGCCACAAGAAATTGAAACAAAATTCATATGTACATCTTTAATACGCCTGTCATATGTAAAAAAAAAAAAAAAAAGAATCATCTATCCATCTATACCTACTGGTTTTTCATCTAAGAAAATGCAAATGAGGATTAGATACAGGCAATTTTTTTGATCATAATCTAAAACATTCATACTTATTCATAAATCTTTTTTTTTTTAATATTATATTCCTAAGTGACATTTCTTTAACAATAAGGTCTGTTTGGTTACTGAAACGTCGTATAAATTCGTACGACGTCGCAGAACTTTTCACAAATTCCTGTTTGTTAACTCAAAAAAGTTGCAGAAAGTCGCAAGGAGATAGCATAACAAAAAAAATTAAGAAATTTTCCCTCCTTGCAACTTTCTGCTACACAAATTTCTTGTTGCACGGAGTTTTACAACAGTTATGGATTTATAACTGTCCTCTCCTGTCAGTTTTTGTTTTTTTATTTAAAATTTCAATTCCAATATGGCGGATAATGTTCACAAATTTCAATGTTCTCCACGAACCTTTAGTAGACTGCAAATATTTTGTTTCTAGATCAATCGAGAACTCTGCGACCCACTTTCGTGCTTTTTGTCATCAACTTCATAAACTGACCCATTTCTACCACAAACAAAATAAATTTTAAATTGCTTCAACCTCTCGATATAGTTCACCCTAACCATAGCCAATTAGCCAATAAATTGTGATAAACAAATTTGCTAATAAAAATAAAAATTAAAAACAAAAAACATACAAAATGGAATACTGTTATGCCAGTTGCAATGTCTCTAGTAATGACGATCTTCTAAAGTGCAATGGTCTTTGTGGGAAATCTTATCACCCCGTTTCCCAAAAGATCACTTGTATACGTGAAAGAATACTTGAACCACTTTTTCTTTTACTGTGATAAATGTAGAGAAACTTCGCTCTCACATATTTAACATGCCCTTCAGTGCCAAAATAACTTGGTGAAAGATATAGTGTCGGAAAATAAACAATTTCATAAAAACATTTTAAGCCAACTCCAAAAAACTGACGAATTCGCGAAGTCTATTGAAGAACTCTTCATCTTTTTCGAGTCATCTAATAAAAAAAATTCTTCTAGACTCACATCAATTGAGACCAACTTGCAGATTTGAGACAGTGACGAGTTATAATTGTGATGACGTTATTATCAGCCGCTTTGAAGCTTTTAATAAAGACATAAAATCAATGTTCAAGGCCTTCTTCGCCACGAATTCTCTCACAACAGTGACAGAAAACCTAAATTCTCTTCGCTCTGACCTTGAGTGTCATTTCCAGAGCTCATCAAAAATCATGATACCCGGTCTCCGTCAACCTTTGGCCCTTCTTGAAGATACTGTGGGTACAATGAACTCTATGAGTCACGAAATACTAGAAACGCGAATTAATGTTGCCCAACTAACCGAAGAATTAAAGGCCACAACCTGTAAAATTGACGGGATATCTAACCTACAACAGATCAATCTTATCTGAAATTCTGGATACCATCTCTTCTCATCAACCTCTTTATCACCCGCCCCAATTAGCTATTACAGCAATGTCGTCCCGCCAACATCTTCCTGCTCTCAGTGCTGCTTCGTCACAACCACCTGCATGTCAACGAACCTTAATATCGCCCACTTCTCCTACTACAACATCAACATCAATCTCCGAACTTCCTTTAAGAGTATCCCCTCAAAGCAAAGAATTCAATTCCTCATCGCTTCCGGTTCCTGCTCCTGCATCTGAGATAAACAAATTTGGTACTTTATGGTCCATAACTGAATGGAACCATAGACTAGTAAGCTTAGTAATGCCAATAATACGCCATTTAACCTGAATAACACTCCTCGGAACACTAACAGGACATGGATTCAAAACTTATTTATGAAGAATTTCGCCATCTCTGGGATAAAAAGTAAACGTACTTCTGCTAGAAGCCCCTTCTTTTTATCCTCACTATTAACAATATCGACATGGTGATCAAGCATTCCTTTATCTCACTTTACGCCGACGATACGAAGTTTTTCAAAACCATCTCATCGTCACGTGATACTGAGCTTATACAACAAGACCTCGATAATTTTTCAGTCTGGTGTCTGAAAAATTGCTTGGAGCTTAACACTAACAAATGCCAATCAATCACCTTTTCGCGTAAGCGTATCAAATCTCCTCCTCGCATCTACTTCCTTCATAACCAACCCATCTCGATCGTAGAGTCCATTCGCGATCTTGGACTCCTATGTGACCAGGAACTTAACTTCCTTGCACATATAGATGACATAATTCTGAAAGCCAACTCAGCTCTCGGCTTTGTCAAAGGTGGTCTAAAGAATTCTCCAACCCCTATGTGACAAGGTCGCTGTACATAACATTTGTTCGACCCCTTCTCGAATACGCTAGTCAAGCTTGGTCGCCTTATCAAGATATTCATATATCTAGAATTGAGAGCATTCAACGCCGATTCCTTCGATTTGCTCTTCGAGGCCTTCCTTGGAACGATCCTTTAATCCTACCACCTTATCGTGATCGCTTACAATTAATTAACTTGATAGCGCTCGAGAAACGAAGAGAAATAGCAGACATTCTATTCATTCACCGTCTCCTTTCTGGTTCTGTCGACTGCCAAACTCTTTACAACTCTATATTTTTCAACACTAATCCCCGAAATTTAAGAAACCCTCGCCTCTTCTACTTGCCTACCCACCACACCTCATATGGATCCAACGAGCCTTTAACTCGAATGTTGCGAAATGTTAATTTGAACGCAAACTGTTTCGAATTTAACCTAAGCAATTCCAGTCTTAAACTCCGTTTACTCAATCCTACCCCCAATACATCCCTATCTTAGCTATAAGCTTCTTAATTTTTAAGTTAGATTAAGTCCTTAGTTTTAAGTTGTATGTTTGTAGCTTGCATTAAGCCGAATAAATGGGGGTTTTGCCCCCACCTAAATTGTACCACCAGCTGATAGGTCTTATAAGCAAGTACCGCGAAATGATTAAACTGCCGATATTTCTCATATTGAAGTCAATGTGCAAACTGACCGAAATAGTTTAGCTGCACAAAATGCCGATATTTCCACAGCCAGATGACCAAAATAACTTGGCCGATATTCTTCTTGCGAATCCTTTTAACGAGAATCAGCAATCTGATGCAGGGACAGCTAAAAAAGCTAAAAAGAAGATAAAGAAGATCAGAGCTGCTAAGACTGCTTAGATATTAAGAAATTTCCGAAAACAATACGTTTCAGTCAGCCCAATTCTAAATGAAAATTCCCGGGGAAATTTTTCCCCGGGAATAAATTATTTTTCTTCTACAATTTGATTTATTTGTCAAATACTGAAAATAAGCTGTTCGTATCATTCAGAACTCTCATTCCCACTACCGAGGGTAAAAAAATTCAACCGAGGAATTCGGAATCGGAGTATTTTACTCCCGAAAGAATGCATCTCCCGGGGAGTTTTTTCCCAGGGAATATTTAGAATTGGGTTGAATGTCTACTTCAAAAAAAAAGGAATTCCTAAAAAACGTCTCAAGCAACCATGTGGAGACAAATGTAAGTATAAATGCTCCTACAAAATTTGTGAAGAGACCAAAAAAGAAATATTTCATTCATATTGGAATATGGCGACACTGATGCGCCAAACAAGAGATTTGAATTCAATAAGAAGCTTAAAAACGCCTTTTACTTCAAAGTAAACGGAATTAAAGTAAGTGTCGTCGTCTATCGCCGCCGAAAATATAAACAACAACTACTTACCCGAACGAGCCTACAGAACTACATTCCAAGTCTACAGAACCACATTGCCGAACAAACCTAGAATGGATGTCAAAATTTAAAAGAACTTCATCGATTGGTCAACCAATAGGAAGAGCCCTTCTATCTGAAAAAACATAACAGAATCTTCAACGAGACAAAGCCGAAACAAATTCTTGAAAACTGAAGAAGAGCGGTCGCATTTTTTTAAACCAGTCGTAGTAAAAATACAAATTTTTATACTTCTTTATACAATTCTTGTATACTACGTAAAAAACTAAATAAAGTAACTCATTAAGTTTCATGTTAGATTGCCAAGTTTTATTTATGTCCCCAGCCTGCGTACAACAAGAGTGTGCAAAGTATTTTTTATAAACACTCTAGACATTACTGGCAGATGTATCAGGACAGTACATGAGAAGAAATGTAGTAATACTGGAATATTAGAAGGAGAAAAGAGAGGTAAGCACAACAAACCTAGAATGGTAAGCAACATCTTGAGTGAAGGAGTAAAAACACACCTTAAAAAGTATTCCTCGTATTGAAAGCCATTAGGCGTGTTTTGTTGAGCCCCTTAATGTACAAATTAAGAACTGTTCAAGAAAACGACCTAGCTTTCCAGTTACATTAAAGCATTTTGATTGTGAATGTTGGCCAACTAGCTTTGTTTGTTTACATCAACTGACAGATGAAAGAAATAGTTTTTTTTTTTTACAAATAAAATGGAAGATATCCCAGAAGAAGTAATTTAAAAAAAAAAAAAAGACAATTTGTGTAAATTTATCTATTAAATGATTGTTTTTATAGAATATGAGTGAACTGGCTAGTTCAAGCAAAGAAGTGTTTTTTGAAACAATTTTTGCATCAAGCAGCTCGAGCAGTGATAGCTCAGAAAGTAATGAACGGCATCCCAAAATTACTAACTTCATAGGCATAATAGATAACTACAACGAAATTGAATTGAAGTCACACTTGTGGTTGAAGCGTTCGACCGTAGAGTATATAATTTGTAAGTTATCATATAAAATAACCATATAAAGTAAGTATACAAGTTCTATAATTTTTTGTTCATTTCTTTAGCCATTTATTCTGAATCCGGCTTTTCCCCAAATGTACTTCGTCACGGAGGACACTGTAAAATGGGATGCAAAAAAGAAGCCCTAATGTTTATTTGGTACCTTAGTAACACAATTACCTTTCGGCAACTGGGTTATTTATTTGGAGTAGCCAAATCTTCGGCTTGGATGGCAGTAGGACGTGTGTCTAGTTTCGGTAGGAAACCAATTTGTAAAATGGCCACAAGGAGACTTAGTAAAAGAAATCGCCAAAAAGTTCGAATCCAAAAAGAAAATACCAGGCATTCTTTGAAACAAACCTCTAGAGAATTTATAGATGGCGAAAAAACTGTAGCCGATCGGTATTCAGATTATAAACACAAGAAGGACTGCCCTATGTTATGCTACATAACTATCGCAAAATATTTAATGAAGAATTTAATATTTCTTTCTTTACACCGAAAAAAGATAAATGCAAACTGTAAGTTTTCCGAAGCTTAGCTCTGAGAGAAGAATATGACTACCACCGACAAGAAAAAGAAAAAAGTCGGTTTGAAAAAAACAAATGATAAAAAAAAGATAGCGGACAAGTTTACAGTCGCATGTTACGACTTACAGGCGTTTAGGACAGTACTAAACGGAGACGTCTCAACTTTTTACTATAAATCTAAAATAAACTATTTGAACTTTACTCTCACTGAACTAGACTCTAATTAAACTGAATGCTACTCTTGGGATGTATCTCAAGGTAATTGTGGAGCAAACGAAATAGGCAGCTGTGTACTTAAGTTTTTGCAAGTTTTTAGAAGTCATTTCTATAGCTAACGATGATCTGGATGTAGTATTTTATTCCGATAATTGTTGTGGCCAGCAAAAAAATCAGTTTGTAATTGAAATGTATGCAGTTACAAATTTAAAAATTAGATCTATTACGCATAAGTTTTTCATCCATGGTCATACGCAAAACGAAGGAGATGCAGTGCATTCAGTGACTGAGAGAGAAGTGAAACAAAAATTCCTAAGCCTGGACCTATTTACGTGCCTTCGCAATTATGTATTTGCCATTCGAAATGCAAAAAAACGTGAACACCATTCACAGTAATTGAAATGGGTTACGTAGACTTCATAGATATAAAAAAAAAACTTCCGGTGCCAAGGTTGGACAAAAATGTTGAGGGTCAAGTTGTAAAGTTGGGGAAAAAAAAACTTCACAGAATACACACAAAAATGACATAAAAATTTTCTGTAAAACATCTTATACTGCGTTTTCATTAGAGTTGAAATGAGGTAATTTGGCAAATTACAAAAAAAGTGTTCACATTTCAAATTTGCTAATTTTGTTTGAAGGCCCAAATTGTCAATCGCTTGTTTTTGTTGTTTTTTACATTGAATTCTGTCATTTCGAATGGGTTCCACTTTGAATGGAATCCATTTAGGTGTGTTCATAATTTCAATTTCGTTCAAATTTGGTTGAAATTACCTCATTTTGAAATTTGAATTTGTATGGGAAATGAGATGATTTTGAATTGAATTTGGAAATTTTGAACGAAATTACCTCATTTGCTCTAATGAAAACGCAGTATTAACTTTGATGACTTCAAAGAGCTCAATCTGGCTAAAAGAACAATCCATAATAGAAATAAACGTCCTGAACCGTTGGTAAGGTTGTACCAGTGTAAATTGGAAATCGCAGAAAGGAAGACGAACGATGTAAGCACGGGGTCAATTCTCGTTCTGTGAAGCTGTGAAGTGATAAAAAAAAATACCATTTCGGTTTTCACAGCAATTTTTCATTTTATCGCTTCACAAATATGTCTTATGCGATTCTGGAACTCATTGTGATAAATGTGTGTTCTAAAATGTACTAAATGAGAAACTCCTCTCGCAATTTCTCTCTTCAAACGATACTGAAAACTAATACACATACAAATTTGTACTTTTTCAACCGACATGCACAACTGCACATGAGCGATGATAAATCAAACAAAAATACTAACACAAGGAAAAGAGCTTCATGTATACATTTTTTTTTTCTCTCAAAATAATTCATTTCGTGTGCTCTCATCTCGAAGTAAAGTATAACAACTTGTTTTTCCTCTCGGTTCAATTCTAGCCACATGCGCAGGTCAAATAATGATTTTATCACGTGAAGAGATTATGAATCCAGAATCGAATTTCGTGTGAAGGTGTGAACAAAATTTACACTTCACAGCTTCACAGAACGAGAATTGACCCCCGGGGGCCGTATTCCATAAAATGAAAATGATTGGACGATATCGTTTCCACCATTGCTATATCTATCATATCTGTAAAGCAAAATAAAGATAGCTACCTTCAAAACAATATCGTTCATTTACCTACTACCTGGTAGATTATGAATAATTTTTGCTTGTTTTTTCAGTTTTTTCAGTTTTTTTTGAGAATATTTAATCTGTGTTATTTATTTTTAGAGTTCTTTCTTAAGTTTGTGACTAAAATTCTCTGTCAAATAAACAATAGGTGTTATACCTAACTAATAAAAAAGATTTTGTTCATTTTTTAAGATTTTCGCTTGGTTTCTTCTTTTAACGATTTTACGGCTTTATTAGAAATATAATTTATATAAAAAATAAAAAGAAAACACACTGTACATCCTAACTTACACCTACGGTGTATTGAGATAATAGGTGTAGATATAGTTTTAGGCAAAACTCTTAACTGAGCGTTTTTTCAGCCTATTTTCCTGGCGGAAATAGAACCGCTGATAAAATCCATAACTTTAAAAGTGACTTGCAGAAAATTTTAAGACTTCGCAACAAAATTATTATATGCGGTAATTTAAACTGTCGCCATCAATTGTGGAATTGCCTTCGGGCTAATTGTTGGGGTAATCTATTATATGAAGTTAATGAAATTTATCCGAGCTTTTCTTTATTATTTCCACCCAATCATACTACATCTCCATCCACCCTTGATTTGTTTGTAACTAATATACCAACTTATTGCACTAGCCCATTCACGTATAATAAGCTAGGATCCGACCATCTACCCGTGAATATTACTGTGAACAACATACCCCCAATCAAGCAGACTAGATTCAATTACAAGTATTCCGCTGCAAACTGGACCCTATTTAAATCATTTATTAACAGAAATTGCAACGCGAGTGATTTTACATCAATTGTTACTATGGACTCAAATAAAGTCGATTCGTTATTACATACTTCGTTTCTATAGTCGATTTTGCAATACCCAAAATACCTGTAACAGATTAACATTAACTACCAGATAGAATTTTACTTTTAATTCGTTTGAGAAACACTGAAAGGAGACAGTGGCTTCGCTATCGTTATGACTTCTTCCTTCATAATGTAAAATATTTAAATAAAGTTATTGCCAGAGAAATCTCAGACTTCAGAAATTATCGTTGGAACGGACTGCTCTCCTCCTTTGAAAAATCTAGTAAAAAATTTTGGAAAATTACTAAAGTAATCAAAATCAAATTATTATCGCACCAAAAGAAAAAGCAAACCTCTTGCAACAACCTTCGCTAAAAACCACAGTATTGCGACTAATCTTAGTGATGATAGTACTGTAGCCGCAGTTTCTAACTCTATTACTACCCTATCTCAATCAAACATTGTTTTACCCGAATATTATTTGGTAAATTCTATTACAATTTTAAATCTGATCAAATCCTTAAAAACTAAGAAATCTGCTGGTATAGATGGCATCAATAACAAATTACTGAAAGCTCTTCCTATCACTGGAATAAGGTATTTAACTGCCTTATTTAATGGGTGTCTAAAAAACATGCTACTTTCCTAAATGTTGGAAAACAGCCATGGTCATACCTATTGCTAAGCCCGGAAAACCTAAAGATGACGTTAATAGTTACAGACCTATTAGTTTACTCAGCTGCCTGAGCAAGTTACTAGAAAAAATAATTAAAGAAAAGCTCGATAATCACTTAACGGAATTTAATATTTTGCCTGACTTTTAATTTGGTTTTAGAAGCAACCACAACACAAATCAACAAATTTTTAGGATTAAAAAACAAGTAACTGAAAAATTTGATATGAAAGAATCGACTGGTTTAATACTGCTAGATATAGAGAAAGCATTTGACACAGTTTGGCACGATGCCTTGTTACATAAGCATTTCAAATTCAACTTTTCACTTCCACTAATAAAAATAGTTCAAAGTTTTTTATGCGGTAGAAAATTTATAGTTAAAGTGCTAAATGATAAATCATCTATCCAACGTACTGAATTTGGTGTACCTCAAGGTTCAGTACTTGGTCCCATCCTTTTTAATGTTTTTGTTTCTGACTTGCCTGTTCTTGGTGATGACGTAAATCTAGGTATGTTTGCCGATGATACGGCTATTTTCTTTTCAGGTATTACCTATTTAGATGTCCACCAAAGGTTGCAAACTTCTCTTAATCAACTAGAAAAATTCTTTTTTAAATGGAAAATTAAAATAAACCTAGATAAAATACAAGCAATTTGGTTCATACGAAGGAGAAAAGCATGTTTTTTTTTACCGGGAAGCGGTCCTTTTGTATGGTGCCCCTGTTTGGTATGATTGTGCGAAAACACATAGATTAAAACTACAAAGATGTCAGAATAAAATACTTAAAATTATGCCTAATTTACCACGTTATTACTTAACCCAAAGACTGCATGAAATGGCTAACATCAACTTTTTGGACACTCTCATAGATATTTCAAAACAAAATTTTTATGAAAATTGTCCTTATCAGATAATGAACTTGTGAAAGAACTAACTACATTGTAATAATATGTATTTGTAAAAATATATGAATAAGTTCAGCAAGAATTTGAATATGGGAGTGTTGCAACATTAGATTTAAGTCTTGCATAAGGGTTTTTGTTTGTAGCTTTCCCTTAAAATACAAAATAATTGATTCGCCTTATAAATTATCGTTATACATATTACATATATAGAATATAGTTGTAAAGGAATTTTATATCCTAAATCTCTAAAAAAAAATGTTAAAAAAAAAAACAAAAAATTGTTTAAAAAATGTATCCTGCTACTAAATTACAATAAAACAAAACTGGCACTATACCGAACTTTTTCAAAAAAAAAAAAACAAACGCTTTATTTCTTAAATACCCATTATTATTTTTTTTCTCATCAATTTATTAAAAGATAGTGAAACTTTATTTTGGCAAAGTAACATAACATTTAAATCTTTTTTCATAGAGCTATCGACCATTGAAATAACTCCAAAACTTTAAACGGCCATATTTAAAAACAAGGTTTTTTGTTTATTGCCATTTTTCTTTTCAATGTGCGATATGTTTGTATACATATTTTGTCCGAATATGAGCAGCTAAAATTCGTCATCGAGTGGGGGAGGTCGCAGAGAGGCACCTCCCAAAAAAATTCTTCGGTCTTCAAGTGGCTAAGACAGTGAATGAACAATTGCTAGGATTGCCGGACAGAAAAATTCATCTTAAAAGAAAAAAAAAAAAAACACAACAACATCCAAAAAAAAACGAGGAACGGTGAAAGTAACGAAAAAAAAATTATGAATTAGTAGTGAAAAGAGAAAAGAAAAAACGTTTATTTTAGTCAAAAAAGGAAAAGTTCGTTCGAGAAATAAAAATTTAAAGAAATAGAACGGGGAGAGTGTAAATTTAATCCAAAAGAGAGTTTCGTTTCAAATTCAAAAAGTGAATATGTCCGAAAATCTAATAAAGAGAAAAAAGAATTGAAGCTAAAATATAAAAAAAAATAATGGTTATGCTAAAAGGAAAGTAGAAAAAAAAGAAAGATTTGGACGGTTAAGTACAATATATGCATATACATATGTATATAAAGATCTAGTACTTAAAATTTTATAGCTGAAAAGAAAAGAAGATTAAAAAAAAAAGAGAGAAATTAAAGCTGAAAAGAAAACACGTACATACATATGTATGAATTATACTTTTGGGGTTTATATTGCACTGCGACCTCAAGATCTATTGTGCCCCCATTTAGAGCCAGATGAGGCTGCTCATTTACAGCTCTTCCTCCAAATTTATTCCTTTGAGAAACTTAAGTATTTAGAGTATTTTTAAAGAGGGTATTTCACTCTCCTCTATCTGGTGGCGACCTAGATATCTATGTCCTTGTTGCACAATTACTTCACAACTACCTAAAATGTGGTCCGGTGTCTCTTCCTCGATTTTGCAGAATAGGCCACTGGTTTATAAATAATTGAGAGCTATCTGACTGATTTGATTCAAATCACGTTGTAGCAAAGTATTTTTTCTCTATTCAAGTTTAAAAAGTTATATTCTACTCGTTCTCTGGATAAATATTTAAACTCTCCCGTTAAATTATAGAATTTCTTATACGACAAAGCAAGTCAAAGCGTTAGAGTTGGTTTATTTTTTATTGTGTTTTGTGTTTGTTGTGTTGGGGATTCTGAAAAAATATATTCTTATCCGCTTGTTATTTATTTTCCGTGCGTGCAATTAGAAAGCAATAAGTTTTTATTTATTTATTTATTTATTTATTTAAACTGGGATAGTTATCCTGAGTTTAATGTATTTATCCGTTCGTTCGGTGCAAGTGGCCCTTAAAGAAATATCAAAAAAAAAAAGTGAAATAAAAGTGAAATATTAGCTGCGTTTTATTTTCCACTAAATCTGATCCGGATCAGATCATGATAATAAAACAAACTGGATAACAAATTTATTTTTTTCTCACAGTTGGCTTTATTTGCACAATAAAATTGACAGAAGGAAAATTTTCACAAATCCTGTTTGAAGTAATATTTGGTATCTAAGGAAGGAAATGGAACAGTTTTATTTTTTTAGTTCAATTTCCATTAAGTTAATAGTTTTTATGTATTTTTTCTGTGCCTAGAAGACAGTTTGGTCTAAAGAAAAAAATAAACAGTGTAGATAAGAGATATGTAGGTAGGTATAGGTGAAAAGTTAAGATATGTAAAATGGAAGAAAATAATTGGTTTTTAAAACAGGTTAAAAGAGTAAAAGATAAGAGTAACATCCCATCCTCCACATTACCTAATTAATCGGGATAATTACCTAAACATTAACAGATTCAACAGGTCGCAACAACATGCTGTGTACAATATTTTGGAGCACCTGTAAGTGATTTTTTTTTGTAACTTTCCTCTTCTTTTATTAAATATATAGTTATGTCAGAGACACCACCTACACCCCAGCTACATACAGTACTTCTACATAGGATTATAGACGGATATAGTCACGGTCTTAAATATCATTAAATCTTATAGAAATTGTGTAAATTCAAAAAGTATTAAATCAAAAAATATTAGTGATATTTATATGAGCCTTTTTAACACCCACCCTGTACTCAAACCACTAATTGAAGCTTGTCATCATCATATGGAGTTTCAATGTTTGACATTTTCTTACAAATATTGTTTACACTTTGCTTTTAAGATTGCTCAGATCGTAGCCTGTTTTCTTTTATTAGTTAAATAATAATATTTAACATGTCAATTAAAGCTAAAAAAAATATGTTATGGCTACTGTTGACAAAAAATATGTAAAGACACAATCGATATTAAAAATACACTAAGTGAAAAAGAAAAATTGTAATTCTAGGTACCTAGCAAATTGATATGTATATTTAGTTGTTATTACTTATGTATCCATTCTCCGGTTCCAGGTAGATATTAAATAAATATTGATTAAAAAACAAAAGGCTGCCTTTGGCTTTTTTTTATTAATTAAATAACATTTTGGGTAACTTCAATTCGGAAAGATGTAAACAATTCTTTTAGAACGAAGTTCTTTAGCCTAGAATTGGGGAGTAAATCCAAAAAACTACAAACCGTTTTCGATCTATCGTAGCGCAATGGGATAGTTATTTGCTTCTTAACCGAGAGGTTCGGCGTTCGAATCCTGCTGGTGACAATTTGTTTTTATACTTTTTTTTTTAATCCGTCACGTGTACAATGTGCATTGCAAATCGTATTATTTTCATTTCGTCCCATGCACATCATTAATCCATTGAATTCTAAAGCATTAGCAAGATGCAAATGAAAAAAGTTCACTCCGTTTATATGAGATTCTAGTCCGCGACCTTCTGGTTAATAGCCGTCTATTCTATACTTCCGCTAGGCTTAATCTCGATATAGAATTTGTATCTTGAAAATTAATAACTATTATCTTGAGCGCTTTAATAAAATTTATACAAAAATAAAAATAAATAAAGAAATTCAGCCCTACTGTGAGACAGGCTGAGTTCCGAAATGCATCAGATGCGCATTTACTTCGCATCAAAAAGTTCTTAGCTGCTTCGATTTAATTTTTTTCATTGCTCTCTTGTGCGCCCACTAAATATGTATAGGTGCAAATTTAAGCCGTCAATGGAATTAAATTCTGCCCGAAATGAAAGTTAACGATTAGGGGAATTCTCGGAACAGGACATATTTTTCGGGTGAAACTCACAATAGGCGAAAAATTTTCCGTCTGGAATGTTGTTCGGGTGAAACTCACAACGCAAATTATGCATGCATAAATTAATAATCTTGTTACTCTTTTTTATGTGGTTTTCATATTTTCTAATCGTTCTAAAGTATTTATCGAAAATCAAAACGAGAACAAATTCCATTTTAAAACGAACTCGTCTGTTAAAAAATAATCGGTGTATCATATCAGGCTGAAATTTTGCACACAGCTTTGATTCTGATGATTATTATAATATCATGTATGTATAAGGGAACTTCGTTCTTACCGGGGGTACTTAGGACCCACATCTACTAGTTTCTTGAGGAAACGATAGTTTAAGTTAATATTGTTTTCAGAAATATATAGTTTTTTTTTTAAATCTAATCTCCGGTGTATGGTGATGCTTTTTAAAAATAAGATTTTATTAAGTTGTTAATAATATTAAGCGACAGACGCCATATCTTAAATAAAATGTGGATTTAAATTACAAAGGAATCAAATTTTGGACTGTTATATTAACGATTCCAAATTCTATTATGGATAATTGGAAGGAATATATCCACCATTACTCCATAATCAACCCACAAGCTGAAAAAACTATTTACCCAGTAAACATATCCCCAAATATATTAAGATGCTTCATAAGACTTCGTCTCGTCCACTGCAACATCACCCACAGCCACTACATAACCATAGAACAACAACCACTCTGCCACCTCTGCAACAACAAAGTTCCCCTTACCATGAATCACCTAACCATCGATTGCGAGCATGTCAAAGAGGCATGTAAAAAAGTCAACTCAAGCTGTCTGATAAACCTCCAACTGTTCCTTCTGAGCAAAACATTTTATCCGTTTTAAAGATATTTGCTTTAATCAAATTAGAAAATCAAATTTAACTTGTGTAGATGTATCCGGCGAACATTTACGTTTGTGAGGTACTATTAAGGGAGGGTAAAGAAAAACTCCGAGGACACGAACACCTTCATATGTCCTCCCTCTAAGTGTGGAACAAAAATAAAGATACATATTACGTTACGGGCATTAGATTTCGGGCCATATCACTCTTAAACATGGTAATATTTTTGGTCGACTACCAAATCCGACTGAGGCCTGAATAGAAGTAACAAAGTTCTTTGGCGCGTAACAAGACCCCCCTCATTGACGAGCTAAGCATGGCATCTAGCAGGCCTTCCGTTACTAGCGCGACGGGACACCACTCGTCCTTAATGTGGGGATGTCGTGAGGGGACAAGTAACAACACAAGATGCGGCCGGCGGCGCAGCAAATACATTCTAGTATTATTGTATTAAGCAAATGATTTAAATATATATTTTATTTTTTAATTTTTGTTAGGTGCTAGTTGTGTATTATTTTAAAATGATACAAATAATCATGTGGAATAAATAAATAACCCAATAAGTTAACATTATGTACTCTAATATAATTTATTATTTGGCAAGCATTTACTAAAATATATCCACTTACCAGTCCGCTCTTAAAATCCAGATAATTCTTAAAATTTAAAACCTTCGCCCATATTGAAGTTCTCCATTGAGTCCGTATTTGAATACTTTGTTTGTAATTTTTTTTTGTTTCCAAATCGATGTATACTTGTAATGAATGAATAGTTGTTCCCCAAATGTATTATTGATGCATCGCACCCGCAGACCCAGTGACACAAACAAAGGTTATTATCTGCAAAGAAGGATCGGCTCGGAAAACACTTTCAACCCATTTAACGGTAGAGAACAACATTGCAGACCGAATCTTCGAGGTGCACATTTGAATAACATCGATTCGCGACCGAGATAGCGGACACGAGGCCATATACTGATGAAAATTTGTTTAGTTATTTTTCTAGCATGAACACTTAAACCAATATAAGTTCTGCAAAAATTTAATAATGTTTAAAAACTCATCTTTTGTTCCTAGCATAAATTATCACAGTTTTTTTTTTTTATTTTTAGAATTTAAACATTTTTCATTTTCGCAAGTCTCAGCTTTTCTATGTGAATAGATCACAAACTCTAGTGACATATTTTATAATCATCCAACGATTTTAATGCTGGTGTTATGTTGGACTTTTTGAAATCAATTTAACCGATCCGTTATTTTATGAGGAAGATAATTTGTGTGTACAAATTTAAACAAGCTTTAATCCAATTAATGTTCCACGTTAGCATTTTATAGGAACTTTTATATTAATATATTGTTTGGAGAAAAGTTGACTCCGAATTCAAATAAAAGTTATGTTTTAATGAGAAAAGTGACGAAATGTCTATCACTTAATTTCATTTTTTCTTTGTTAATTTATTACACAGCAAAGTTATTTTTTATTTCACCTGTTTTTCTGAATAAACCTGAAAGGAAAAAAAATAACCATTTTAAAAATTGAAGAACATTTATTGACAGATTGGTAGGTAAAATTATTTTTTCTATAAATTTTTTGTTAGAATTCAAAATGGTTTTCACAACTACTTTGACGACTAAAATCAACATTCGGGACCGTTTCAATTATTCAAATCGAGCGATTGGTTTGGAAATCACATCGTGGTTTATCTACCAATATCAAGAATTTTTTAGAGATTAGTCTGTAGCCTGTAGGTACTTTATGTGTGATTTCTCACTTTTTTTAAATTAATATTCTAAATTCTTTCTTTCATAAAAATTCGGCTGATACAAATATACTTTGGTTGGTAAAATTGTGTTCAAAATGTTTGGAAAATAATATAATTTAAAATTAATCGGTTAACATTTATATTACCAAAACACGTCTTTCTCTTCAAAGAGTGGATCGGGGGATAAATATTTTTTAAATAAAGTCAGTAAAGAAGTTACTCGAAAACTTTTAAAAGTTCAATGTGAAATCATTTTGCATGTAGGTACCTACCACAAAAAAAAAATACTTTTTAAATCGAAAAAAAAGTTAATAACGCATTGACCATTTTGTTGTCTTTTATAATCTAATTGGCCGCGTTCAACCTACATCTAAAATTTCAGATATCTGAATTTTTGGAGCTTCTGATTGGCCAGCTGTCATAAAAAGTTAGATGACTTTTAGTGACTTTTAGTTACGTTTAGTTACGTTTATTCTGAAATTTCAGACAAGAAAATTTCATCTGAAAATTCAGATGACAGTTGTTTGTGGTGGGGGAAGTGTAAAAAGAGCTGAAGTGCTACACATCAAATTGAACTTTATGATTTTCGGTGTGGTTAGTGGTTGATGTGTGCTTATAAGTTTTTATAATAAAATTGTAATATTTACTTATTTAATTAAAAGAACTTTTTGTTAATTGTTTAGTGACTCTTTGAATAAAAGGAATGATTTGTCTTCGAAAACTATTCCCATAATTGTCAATCGGATTATTGTTGAACAATTTTGCATTGAAGTTATAATAAATTTACTGCACAATAACAAACAAACCTGTTGCTAATCTTTTTACATAAAATTTCATCTACAAAGCTCATGCTAAATTAAAAATTTACGAACATATAAAGTTCTCTTTTATTTCCATTATATGCAAATTCAATAAGTGAATACGGGAATTTGACACAGTGGCTTTTGACTGAAATTTCAGATTTTTTTTGCGTTCAATAAAAAAATCTTAAATTTCAGAATCTGAAATTTCAGATTTCTTTGCTTTGAACGTACCCATTTACATACGACAGAGCTACGTATCTCCTGTCATACGAATAATATTGTATTATTATAACTGCATTTTATGTATCTGAAAAACACCATAGAGAAATAAGAGATTGCTGACACCTTATTTTTTTAATAACTTAAATACTAAAGCATATGTAACTGAAAATGCTCACCTCAGTAATTTTGACTGCAATTATGTAGGTATATGGTTTGCAATTTTGTACGGCTCAAGTGCGAATTTGAATAGGTACAAAAAATCTTCCAAAAGATGACCTATGCAATATGCATTCTGATAGAGCCGGGCCGAGCAACAAGTCGTACATAGAAACTAAAATCCATTTTATTCCAAAAAGAAATAGTTTGCAACCTGCAACAATAACATAACAGTAGACATTAGCCAGATAAAAGTTTAAAGCCTTCCCAATCAAGCAAACAAATTGCTTATTCAAGCGAAATTTTAAGAATAATGTGCATATGTAGGTACATTATGTACGTACTACGTATCTACCAATAAGAGAACAATTAAGGTATTTGAAAACAATATAAATATACAATACATAGGTGGGTACAAACAAATCACAAATTCATACATTTAATAGTTTAACATACCATTTCTTGTATATGGTACAATATTAATTTCAAATTCGTTGGTAAACATGTAAATAATCTGCCGGTAGACGTGCGTTGAAATGCACTTTCAATTTTCAAATGCTGAATTTGATGATGTTGAATTGAATGATGTCATGAATTAAAAAGTGGAAGGAAATGTCAGATTCCAGTTCCGAAGAATGGAAATTAACTAACTGAACACAATAGATGCGCATCATGACGCGCGTTCTTACATGTAAAGTAAGGGCATGGTTGGTTATATCCAGCGGTAGTAATCCAGAGTTTGATGCGTTTTTTAAGGAATATTATGGATATGCTTAAGTTGTCGGGCTTAAATAATCAGATTAAATGGAAGGGTTTAACTGCTAGAGTCGTGTCTACATGTTTTCATTTTATTTACGTCTATTTTGTTCAGCAAGTTTGGTGGATTTACATGTATCTTCATGCGAGTTCTGCAAAAAATAAGAGATACAAAATATAAAATGTATGTTTGTTGGATAGAGAGAGAAGAACAAAATGCAGCCATCTTCATAGATGCAGATTACAGGACAGCAGATAAAGATTAAAGCGACGCTTTCTTTAAATTTCCTTAACAATCTCTTGTACCTCTAACACGCAAGCAACAAGACCCGAAGAGATATGCTTATTTCGTTTTAAACTACCTTGGTTGAACGCACACAAACGTAGTGTGAAGAAAATTGACAACATCGATTTTTTCTTTCAATATACTAATGTCGTTTTTCATTGCAATATGATAAATCTCCTTACAAAATCCAGAATTGCTCTTTTGAGTAAAACTTGTCAGCATCGAAAATGTAAGCTTTTTTTGAATAAAACATGAAAAAATAGAAAGTGCAAATCTTTTTGGTAAAAATCAAATCTTTTGTATAATGATGATTACCCATGGCTGCACTTATCCCTTTTAGTATATTGAAAAAAAAAAAAACACCTACAAGGGGAAGATCAAAAACACTCTATATAAAGATATGAATCTTTCGTACGTTTCACCCCCCAAAACCATTGTATATACATTCTATAGTATTCTCATGAAAGCGAAAGATAGTGGCGACGTCTATAGCGGCGATTAAGAAGCTCTCAGCTGTAGAGATTGGAGATTAACGAAGGGGAATTTCAAGCAAGAAATGCCGATAATAATAAAACGAGAACGCTACATACAAAATTCACTGCAGTCAAAGTGAGAGAAGAAAAAGACAATTTTCTCTATTTTGTTTTGGGTTAGGGAGGGGATTTTGTTTACATTTTTTTTTTGCCAAGAGAGATTGTTTTTTTAAGGATCTTTTTATTTTTACCTTCGGTTTGTGTTGCTCTTCTGCTATGTTGTTATTGTAGCGTAGCTGACGTAGGTAGGTATAGAAAATTCTTGTATGTGTTTGAGGAATACGAAAAAAGAATTTTGTCTGCCAGTATTTTGCTATTTTGTGAAGGATCTTGCTTCGTATGTATTGTTGTTGTTGTTTTTGGGTAGCAAGAGCATTCATGGGAATTTGAGGAGTATAAGAAAAAAAATTTTGTGAGTTCAGTTTTTTTGTTTAGGAGTTTGTTTACATTTTTTTTCTTCTGGGCTGAGAAAATGAGGTGCAGGTATGTATGTGTGTAAATATTTGTTGTGTTGGCGATTTTTTTCAAGTAGGTAGGTAGAAAGGTTCTGATTTTGTTTAGGAATTTTTTGTAAGGAATTTGTCGGTTGGTTGTCTTTGCAAGTTAAAGGCTTTTTTTATCTTCATTCTTTTGACTTCTTGACCTATATTGTGATCTGAATGTTATTGATTTTCTGAGTAGCTTGTGCAGGTTTACGTATATATGTACACAAAATGTTTGAAAGTTTGAAGGAGCTAGAAAAAGGCAATTTTGTTTCGTGGAAAGAAAGAGGTTGTGGTGGTGATGGTTCACAGTAGCGTTGTTATTTTTTTTTCTGGTTACCTATCTTGTGCAAGTATTATGTAGGTATGCAAAATTTTTGGAAGTTGGAGAAGTTAAAAAAGACAATGTTGTGATTTTGTTTTGTGCAAAGAAAGAGGTTGTGGTTTATAGGTATACATAATTTTTTATTTATAATTTTCGCGCTTGTTTAAAGGAGAGTAGGTACCTATGTATGTATATATGTGCGATTTGTAAGAAGTTAGGTATGTACATATACAATTTGTGTTGGGAATTAGGTAGGTGGGTACATTTCGCGCCTTTTTTGAACAATTAGTGTTCAACCAAAATATTTTTGTTAAGAATTTGTCAGTGGTTTGTTATTTTTCAAGAAGTTACCTAGATACATACATACATATGTACATACGAAGATATTTTTTTTTGTACAGACTTCTTGACCTACCTTGTGTTGTCCTTGTTATTGTTATTCTTTTTTTTGTAGCTTGTGCAGGTTTATGTACATAGGTACACAAAATGTTTGGGAGTTTGAAGGAGTTAAAAAAAAGACAAGTGTAAAATTATTTTTAATTTTCTCAAAAACTAAAATACATTTTACCATCCGGTTTTCTGTTTTTGACTAAAAAATAACAAGATCATTGAATTTTGAAAATAAAAGTAGTACTTTAGTACGTAAAATCTTGATAAAAATAAGCTTAAATTTTTTTTTTTCAAAATATTGGCTTTGAAAATAATTTTTCAAAAACTATTCACTCAAACAACTTTATTTAAAAATAAAATTAAAGAATGAATTTTTGGCTTTTCAAAGTGCTGTAGCATAACTCTATAGGTATTACCGTTATTTTTTAATAATTTTTTTTCTGTTTTAAGTGAGTGTTTTTGAAAATTGCCCCTCCCGCCTAAACGGGGGCAAATAGACCCCCTCCCATACGATTTTTTTCTCGTTTACGTTCAAACTACACGCTTTATCTTTTTGTCACACCTTATGCAAATCACCCTGTATAGGTATGTACATATATCCACTCGTTTTATTATATTACTAAAAACGAACATTTATCCACTGAAGCTGATTAGAATTTACTATTGAGAAACTTATATAGTAATATATAGGTATTACACTCGGAATTAAGATCCAACTAAATACCTATAGCTATGTATGTAATGTACTTATTCAAATATAATTTTTCAACCAGTAACAGTAATATCCAATCTACTCCACTGTAGATAGGTATTTTGCAAATTTTAAATTTGTGCATCATATACCTACCTAGGTACATAATATCTACCTACAAATCAACAGAATCTAACACTTGTGTGATTTTCGAACATTTCAATTCATCTCTTAAAAAGATATATGAACCTATCTACTTGCAAAAATTAAGTAGGTACTACAAAAACTGACCATAATGTGCATCCATATACATACCTTATACGTACCTAACCTACCTACATTAAAAAAAAACAACTAGCCGCGGATAGCCTATACAAAATTTATTTTTTTCAACAGGTAGATTTTCTGCAATTCTGAATTTATTTTCATAAGTTAGGCACCTACCTATTTATCTCACTTTCTAGATTTTCTAAAAGTTTTTGATAAATCTACTCCTCAGGTAGGTACCTACCTAGTTTTTTTTTTTTCGTAAAAAAAAAATTAACACAAACACTTCGATTTTAAAATACATATAATTTTTCAACCCTCGCTTAATCAATTAAACACTATTGTATGCTTTATATACCTACCTTACTAACCTGTATAGTTGGAATATCAAAAACTCCTAATCGCTATCTACCTATAAATTCAATTCAATGCATTTTTTTACACTTTTAGACCTACCTAACTTTCCTTATAACTTTAACAATCATGAGTCAGATAATCAATTCGATCGATTGCTGATTCTTCTTTTTATTAAATAATTCAACACCAAAAACAAACAAAATACATACCTACCTACCAAACAGAAATTAATACAAAATTATATACATACATACCTACATACCGGTAGACAATTCTAAATTCGACCTTTTCTTCATTTCTTGCTCACCACATATTCCCAATAAGCCCACAAAAAAAATCTGTTTGGAATAAAAAACAACCCTTTTTTTCCTTTGCACGTGTTTGTGTACCAGTACATGAATTCATTAAAAAAAAAACAATTCCAAGTGCACGGCAAAACAAATGATATTTTTTTTATTTCCCTCTTCTTATTCTGGTGTAGATGTCAAAGCAAACAGCCGTTTGTACGTATCTCGCTTACACACATTATTATTCCTAAAAAATAAACACCACGAACCTCTCATTCCTACTGCTTATTCCCCCTTCTATCATCAGACTCTCCAAAGAAACAATTGTGGTGATTGAAGCGCCACCTAAAGCGCCGGTTAAGAAGTACAAAATCGTGTTGCATGAGAATACTATAGAATGTATATACAATGCCAAAACCCATTATTGTTTACATTGTTGTTGTTGTAATTCGTTTCGTGTCGATGAATAAATGAACAGACGAGTTGGATCTATGTGTGCGTTGGGTGTGCGTTGGGTGCACTGATCTCTATGAGCCTGTTTACATTGTATTTTTGACGAACGGCGCATCCAGTGAGATGGGTAGATTTTGTGTGAGTAAGAAAGAGAAGGGTTAATTCCACCCAAATTACGCCGATGCGCCAGTTTCATTAAATGTTTTCGGATTGAGCAGGAAGAGTTTTTTTTGTGTGAGTGAGAGATACATGGTTGTTAAGGATGTGAGACAGGGATGGGTAGATTGAAATAAAAGAATTTTTTCTCTATAATGTAAACACGAGGAACATTTTGATGAACGAAAATATGCTTTGTCAAAAATACAATGTAAACAGGCACTATAATCATTGTATATACATTCTATAGTATTCTCATGCAACACGATTTTGTACTTCTTAACCGCCGCTTTAGGTGGCGCTTCAATCACCACAATTGTTTCTTTGGGAGTCTGATGAGAGAAGGGGGAATAAGCAGTAGGAATGAGAGGTTCGTGGTGTTTAGTTTTTAGGAATAATAATGTGTGTAAGCGAGATACCTACAAACGGCTGTTTGCTTTGATATCTACACCAGAATAAGAAGAGGGAAATAAAAAAAATATCATTTGTTTTGCCATGCACTTGGAATTGTTTTTTTTTTTAATGAATTCATGTACTGGTACACAAACACAAGTAATGAGTTTGCACAACGTGCAAAGGAAAAAAGGGTTGTTTTTTATTCCAAACAGATTTTTTTTGTGGGCTTATTGGGAATATGTGGGAAGGTGAGCAAGAAATGAAGAAAAGGTCGAATTTAGAATTGTCTACCGGTATGTAGGTATGTATGTATATAATTTTGTATTATTTTCTGTTTGGTAGGTAGGTAGGTATTTTGTTTGTTTTTGGTGTTGAATTATTTAATAAAAAGAAGAATCAGCAATCGATCGAATTGATTATCTGACTCATGATTGTTAAAGTTATAAGGAAAGTTAGGTAGGTCTAAAAGTGTAAACAAAATGCATTGAATTGAAATTATAGGTAGATAGCGATTAGTATTTTTTGATATTCCAACTACCTACCTATACAGGTTAGTAAGGTAGGTATATAAAGCATACAATAGTGTTTAATTGATTAAGCGAGGGTTGAAAAATTAACTGTATTTTAAAATCGAAGTGTTTGTGTTAATTTTTTTTTACGAAAAAATAACTAGGTAGGAGTAGATTTATCAAAAACTTTTAGAAAATCTAGAAAGTGAGATAAATAGGTAGGTGCCTAACTTATGAAAATAAATTCAGAATTGCAGAAAATCTACCTGATGAAAAAAAAGAAATTTTTTATAGGCTATTTCCGCGGCTCGAAGTTTTTTTTTTTTTTTTTTAAATGTAGATAGGTTAGGTATGTATAAGGTATGTATGTTGATGCACATTATGGTCAGTTTTTGTAGTACCTAATTTTTGCAAGTAGATAGGTTCATTTATCTTTTTAAGAGATGAATTGAAATGTTCGAAAATCACACAAGTGTTAGATTCTGTTGATTTGTAGGTAGATGTACCTAGGTAGGTATATGATGCACAAATTTAAAATTTGCGAAATACCTATCTACAGTGGAGTAGATTGGATATTACTGTTACTGGTTGAAAAATTATATTTGTACCTACTTACATAAGTACCTACATTACATACATAGCTATAGGTATGCAGTTAGATCTTAATTCCGAGTGTAATAACTGCATATATATTACAATTATTTGATATATCTTACCTAACTGTATGCTATTGCTATACAAGTTTCTCAATAGTAAATTCTAATCAGCTTCAGTGGATAAATGTTCGTTTTTAGTAATATAATAAAACGAGTGGATATATGTACATACCTATACAGAGTGATTTGCATAAGGTGTGACAAAAAAGATAAGGCGTTTAGTTTGAACGTAAACGAGAAAAAAATCGTATAAGAGGGGGTCTATTTCCCCCGTTTAGGCGAGAGGGGCAATTTTCAAAAACACTCACTTAAAATAGAAAAAAAATTATTAAAAAATAACGGTAATACCTACAGAGTTATGTTACGGCACTTTGAAAAGCCAAAAATGCATTCTTTAATTTTATTTTTAAATAATGTTGTTTGAGTGAATAGTTTTTGAAAAATTAATTTTCAAAGCCAATATTTTGAAAAAAAAATTTTTCAATTTTAAGCTCATTTTTATCAAAATTTTACGTACTAAAGTACTACTTTTGTTTTCAAAATTCAACGATCTTATTATTTTTTAGTCAAAAACGGGAGGGGCAATTTTCTAAAATACAGATATACTTTTTATAAATCCAAAAACTGCCGATTTTATTTTATTTTTACATTAAGTTGTTTTAGTAAACTGTTTTTCAAAAATTAATTTTCAAAATTAAATTTTTGAAAAAAAATTTAAAAAATTGTGTTTAAACTAATTTTGTGCAAAATTGTAAAGTAATATTTTTATTTTCAAAATTTAATACTCTTATAAATTTGTAGTCGAAAAACTGAAAACCAGATTCTTAAATGTCTTCTCATTTTTAAGAAAAGTAAAAAAATAATTATTTAAACAATCTGAATTTAAAACCAGAGTGGATTTTCTGGCTTTTAAAAAGTACCCATAGCATGACATTGTAGGTGTTGCCGTTCTTTTTTAATAATTTTTTTTGCATTTCAAGTCTATTTTTTATAAAATTGCCCCTCGGCCAAATGGGTTGGAAGGAATAGACTCCTCCATCATGTACTCACACTTGTTCAAGCAAGGCGCGAAAAGTACAAAAGCACCCAATTCCCCACCAAAAATAGTAGATACCTAATATGCCTTCATAGGTAATTACAAATCGCACTTACACTCCTTCAAAACAATTTATTATAAATGAACAATTATAAAAACCACCACCACCCCTTTTTTACACTTGTCTTTTTTTTAAATCCTTCAAACTCCCAAACATTTTGTGTACCTATGTACATAAACCTGCACAAGCTACAAAAAAAAGAATAACAATAACAATGAGAACACAAGGTAGGTCAAGAAGTCTGTACAAAAAAAATATCTTCATAAGTACATATGTATGTATGTATCTAGATAAATACTTGAAAAATAACAAACCACTGACTAACTCTTAACAAAAATATTTTGGTTGAACACTAATTGTTCAAAAAAGGCGCGAAATGTACCCACCTACCTAATTCCCAACACAAATTTATAATCCTATGTACATGCCTAACTTCTTACAAATCGCACATATATACATAGGTACCTACTCTCCTTTAAAACAAGCGCGAAAATTATAAATACAAAATTATGTATATAAACCACCACCTCCGTCTTTGCACAAAACAAAATCACAACATTGTCTTTTTTAACTTCTCCAACTTCCAAACATTTTGCATGCCTACATAAACTTGCACAAGATAGGTACCCAGAAAAAAGAATAACAACACTACTGTGAACCATCACCACCACAACCTCTTTCTTTCCACGAAACAAAATTGCCTTTTTCTAGCTCCTTCAAACTTTCAAACATTTTGTGTACCTACATACGTAAACCTGCACAAGCTACCCAGAAAATAAATATCATTCAGATCACAATATAGGTCAAGAAGTCAAAAGAATCAAGATAAAAAAGCCTTTAACTTGCACAGACAACCAACCGACAAATTCCTTACAAAAAATTCCTAAACAAAATCAGAACCTTTCTACCTACCTACTTGACAAAAAATCGCCAACACAACAAAGCATTTACACACATACATACCTGCACCTCATTCTCAGCCCAGAAGAAAAAAATGTAAACAAACTCCTAAACAAAAAACTGAACTCACAAATTTTTTTTTCTTACACTCCTTAAATTCCCATGAATGCTCTTGCTACCCAAAAATAACAACAACACACATACGAAGCAAGATCGTTCACAAAATAGCAAAATACTGGCAGACAAAATTCTTTTTTCGTATTCCTCAAACACATACAAGAATTTTCTATACCTACCTACGTCAGCTACACTACAACAACAACATAACAGAAGAGCAACACAAACCGAAGGTAAAAATAAAAAGATCATAAAAAAAACAAGCTCTCTTGGCAAAAAAAAATGTAAACAAAATCCCCAACCCAAAACAAAATAGAGAAAATTGTCTTTTTCTTCTCTCACTTTGACTGCAGTGAATTTTGTATGTAGCGTTCTCGTTTTATTATTATCGGCATTTCTTTCTTGAAATTCCCCTTCGTTAATCTCCAACCCCTACAGCTGAGAGCTTCTTAATCGCCGCTATAGACGTCGCCACTATCTTTCGCTTTCATGAGAATACTATAGAATGTATATACAATGCTATAATACACTGGATAGCGTATTTATACAATAATGATGGCTCCATTTGAACAATTGTTATATTATGCGCCTAACCATTTTTTGTATAACAGTATACCTGTTTAACATATAAAAAACCGAAAATGACAGCGTCAATATCAAAGAAACTGAATAAATTTAGTATCTTTGGTCAATATCATGTAATTTTTGTTTCATTTCGTTTTCGTGACATCTTTGTTGTTTTTTCTTTTGCGGTTAACTTATAAATCAATTAAGAAAATATAAAATAAAATACAAAATAAAAACTAATTTTCTGTGGAATAAAAAAAGAACATAACATATTTTCATATTTTGCACGAATTTATTACAAGGGTTAATATTTTTTTTGTTAATCACTAAAAACTTACTTTTAATTTTGTTCTTCCTCGTGAGTCACAACAAACGCCTGAATCTGAGTA
This sequence comes from Epistrophella euchroma, assembly GCA_947049315.1. Lineage (NCBI taxonomy): Eukaryota > Metazoa > Arthropoda > Insecta > Diptera > Syrphidae > Epistrophella > Epistrophella euchroma. The sequence continues at coordinate 116,101,417 of OX346246.1, read as the reverse complement.
CGAAAATGAAAAAACTTCGCAGAATACGAAAATATATATATGAGTTAACCACAAATAATATTTACAGACAAACCTCAAATTATGCGGCTGACCACGATTTTAATCTTCAATTGGAACCACAAAAACTGTTATACATTGTAGGGAATACACTATCCAGTGTATTATAGAGATCAGTGGTTGGGTGTGCGTTGGGTGTGCATTTTTCACAAAAATAATTTGAAAAATTAGTACATCAGCTGTTTTCCAGCTGGTCGTTCAGCTTGTAGGCAAAACGAAATGTCAGCCCAGGATTGGCATCTTTATATAGTGTTTTGGGGGAAGATGATAAGACAAGACAGGAACAAGAATTTGTAAAAACGGAAAGTTCAGCTTTAAGCTATGCGCAAACCTAAGCGATGGCGGTGGCGATCACGATAGCCTTTATCGCGCGATCAAGGTGCGAACAAAAACCAGCTCAAATCAACACTATATTGCGATACATTTTGTGACGGGCAAGTTGTCAAAAGAACATACAAAAAGTGAGAAAAAATCAGTAGCAGATAAATCTTATCCGTAAATTGAATACTTTTTTATGTTTTGTATTCTTTGTGAAAAAAAAATTGTACATTTTTAATTTTATTAATCTGCTGTATAATGTTCTAAATTATTGTTCATTTGAATTTTGTTAATATTTTTACAAAAAAATACAATTATCGTGGCATACTGCGATCAAATGGTGCGTGCTACGTTCAGTAAAAGTCGCTTGGTTGAACGCAGCAGTGGAACCTAATCGCAATCCACATATCGCGTAGATATCACTCACTGATCTCTATAAACACTGGATAGTGAATTCATATAAAAATTTTGAAGAAAATTGAAGGAAGATTATAACAGTGGGAAGGACGTGAAACGTCAGATTTTTTTAATTATATATAACACTTATAACAGTTATTACAGCTTAGATTGGCCGCGTTCAATCCAATACGTTAACATCTGAAAATTCAGATTTCTGAATTTTTGGAGCTTCTGATTGGCCAGCTTTCAAAAAAGTTAGATGACTTTTAGTGGCTTTTAGTTAAGTTTAGTTACGTTTAAGCCTTAACTACATTGGCCACTTTTTGCAAAATTACAAAAGTAAAAATATTTTTTTTCCAGCTGGCGCAGTTGTTTTGTGAAAAAGAATACACACATTTTATTTTTAAACCAAAATTTAGGCTTTCTGCATCATTTTTATAAGTTTTCCTGTAAGAAACACTATCCCAGAATGAGTTTCAAAATTTTCACTTTTGTACTTTTTCACTTTCTTGGCTTATAGCTTTAACTACATAAACCACTTTTTGCAAAATTACAAAAGTAAAAATATTTTTTTTCCCACTTGCGCAGTTGTTTTGTGAAAAAGAATATACACATTTTTTTTAAACCAAAATTTAAGCTTTTTGTATCGTTTTTATAAGTTTTCCAGTGAGAAATACTATCTCAAAATTAGTTTGAAAATTTTCATTTTTGTATTTTTTCACTTTTTTGGCTTATGTAGTTAAGCCTTATGTAGTTAAGACTTTATTCGTAAATTCCAGACAAGAAAATTTCGTATGGAAATTCGGATGACAGTTGTTTGTGGTGGGAGAAGTGTAAAAGAGCTGAAGTGCTACCATTAAAAGTAATACTTACTTATTTGAATGAAAGAACTTTTTGTTAATTATTTAATTACGCTTTGAATAAAAGGAATGAATTTCTTACAAAAGTGTTCCATCGGATTATTCTGGAACAATTTTTCATTCAAGTTAAAACAAACAATTTTAATGAAATTTAGTTTTGCTAATCTTTTTACATAAAATTTCATCCACAAAGCTCCTGCTAAATTATCAATTAACGAATATATAAAGTTCTTTTTTATTTCGCTTCAATGCATATTCTGTAAGTAAAAACAGGAGTTTGACGCAGTGTTTTTTTTACTGAAATTTCAGATTGTTTTTGCGTTCAACGAAAAAAATCAGATTCTGAAATTTAAGATTTCCTGATGAACGCGGCCATTTTTTTGTTTGGTTTACGAGTACGAATACGAAAACAATTTCAATTCTATCTATCTCTTTCTTTCCTTTTGTTTAAAAAAGACACAAACTGTGGGAAGTACAAGAACTGTCAAATTCAATTTTCTTCAAAAAAACTGTTATACATATAGAGAATCCACTATCCAGTGTTTTATAGAGATCAGTGATATCACTGATCTCTATAAAACACACAAGAAAGTTGATGCCATTTGAGAATTGTTATAATGTTGAGTTGCCTATTTTTTTGTATAACGGTATAAATGTATAACATAATGAAATGCAAATTTTTTTACAAAATTGCAACTAAAATTATTAAATTCACTTTCATCATCAAATTTAAAAACAAGTGATGGGTCTTTTGCTTTTTTTCTTAGAAATTCCACTTTGGTTTTCGCCCCTTTTCGGTTGTAATAGAATTTTTGAGATCTCAGCAACTTGAACTGGCCTTCTCAGCCTCACTGCACATAGTCCCCTTTCACACGTAGATACTAGTTGCTGGTGATTTTTTTGACGTTTTCTTTAAATCTCCTTAACAATCTCCTGTACCTTTCACACGCAGATACAAAGTTGGAGGAGACTTGCTGTATTTTCCTTTTAAACTACTTTGGTTGAACGCACACAAACGTAGTGTGAAGAGAAACGTCAAAAAAGTTTCCTGAATTTGTTGACCGGGGAGATTTCATTTCCCCCTCTTTCTTCCTGCCCTTCTCGCCTATGAACTATTTGTTGCCGGCAACTCAGTTGCCCTGTGTGAAAGGGGACATACCTAAAGTGTTGAGTTGCCTCACTGAACATACCTAAAGTGTTGAGTTGCCTACGTACTTGTCATCTTCAATTGGAAGTAGAAAAACTGTTATACTCTGTAGGGAATCCACTATCCAGTGTATTATAGAGATCAGTGGTAGATATGAGCTTTCCTATTGACGGTGTTCACATTGGACTTACTCCTTGGATTTTTTTTGACGTCTATATACTTTTTCTCGTTCCCACTTTGTGGTGAGAAAGAGACAGGCAAGTGAGGCAGGATTTTTTAAATTTTTTAAAAATTTGTGGATTTTTTTTGACGTTTCCTTTTGTGACATGTGTTTTGTTAGTATTTAGTTTTTGTTTGGCACTTAAATACTACAGAATCGAAGCTGTTTCAATTGGAAATATATTTTTTTAGTGAAATATTAATTTTGTGATTGAAAAATTTCTAGTTAAATTCTCCGGCGAATAAAAATTTGTGTTTTATTTTAAAGACTACTGAACGTCAGAGTGAATCGGTCGTGTGTGTCTGAACACGAGCTGACTGACTTATGCCAAAAAAAATCGTGAATCTGAGTCCAATGTGAACACCGTCATTGATTTACATGTGCGGCATCGACATTGTTATCGCGATCGCCATCGCTTAGGTTTGCGCAATGCTTTAAATTTTAAATTAAATCTGGGTTTCGTTGTTAATAAATGCTTTGTAATAGATTCCAGAAAAGTATCCAATGTAAGCTTGAAAATACCTACTGTGAATGTGTGAATTGTCAGTTCTATACCCATTATTACACATACTTTCTCATTTTTTATCATAGAGCCACTTGTAGGCAAACTCAAATGACAGCCGAGAATTCGTATCTTCATATTCAGTATCTTTGGATATAACGCGTCAATTTTTTTGCCAGCTTCTCAAATAGTGATAACGTAAAATTTAACGTAAAATGTAATACCATGGCTTACCCTATATGCTATGTATGCATTCCATTATGTTCGATTATTTTATTTCTTTACTTTATTAAATAAAAACAATTGATTTGCAACTATTTATAAAACATTTTATTTATTTGATTTACGCCGAATATATATATGTAGGTACGCTTAGATTTATTTATAATTCTTAAACTTTAACTTATAGAACATTATTATTAGTTTCACTGTAATTATAAATTTGAATATACCAACATGAATAATATTTAAAATGTAAATATATTTTATTATTTTTGTTGTTGTTGTTGTTGTAAAAATTACCATTCTGTCAAAATTATCATTGAAATTGATTTTTTTTTTTTCATATTATGTTAGTCTTGAAATGTGATTTTTTAACCTAATTTATTTACAAATAATACAAAAAAATTGTTGATTAAAACTCAACAAACAAAATCTTTGGTTTTATATTCAAAAATACCTTTAATCGCATTCCAAAGTGAGAAATTGTTTGTGACAAGGTTTAAAAATAATGTAACGTTTTTTTTTTTTGTTAAATTTATTTCAATACATTCTCCATATCATACTATCTATGTTCGGTTATTCAACATTGCACAATATTGCTTTAATTTATAATGCATATATAATTCATTTATAACTTAGATGTATTTATATTAATTTTAAGTTTTACTATGTAAAAAAACAAGAACTTCATTAATGTAATGCAAACAGTTTATAATATTAAGGAAAGTATTGAGTTAAAATATAGAAATGGTCTTACAAATAAATGATCATGAAATTTTCTTAATTAATTAAACTTAAATTTTAATATTTAAATATGATAAAATACTTTATTTTAGAAAATAAATTTTTAGAAGATGTTCTACATTGATAACTGTTTAAGGTGTATTATTATTTTGAAAATAAGATATCAAATAATTATTTTATTTATATTATAAAAATGTATCTACACAATTATTATACATATTTATATGGTAGTGTATTTACACAAGGGTTACTAATATTTAATTAACATGAAGTGAGCCTTAATAATATAATTTCTTGCCAAATTCAAAAAAAAAATGCTTTTTTGAAATAAAAGAATATATTGTTTAAATTGTTTCGAAACTATTTAAGCTTTTAAGTAATAACAATAAAACTTGGTGTATTTTAGATTTTTCTTAAAAAATCCATGTTCAATACCAAAACACATGGTATTATGCCAAATTGTTTTTGTATTTAACATTGACTTTTTTAAGCAAAGATAAAATTGCACCCAAAAACACGATGACGACGCATGTTGACATATTACTTCTGATAACAAATTTCATACGTTCACAAAAATATCTAACAAAAGTATGGCGCGGGTGTTAATTGATTAAGATTTGTCTGTGCCCACGTTCTGTAATTCTCACATGCATAAAATTGGTCGAGAAACGATGAAAACTGAAACAAAATACACGAGTTTTGTTCCATTTTTCAGCGTTTCTCGACTGATTTTTTCGATGTGAGAGTTGCAGAACGTACTGAATCTTCGATTATCCTCAGGAATAAATTGTATCTGAGTATTGGAAAAAAACCAATGAAGAATAAGTACAAACGGACTACTTAACTGAAAAATTGACCATTATCGTTATCATATTTTATTCAACAAAATGTAGTCAGCATCAAAAAAGATTTCTTATGAAACGAAAAAGAAAACAAACAATGTAGATGTAGTGCAGCTACCAGTTGCACTCAATCTTACAATAAAAATGCACAATTGTACATGAACCTATTGTATTTAACCCTTAGCATAAAGCTAAACTAACCTTAAGAATCTTGTATATTTTAACCTTTAGCACAAAGCTGAACTGACCTAATTGAGATTTTTTGAACAGTGAATTGTTTCGTCTGGCTTAACTTTGGGCGCATCATAAAATTCTTAAAAAAAGTTTATTTTTTAATAATAAGTAGAAACACACAAAGACATTGGAAGCAAGTTAAGGAAAAGTTGATAAATAAAATGAATACAATCAAATTTGATGACAAAAAAAAAACTTGAAAAAGCTACCAAAACCAAAGAAAATCAGCAGACCACAAAATTATTACGGAGCGAAAAAGGAGGACACAATATAAAATAAATAAGAACATATAAAAGAATAAGAAGCGTTCCTTCTAATTCAAAAAGTCAAGTGACTTACATATAAATGCGGTTATAAGGACACACAAATTTAACGTCATTGCAACGAGCGACGGGTCATAACTAGTGATAACAATATTTCACGACGGGGTGTTGCTCTGGATGAACCAACTTCTCCATCTCAAGGAGAAAGCTGTTCCTAGAGCTTTTCAAGACGTGCTTTGAAAGAAGATCAATAATTAACAAATCTGGAGAGTGATGAAAAGATGGATACTTCGAAAATGCGGAAATTATTAGCAGAATGATTACCGCAGCAACCAAAAAGAGGAAAGCCGAATTATATTCTTTTTTAACTTCTGTTTAATAGCTCTACCTGGTTTTTTTATACCTCCCATTACAAGCTTACATTCTAGTACATTAATATCAAGGAGAATTACTCTATGATTCTAGATTATTCTTCTGCTCTAAAAGGTTATGATTGCTCTGACAAGACAAATAACATCACAACTGTGTCATTCTCTGATTATAAACATTTTTAACCTCCTCACCCAAAAAAATCTCAGCTTTAAATTTCACAACAAGTGGCAATCAAATTTACAACTAACTGTTTCACAATTTATTGTTGGTTTTACAGAAATGATACAGAATCTGTGATCAAATTCACAATTAATTGTTGGTTTCCCATTATCAACTCATTCGCTTCGCAGTTCAATCAATAAATAACTTTCCAACCATCTATAATTGCTGTGGGTGAAAATATTTTAAGTTTTGATGGTACGCTTTATGGACACAAATGTTTCAAGATATTTTACGATTTTGATTTTGAATATCAAAAACAATGCACACTCTTATGGACATTCATTCAAACTTAAAAAAACAATAATTTTAAGTTCATTAACGTGTTTTTTTGTTTTTTATTAGTTTCACAATGTACACACACAATTTCAAATTTATTTTACGATTTTAAGTTACATGGACTCAAACCAAATATTGGTATCGAATGTTCTCAATACCAATGTCCACAAACGCTCAACTCTCTTTCTCACTTTAAAAGACATTTATTAAATAAACATGAAAACATTTTATCTTTAGAGTCCAATTGAAATATCAATAAATAATGAAATAAGACAGAAAAAAGTAACTATGCTCCAAGTTTAAATCCAGGCAATATTCGAATGTATTTAATGCTAATTTAATACATATATAATACAGACATTTTTTGAATTACCAAATGTTTATAATGTTGAAAAATCAATTTGATTTCTAATTTTATAAATGGTGAACAATTTTTGAAACGCAAAGAATCATTTTATGATATAAACGTAATTCCATATTTTTTTGTATTTTGATGATGTAGGTGTAGAACATACTAACACTAGTATTCTTTTCCGACGATTCCAGAACATTTTCAATATAAATTAAAATACATATTTTTGGCTGCCTTTATAAGAACAAAAGATTACATGGCATTTGGTAACGATGCATCTTGTACGAACTCATAGAAGTATTTAGAGACTTAGAAGAAAATGGGATTGACATAAATACAAACAAATATAAAGTGTATTTTGTTCTAGGATTAGTATTAGGAGATAACAAGGATTCAAACGCAATGCTCGGGTTTACTAAATCGTTTAACAGCTTCTTTTACTGTCGAAATTGTCAACGAAATAAGTCTGACATGAGAGTAGATGTTATTGAGCTCCAGTTACGTATGCATCTTCTCACCCTTACAATACTAATAGCTACAATAAGCCACTTGAGACCGAACCAGCAACGTCGCTTAAGTTTTAATTACATTCCCACATTCCAGAGCGATAATGTAAACATTGGACAATCTCAAATGCGATAAACAACCACCACTCCACATCGAGTATTATAAACATTGGAAAATTCCCAATGCGATAAACAACCACCACTTCACATCGGATAGCAGAAACATTGAACAATCTTCGATGCGACCCGAAAATGATCACACACTTCTAGTTCTACCTTCATACAGTTTAGTTGACTAATCTGTTTATTTGAATAAACATATTTTTTAAAAACTCTTTTGTTTTCTCTTAAAAAGTTATTTGGCGCAGTCGGTAGGATCCTCAATGAGATCTGTATACAAGTAAAATACAGTGACATATGAGATCCAGTGATACGAACGCAATTCGCGATTGTAAAGTTTTTTCAAATATAAAAAAAAAATTAAACGAATATTAATTTTAAATATAGTTTGAAAAAAAAAAATCATTTGTGAAAAATATAGCATCTCATATTTTACAATAAATGCATGTTGCGAAATCTCGTAGAGAGAACATTTAACAGATGAATAGTGAAGAAAAACAATTAAATAAAGACAGATTAAACACTCCCCGAATGTTTGAGATCAATAGATAACTTACTATTCAAATGATTTTTAATAAGCGATGTTAAAAAAACTGGAATTAAAGAAAATAGTATTTTCAATAAACTGAAGTCATTTCACGTAATAGATAATTTCTGTTTTGACATTATGCATGATTTGTTTGAGGGCATTTGTCATTATAACTTGGTCTTTTAAATAAGCAGTTTTTTAGCATTGAAGTTTTGAACTTTAGAAAACAGATGTTTAGCTATGGGGAATCTAAGATAGGTAATTATTCCTTATGAGCATTTAAAGAAATCAAGTTAAGTGCAAGAGAAATGATGACATTTGTACATTATTTGCCAATTATGATAGGCGACTTAGTACCTGCATATGATAAGATATGGATGTTTTTTACTAGTCTCCTTGAAATAATCGATATAATGCTTTAAACAGAATTCGATGAAGATATACTTCAAAATCTTTCCAGCACCATACAAGTTCATCATGAACAATATAAACAACTTTTTAAAGCGAGTTGAGAAGCAAGTAGCGAAGCAAGTAGTACGTTCTTTTTCTTAATTGAGTTAACTAACTATTCATTGCAAATGGATTTAATTTTTTTGTTCAACCTATTTCGTATGGTAGATCAGTCACATTTTTAATTTTGATTGTTTTTCAATCATAAAAGTGGCATGCCCACAAATTAGCAGCAGTATGTATGAAATACTTTGAGCAAATCGTTCACCACATCTCGCACTAAAAGTAGAGAAAAAGAACGAAGAAGCAAGTTACTCGGCAAGTTGCATGCCGCCTTCGTAACAGCAAGTACACAAATACGAATTTGGTAGGCAGTGTATGTATTCAACTTTGAAAGGAAAATTCTTCGGGTGATTTTCGGTCTAGTCTGTATCGATGGAGAATGGAGGGTAAGATTTAAAAACGAGCTATACGGGCTTAACAGCGACGTCGACCTGTTCAAAAAGCTGAAAATATAGCGGCTGAGATGGCTGGGACACGTGGAGCGTATGGACACCAATGCACCAGCCCGATGAGTCTTCGAATTCACCCCTGACGGTCTGCGCAGCACAGGAAGACCCCACGTTAGATGGCGCACACAAGTGGAGAACGAACTCAACCAACTTGTAGTGCGTAAATGGAGGCAGCTAGCTAGGGACTGAGTTGGCTGGAGGGCTTGTTGGTTGAGGCCGTACTCCATCCTGCGCCATCTAAAGTAAGTAAGTAGAGTGTGTACCCAACTTGCTTGCTAGTACTTGCCTGTGTGGCCTCGTGGTTAGGTAGCGAAGGTGAAGTAGTCTTTAAAAAAAACTGCATATACACATAACTTTGGAGGGGATAGAATTACACCCGATTGCCAATTTTGGGTTAAAAAAATGATACAGCCTTTAAACTCCTCTTATACGATGGAATATGTTACCAAATGAAAAAAATATTCGATAGTAGTCGTTAACTCGAAAAGTTGTAAGACCTGGCAGACGAAATTTGGAGACTTCGTGAAAAGTTGCTGGTAAACAAACAGACGAATTATCCATATATTGTGGAAGGACCTTTAGCTAGATTCATCAATAGATCGAAAAATTCGAAGATGAAACAGACAGAAAACGAAACCAACTAATGCTCCTTTTTCACCCGGCCTGAAGGCAAAGGCAGTAGCCATTTTGTAAGAAATCGGTCTTTTCCTGGTTACAACTCGTGTCATTACGACGCGACGTTGCCCAAAGATCTCCATAGCTACAAAAAAGGTACATAAGTTGGAAGTTAATCCAATTTTAAACGATCCGTTCCAGCTAAGTAAGGAGTTATCTGTTCTCCGTACTGGTATCACGAAATACTTACGCCTTCGATCAAGAGTTAAAGTAGTTCTGCTAGTGTAAGCTTTCGTGGCCATTCATATTCAGCGCAAAGATATTGCTTACACTCAGGGAAAAATCGCAACGTAAATTTAAACGATGGCGCACTTAAATCTAAGTTGTGGGTCACTTTGAAAAAACCTATTTGAATCAAACTAAAACCACTATGATTTAAATAAGAAAATCATTAAACTAAGATTTTTACAATGAAACGCATTTAAATTAAACTGAAACGCCTTTAAATCAATGTTTTTACCGATTTGAAATAAAATCAATTGAAAAACAACTTCACTTTAAAAACGAAATCATTTTGATTTATAATAGAAAACTTTACTTTGTCATTCAAAGGTAGGGCTATTTAAATCAAATTTGAAACATCATCAAATCAAATGATATGTACCTTTTGAACCAAGTGGTGACGACTTTAAATAAAATTCGTTTTCCCTATAGTTATACAAGTCATAATAGGAAAAGAAAAATTAAACAAAACATCGTAGTTTTAAATAAGAAACCACTTTGATTTAAAATAGAAAATTTACTTTGTCATTCAAGGGGGAATCTATACTTAAATCAAAGTTGAAACTTCGTCAAATCAAATGCTTTGTCCCTTTTGAATCAAGTGATGAGCAATTTTAATTTAAACTAGTTTTCCTTTTAATTTTATGCTCTATAATATGAAAAAAAAATAATCAAATACATTTAATAAAAAGTGAGTTATTTTCTTTTGAAAAGGTATATTAAATTGAGTAATAAAAACTATGGTATTATATGATGCTAAAAAAAGATTTCAATAGAAAATAATGAAACGATATTACTAGACCACACCACTCAAATCCTAGATAGTGATGGAAAAATTATAGAAACTATATTTTCTACGTCTGATGAAGCTGATTCATATTATTTGATAAAATTGCTTAAAGATTTTGACGTAAAAAGTCTTTGCAAAACGTTTGCAAGTGTTTTAATTAAAATTCTATTTCACAAATGGCTTATGTTATGTACAACAAAGCAAATTCCAATTTTTGGAATATGTTTGATTATTTATGTTTTTCCTTGTCTAAAAAAGAATCCCATTTCATTTAATATTGGTTTTTAATTAAGATAAACAAAATAATTTTGCTATCAACATTTCACTTTGATTGATTTTTTTTTGTTTAATTTAGAAAAACACGTCACTTTTAGATCTTTGAAATATTTAACAGGACGTGACATTAATGATGTCATAAAAGATATTGGTTTGCGCGCTGAATTCCGCGAAAAGCTTTTCCGTTGGAGAAAGGAGCAGGTGAGCAAGCATAGGATTACTAGAACTTTATATTTCAACTTATAGTGGATTTAAATTTATACCTTCATTCGAGTTCTGAAAAAAGGATTGTAAGATATAAAATATACATTTTATTAAATACAGAGAGAGAGAGTAGTAAACGAATATCTTTATAATGGTATTCTTTGACACATTCTATTTTTTGGCAAGAATTCTCACTATACTTTTGTTGAAATTTGAATATGAAGATTATGTACATTTAAATCCACTATAAAACTGTTTGTGTATTTTATACAAGAGATTTTTTTTTGTATTATATATAAAACGACATATACATTAAAAGAGAACATTTTTTGACGTTTATTTTGTTTTATAAAACTATTTTAGCAGGGAATCGATGACGACACAATATCGCTCACTACAAAAGTTGAAAATTGGCAAAATCAAAGTGATTCACAGGCAGAAACACCAAGTTCAAGCCTAAAATCAAGGTGTAGTAAAATTGTGAGTATAATTTATTGTTGTAACATATGTGTGCTCTTAATATGGGTTGGTGTTTAGAATCTCTTGCAACTTTTAAATTCTTCGTCCAAAGGGAAGTCTTTGGTTGAATATTACTTAACCAACAATCATTTAGAAAACGTGCATAGAGATACAATAATACAAATAATAGTTGAAGAAGCGAACTGCACGAACGTTTTTTTAAAGCCAAGTGATATCCAAGGAATTGTTGAAGAAATATTATTAATTTTTCCAAACGAAAAGGACGCTAAGGTAAGAGCATATCGTTTATTAAAATGATTTAAAAAGTAACAAAAGTTTGCAAAACATTTTCAAAAATGTACATATACATATATCAAATACTATTTTGCTCTAAGACTTTTTTAATTTTCAACCTTACGCTGAAAACGAGGTTATTTATATCTTTTAGTTTTCAAAAAAGTTTTATAATTACACAAACTTTTTTACATTAGAAAAGAAAAATGGAAATATAAAATGAAACGGTAAAAATATTTCAAATATTAGGTAGCTACCAATATTTTTAAAACGTCTAAAAAGTAAATACAAATGGAAACACGGCAAACAAAATTGGGTTAACTTTGAAGAACACCTCAATGAGTCATGTATAATGAAGGTAATTGGAATCCGACTGAATTATCAAAGTGTTAGTAGTGTTTACATACCAGAACTATCCAAAAATGTTTTATTTTGTATACTTAAAAATTAGAAATATTTTTTTTGAGTTTTAATTTTTTTTGTACTACTGCGTTTTATAAAATTTAAAAGGAAAGACGAAATTGTTTTCTTACTTTTAACAATAATTTGGAGTAGGTAATTGAATATTCAGTTTGAATTATGAATTTGAGCTACGGAGTACGTACCAGAGTGGTACCACTTTACTTCAATTGAAGTAGATCTACTTCTTTTTTTCAAAAAATTTTAAAATCTACTTCCTACTTCGCACCATCACCAAAATATTAAAATCTACTTCATTTTAAAAATCTCTGTTTCAACCTACTTCAATTTTATAAAGAAAATGCCAAATCTACTTTTTTTTTCTCTATTTCAAATGAAAAATCAATACCAATGCTAATTTAAAGTTTTTTTTTTTTTTTCCTAAGAACTTTTCAAAGTCTGAAATTTTTTCTATTTATTTTATAATTTAATTTAATATTAAATAATTTTAATGTTCATTCTAATAACAAAATATAATTACTAAAGTACGTAAACATGAAGTGTGAGATATTTGTTTTTGTAAATAAAAATTAAGTTTGATATTATAAAATAAATACAATATCTACTTTCAGAAATAATTTAAATTTTGTGTTTTTAGTTAAATTAGTTTAAAATTAATTTATTAAGCAATTGGAAATGTTATGTAAATAGCTTTGTAAATATAAAATTTAAGTTTTTGTTATTACTTTTTTGTTTAATTAAATTATATTAAATATAATGTTTTCTTTTTTATAAAAAAAATAACTAAAGTAGCTAAATATGAAGTGTGAGATAATTTCCTGTTCAAATTTTGTTTGTTTAAATAAAACTATATCAGTCGTATTTATTTGATTTTTGTCTACTTAGACCCTGTCTAACTATTTTAAAATTGGTGGAAATATGCTTTATTTAATACAAATAAATATCACATTATTAAGACAATTTACTCTTGTGTCTAAGTTACGCAGCTAAGTTAGACAGCTATAAGACAATAATTAACAAGGTTTTTGAGCACATTTTCCAAAGTTGGACAGTTGTATAAAGATAGACAACGTTTATAAATAAGACCATAGGTATATACAAAATATACAAATGCAGTTAAAAATAATGTATTGTTAAATTAATTTTAAGTGTTATTAAGCAATATATTGAAAATATATATGTAAGTATGAAGTCTACAAGAATTTCAGTTTCAGTTTTTATTTTTTTTTTGTTTAATTCAATTAATATAATTTCAATTTTTTTAAAAAATATTGTAAAAAATGTTAATTTTGAAATCTACTTCGATTTTTCTCAATCTACTTCATTTTTTTCTTCAAATCTACTTCGACTTTTTTTTCCGGAAGTGGTAACACTGGTACGAACTTTCAGAAAAGTTAAAGCTATACACTTTTGAGGTTTCACTGAATGTATGTCATTGTTTAGGTAGACGAGTAACACTTGTAGGCTTAATGGCAGATAAATCAAATAGGAAAATATATTGAATGCTACTAGTTGTCTGTCTTGTACCCACCCGACAAATGTGAAGTTTCTTTCACTGCAACCATTTCTTTTAATTGCGAATTTATTTATTTATGTACTGGCAAGTTCTACATCATGTCTCAAAACAAATGTGGAAGCAACAAACAAAAGGTCACCATTACTAATGTGCAGGAGAGTTTAATTTTGAGAATCACTTTTAATCACCATTAGCGCTAGGAAGAAAAGATCGGCGAATTGCTAAACAAATATAACAGGTTTAGCAATTCAGCCATTTATTATTTTATATTTGTGCTGTGAGTTTTTTCAAATTTGAAAAGAAAGTATTACAAACGAAATTTTTTTCTAACTTTAAAAGTAACACTGGTAGGCTTACTGGCAGATAACTCAAAGGGCAACATATATTTAATGCTACTAGTTGGCTATCTTGTAAGTACACACCCGACAAATATTAAGTTTTTTTTCACTGAAAACATTTATTTGCGAATTTATCGTTTAAAATTGAGATCATATTGATAAACAAAAATTATACAAATGGTTATAGTATGGTTTTTTTATTAATTTTTATTTTCAAAATTGGAATTTATTTTTTTATTTTTGTTCCTCCTCTTAAACTTAATAAGGTTCTTTGTTCCTATTTTAGGATTACTATTTCATTCCCCGAAAAGGAAAAAAAAATCCTGGTGGTAAATTATACTATAGATTTGGCAATTCAAGGTCAAAGCGGTCGAAGTTAGCGATCGAAGAAGGTATAAGACATATAGATTCCCCTGATTCACAGCTGTTGGACGAAGTGGATGATTCGATAGCCTTAGCATTGAAAACTACCTTGAGTCGAGATAGCTCCGACTGGAATTCAGTTTGTGATAAGTGGAAAAAAACTTTTTCACTTCGTCAACGAGATCTAATAACGGCATATAACCATTCAGATTTTTTAAAATCTTGGCCAAAGTTTACAGATGCAAGGGCTCCGGAACTGGTAATATATTTTTTTAAATGCATTTTATTTCAGCATGTATTTTGTTGACCAATTTTAAGTTCATTTTAAAAGCTAAATACAAATTAAAAGTTTTTTTTAATTTCGTTTAATTTTCATTTTTAGATTAAAATTGATTTTGAAATTATGTACCCTGGAAAACAGCACCTTTTACTGAGCAAATGGGAACAGTTCAAAATATATGTCAAAAAGTACTACGAAGTACACGATCACAACCCTAATTGCAAAAAGCAGTTGCTCTTCATTAATTCTCACTCAAAATCCGCTGAAAAAAATAATGGTTTGTTTTTTTTTTTTTATTTATGTAAAACAAAAATTTAAAATCAATTAATTAAAAAAAATATTAAATAAAAGTTAAAAATTTATAATTTTGAAATTCTTTAGAAATTGTAAAACATTTTTTCCTTTCCAATTTTTCACTCACTTAGATCTTAATAATTCATAATTCTATCTAAAAAATTTCAAATAAATGATCTGCTTTTAGAGTAAATAACTATTCATATATAAACTTTATTCAACAATTGGTAAAGGAACCATTTTTTTTTTCAATTTTGCAAGCAATTTATCATTTAAGTTTTATTTTATTTGCAAAGCTTTACACAGAAAAAACTAATCACCTTCTCTATTTTCTTATAGATTCAGAAGATTATATACTGGCAATTCTACTTAATTCAGTCCTTCCTCCTGTATCAAGATTCAGAGATAAAAGTGGTAGCGACAAACGAAAGGTCACCATTGCTGATGACCAGGAGCGTTTTATTTTGAGAATCACTTCCATTGATCGCTATGAAGAAAAGATCGGCGAATTGGTAAACAAATATTATAACATAGGTTTAACAATTCAGCCATTTATTATTTGCGTTGGTCAAGATGATTACAATCTTGATTCATTTTATATTTATTTAGACAAAACATTGTATAAGTTTGATAATTTTATAGAAGCTCTTGACTTGTGTTTTAAAACTTTCCAAGTCCTATCCCTAGAATACCCATTAGCTTGTCAGCCATGTTGGTTGTTCATCCAAAAACATTGTTTCAACATTGACTTTAAATCTAGCAGCAGTGTGAAACCATTACTTAACTTTTTAGGTACTGAAAAATAATGTTTTTTTAACACTTAATTGATGACTTTAAGTTTCAAAACCTTTGAAGGTATTTCATTCAATGACATATCCTTTATCTTGCAATTCGTACATATTGAATATGCAACAATATCCTTTAAATAATACATAATTTTCTTTCAAAACATTTGAAATCCTTTTTATGTTTTTAAGAAAAGTGCGTAAGTTACAAACAAAATTAATACTTTAGTCGTATTTTCAAAGTTTTATAGTTCTTTTCTTTATAACCTTAGATGCTCACCGCTTTAGGTTGTTCATTTGAACATATTTTAACATTAAATTGATAAGGTTTCAAACTTTGTATGTAATATAATCTAATCTAAAACTGTGATGATAATATATGTATATACCTATAAAAATTTGAATTTTGTTGTTCTTTACTTCAAGTTTGCTTTCAAAACATTTGAAATTTTTTCCTTTATATACTTTGATTTTTAATGCAATAATATTTGTTTCAGTATTGAAAGCCAATTTGAATACTAATCATTGTGACATTGGTGTCAAGATTTTTAATTTCTCAAAACAACATCGATTTATGAAACACAATCAAACATGTATATTTGCTTTAAATGTTTAAAAAAATTTCCAAGTTCAGATACTCTCATACGTCACTTAAAATATGACCATTTAATAAAAAATGGCAGTTTTCAATGTAAACAAAATGATTGTCATCAAAAATTTTCTAGTTATAGAAATTTTCGACGGCATTTGGAAAATTTGCATAAAATTCCACAAATATTAACAGATCAGCCTCAATCAAACCTGAGTGTTACTACTAATCCTTCTAGTGAGTTAGAAATATTCTCAAGTCAGCCTGTTGAAAATATTAAAATTCGTAAGAGCTATGCTATTGACGAAATTATTGATGACTTAAGAAGTAAAGCTTTAACTTTATCATTGAAACTTTATGCAAGGACTTTCATGCCTCGGAAAGAGGTTCTTGAAATTCAGAAAATGATTTCAAGTTTTTTATCTACTATAACTGATTCAATTAAAGTGATTACTTTAGGTAAAATTCCTGAAGAAATTATCAAAGACTTTGAAACTTTATTATCCTTCTGCAGTGATCCTTATGAAGAAATGAAAACTGAACATAAAATGTTTAAAATATTAAGGGAACAGAAAATATTTGAGGCTCCAAAATCATTTGTAATAGAAAATAAAATATCTGAAAAAGTAGTAAAAGGAATTCCTTCTTTGGAAGCTAAATCTATTAATATTTATATGATGTCACTTCAGTTTCAGTTTAAATCACTCTTTGAAATACCAGGTGTTTTGAAACTAACTTTAGAAAATCAAGAATCATATTTAAATCAGGATGATCTTAAAAATTTTATCAATGGAGAAGTCTTTAAACAAAAAAAAAACAGATGTTTCAATCAAATAAAATAATACCGTATACTTTATATTTTGATGATTTTCAAATAAATAACCCCCTTGGTAGCCACACGTCTTCTATCTGTGCCTGCTATTATACATTTCCAACACTTCCTCAATATTTACAATCCAAATTAGATTTCTTATTCCATGCTGCTTTTATTTCATCAAGTTATTTAAAAAAGTGTGGAAATGAAATAGCTTTCCATCACTTGATTGAAGAGTTACAGCATTTAGAAAATGGAATTGAAATACAAACAAATGAAGGGAAAGTCTGTGTGCATTTTGTTTTAGGATTAATTGTAGGGGATAATTTAGGACTAAATAGCCTTTTCGGATTTGTACAGTCCTTTACAGCAAAACGATACTGTCGTGCTTGTACGAGGACCCGTTCTGAAATGAAAGCCGATAACACAGAAAATTTGCAGAACCTGCGAACAAACGAAAAGTATGAAAATGATCTCCTGGAAGACAACTTTTTAGAAACGGGAATCAAGAGCAATTGTATTTTTAATAATTTAGGCAGTTTTCACGTTAGTCAGAATTTTTATTTCGATTTAATGCATGACATCCTTGAAGGAGTTGTAGTTTATGATGTATGTAATATTTTAATGGGTTTAATTGAAGAGAAAGTAATTTCTCTAGATATTTTGAATAGCAGAAAGCAACTTTTTCATTACGGAGAAACCGAAATAGGAAACCTTTCTTCTCCAATTGATATGAAAAGATTGAAAACCTGTAATTTAAAATGACAGCTAGTGAAGTCTTATGCTTTCTTCATTTTTTGCCACTTATGGTAGGCGATTTGATTGACCCAAAAAACAAACATTGGGCATTATTGACAAAGCTTGTCCAAATTTTTGATTTGTTATTTCAAACTCAATTTAGCGACAGTGAATTAATAACTTTAAAAAAGTTGATTACTGAACATCATTCACAATATGTTAGTTTATATGGCCCAACCCTGAAACCTAAACACCACTTTTTGGTACATTATCCTACAGCAATTAAAAAGTGCGGACCCTTAAAATATGTTTGGGTAATGCGGTTTGAAGCCAAACATAAGGAAGGTAAAGCTTACCTGAATAACATTACATCTAGATTAAATCCACCCCATTCACTTGCCATTAAGGCATCACTCCAATTTTCGTATTTTCTAACTAAATATAAGGAAGGAATTAGGCCACCCTTTGACAAAAGTAGTTTTAAAAGCCAAGATTTGTTTAGTAAGGAATATTATTCAGAACTAGTTTCGTCTAATATCATTTTAGATAGTATCAGATTTTCAAACTGTGTGACGTATGAGGGTATACTTTACAAAAATAATTATTTCTTAGCTGTTAATGATTCTTCCTTTAAACTGTTTAAAATAATTGATATGATTTCTGTTAATGATAAGTTTTTAATTCTTTGCTATGAAATTAAAATTAAAATTTTTAACAAACACTTTCAAGCATATGAGGTCGGAGAAAAAATCAATAACTTACTTCTAAAAAATATTATGTTTTTCACAAGTCCTCCACTTCACTTATATCAAATAAATAATGGAAAAACTTTTGTCAGAAATAAATATTTGTAAGTGTAATCAAAAAGCTCTCAGCTGTACTTTTATTAAGATAAAAAGATTTATCTGAAAAATATGTACATGAATTATAAAACTATCAGAAAGACTTTAATCACAAAAAAGTTTCAATGTAAGCATTGTAAAAAAAAGTATAATACAAATCTAACAATAAAATAACAATCGTTTATTTTTTCAGAAAATCCTATTCTATGTTTTATTTCGCAAAATTTTCAGGAAAGGGTGTTTTTTCTTTTATTTTTCAGCAAAGGTTGTTTTTCCTTTTTTAATTTTCAGAAAAGGATCATTACCGACATTCTTCAAATAAAATAAGGTAATCTTATCAGGTAAAATAAAAACAAAATACATTTTATTGAATTAGAATAGTACTTTAAACAAATATGTTTTTACCTTTCTTCAAACCTAATTTAATTTTATAATAATTGCATTGAAATGTACTTTGTTTTTATTTTTTATTTATAGATGAGTGGAAGTAAATTTCATCTGCATTTAATGTAGATGATTTTGATTTTAATGCATACATTAAAGCTAAGCTCTATTAAACTATATAAAATTTTCTTTTTTCAGGATTACAATTAGAATGTAGCCGTATTTAATTTAATTCGGCTACATATTTAATTTTAAGTGTAGTCGTATTTCATTTAATTCGGCTTCATATTTAATTTAAAGTGTAGTCGTATTTCATTTAATTCGGCTTCATATTTAAATTAAAGTGTAGTCGTATTTTATTTAATTCGGCTTCATATTTAATTTAAAGTGTAGTCGTATTTCATTTAATTCGGCTTCATATTTAAATTAAAGTGTAGTCGTATTTCATTTAATTCGGCTTCATATTTAATTTAAAGTGTAGTCGTATTTCATTTAATTCGGCTTCATATTTAATTTAAAGTGTAGTCGTATTTCATTTAATTCGGCTTCATATTTTATTTAAAGTGTAGTCGTATTTCATTTAATTCGGCTTCATATTTAAATTAAAGTGTAGTCGTATTTCATTTAATTCGGCTTCATATTTAATTTAAAGTGTAGTCGTATTTCATTTAATTCGGCTTCATATTAAATTTAAAGTGTAGTCGTATTTCATTTGATTCGGCTTCATATTTAAATTAAAGTGTAGTCGTATTTCTATTAATTCGGCTTCATATTTAATTTAAATTGTAGTCGTATTTCATTTAATTCGGCTTCATATTTAAATTAAAGTGTAGTCGTATTTTATTTAATTCGGCTTCATATTTAATTTAAAGTGTAGTCGTATTTCATTTAATTCGGCTTCATATTTAATTTAAAGTGTAGTCATATTTCATTTAATTCTGCTTCATATTTAATTTAAAGTGTAGTCGTATTTCATTTAATTCGGCTTCATATTTAATTTAAAGTGTAGTCGTATTTCATTTAATTCGGCTTCATATTTAATTTAAAGTGTAGTCGTATTTCATTTAATTCGGCTTAATATTTAATTTAAAGTGTAGTCGTATTTCATTTAATTCGGCTTCATATTTAATTTAAAGTGTAGTCGTATTTCATTTAATTCGGCTTCATATTTAAATTAAAGTGTAGTCGTATTTTATTTAATTCGGCTTCATATTTAATTTAAAGTGTAGTCGTATTTCATTTAATTCGGCTTCATATTTAAATTAAAGTGTAGTCGTATTTCATTTAATTCGGCTTCATATTTAATTTAAAGTGTAGTCGTATTTCATTTAATTCGGCTTCATATTTAATTTAAAGTGTAGTCGTATTTCATTTAATTCGGCTTCATATTTAAATTAAAGTGTAGTCGTATTTTATTTAATTCGGCTTCATATTTAATTTAAAGTGTAGTCGTATTTCATTTTATTCGGCTTCATATTTAAATTAAAGTGTAGTCGTATTTCATTTAATTCGGCTTCATATTTAATTTAAAGTGTAGTCGTATTTCATTTAATTCGGCTTCATATTTAATTTAAAGTGTAGTCGTATTTCATTTAATTTAGCTTCATATTTAATTTAAAGTGGTAACGTGATTCATTCAATTGCGCTTCGTATTTGATTTAAGGTGCAGCCGTATTTCATTTAAGTCGTCTTCATATTTAGTTTAAGGTGTAGGCGTATTTCATTTATGTCGGCTTCATATTTAATTTAAAGTGTAATCGTTATTCATTTAATTCAGCTTCATATTTAATTTAAATAGCAAACGCGCTTAAAATAAGTGCGAAACGTATTGAAATGTAATAAGCTACTACTTTATTTCAAAGTTGAATTCAATTGAAATCAATATGATTTAAGATAAACTTTATTTAAAGTTGTACGACATTGATTTAAAGTAATTCCACTTTAGGCTAAAAACATATTGATTTCACTTTGATTGAAAGTTGAAACTGATTTGAATTAAATATTTTTTAAAACTAACTGTTTTCAAAGTGGAAGTGCATTGATTCAAAGATTTTCCACTTTAGGCTAAAAACATATTGATTTTACTTTGATTCAAAATGGTTTACTTTGATTTTACGATGTTTTTTGGCTCAGTGTATGTATTTGCCCTTTCAGCACATTTGTAGAAACGTCAACAAGTGTCATCTTCATCTGTCACACACTCGTTGAAATTATAATTTTTGTAAACGTTTGCGCATGTCCGTTCACAATTTGCAAGAAAAGGTTAAAACAATAAAACATAAGGATAAACAAACAAACAGAAATAAAAACTATCAAGCATCTATCGACAATAATAAAATAAACATAAAAAGCCAACCTACATATGTACCTAGAGCAACACAGTGAACCCCGGTGAGTTTGTTCATTATTTTCGTACGTTTTTTAGATAAATCTAGAATCCCACGATCCAATGACTACAAACACCATCAACGGAATGACAAGACAAGTCATTATTTTGTCACTAAAGAATGCTTCGCAATCCTGCCTGTATTGTAGTTGGTTGAAGACACAGTCTCTAGTGGCAAACCCTTGTTCCTTAATCTCATAGTTTTTCTTTTTTTTTTTAGATAATGACCGGTGATGTTCGTTAAGTTATAGTTCGATAGAACCAATCGCTAACCACCCCTAAGTGGCTGCAAAACAGGAATGTTGCACTAATAAAGCAACTTGATCAGCCGGATTCAAGTATCTATCCCCGTGTGTTCTCTATTTCCGTCGTTTTTTTTATAACTTTATCTTTTTTATTTCCAGTCTTAAACTATTTTCCTAATGTTTTTATTGGGGGTTTTCTTTTTTCGTTCCGAACAGTCTGAACTGTCAAAAAAAAAATAGTGTTTCTTTTTTTGCTCAGTGACAGTATTCAATATAACCGTTAATATTACGGAATTAAGACATGAAGATCCTCCATTTAGCGATTATATGTTTGATGGATTTCTTAATGATAAGCAAAATTGAGGCTACACATTTATATTCGCATTGTTTTTATTTCATGTCGCAACAAAGTTTAAATTGTGTGCCTGTGCTGCGAAAGTTAATTTATAAGTACGCTTTCCACGCACTGTGGGATTTACAAAACAATAACAAAGTTTTTGGCTTACCTTTATGGGTGAGCTCATTTTAGTATTTTTCTACCAAGCTACCCTATTTTCTTCATCTTTTTAATTCTATATACATAATCTAAATCGAATACTGAGTTTAAACTGATTCGTCATTATTATTTAAAACTTAAGGTGATATTACATTGTCATATATATATGACAAGTTTGCCAAATAAATATGGCTCAAAAATGTCATATAAGTGTGATAGTCATATTTATATGACAAAATATATAAGACTCCATATATATGACAATCATGAACTATTTTGAATTTTAAAAAATATATGATTTAATGAAACGTGATTGGTCAAATATGTCGTATTTTTTTAAATATTTTATTTTTCGTAGCAACTGTTTCATATTTGTAAACAAAAATTGACAGAAAAAGCTTGTGAACATTATATGACATACATATATGGCATAGTCTATTAATACTTGTCATATATACAAATATTGTGCCATATTTTATATGACTAGCATTGGTCATATATATATGACAATGTAATATCACCTTTACACCAACAATCACAGTAGAAAAAGTATGACACATAGAGGTGGTGGATCATACGTTTAAGCTTTTTGCATTTATTAAACTTATTTATTAAACATTGACGAATATTAAAATTATTTTTGCTTTGGTAATAAAGTCTTAAAGTAGATGTTTGAGACGACTTTTAGCTGAAAGCTTTATAAAAGCTTTTATCATTTGTAATTAAAAAATCAATTTCGACAGACCCTAAACAACCATCCATAAGATCTCATTACAACAGACTTATATTGAGCTAATTTTTAGAGGCACAAAACAAGGCATTTTATATAAAATGCATCATAATGACTTGCATATATGAGTCTTATGATAATTCTAAACGAGCTATAACTCCCCAAATTTCAAAAACTTGACCTTATACAAGATAAATTGTTAGTTGGGTTGCCCCAAGGGGGTGAAAAAGAAGTTTTGATGTAACGGTTGCGTGAGTATCTAAACTCACATCCTATCAAGGATGCTGAAGGAGGAGAAAGCGTAGCAAAAGGTAGTAATGCTCATGCGGGTGGGGCTGGGTTGGATGGGGCGATGGGAGTTGAGGTGGTGACACAGACGTTTTGGCCAGAAAACGTGTAGCACCAAAGTGTGCGAAATGGGGTAGCAGATTTCGAGGATGTAGGAAAAATGGTGAAGTGGAACAGTGTTCAGATGTTCGTGTACGCTAAGCAGTTGTTTACGGGAGCTGTAAAAAAAGAAAAGTTCGATTCAAAAATAAGTCAAAAAAAGTGTAAAATTTTTATGGACAGACGAGTAGAGGAACTCTCACGTTTACTAGAAGACATAAAAATCAACGACGAAATACAAGATCCAGTAATTATGGCACCTCTAGCTGTAAGCAACCAACCTATAGAATTAGGTATTGATCCCTTAAAATATTTAAACTCCCTTCCCACATATAATATGGGAACATTGAAAATTTACATAATTTTATAGATTTGTTAGATAGGATCCAACCTGCTCTATCTTAATACGATAGTAATAGCCAACAATTGTTTCTAGACCTTATAAGAAATAAATTAGTAGGAAAAGCTCGAGAGGCTCTACTGTAACAAATTGGGAAGATATAAAAAAAGTTTTCTATCAATACTTTGGGGATAGAAAATCTGTCAAAAAACTTTAGGATGATTACAGTTTACAGATAATTGTCAAAACCCATGTATTTCTTAGGGGAAATGGATTTAACTAACTCAATACACCAACAAATATCAATAAAAAATAGCAAAATAACTAAAACATTTCACCCGGACTTACCACTTATCACTACAAACACAAATTATTATTACTTTTATTAATTTAACTATAAAGGAAGCGCGATACAAACGTGTTATTGAATTTTGCAACCGACGCCCGCCGATCTAGGAGATGAAACGAGTTGGAGCGTGTAAACCTGAAGTTGTTTACGTGTAAACTAGCCGTGAATTTCAACGTTTGAACCTGTATTATTAATGTCCATTGTTTTGTATTGAGTGTTAAGTAAATTAAATTCATATTAAATAAAACACCTTATTTTATAACGTCAAGCAGAAAACATCGCCTTTTATTTTAAAACGAATTCTTGAGCCATACATTTTTGGAATTAAACTTATTCGCCATTATCTGAGCCGAACAACGCTAAAGACGAGGCAACAAATTGTTAATTACAAACACAACATTGACCTATTTCACATTCTGAAAATTAACTACTTGTTCAATTTCAAGGTAAAATGGAAAAAAACCCTGTCGCATGTAATGGATACATCTTTTCTATCTCCATCATAAGAACAAGCAACAGTCTCACCAGAAATCAAGAAAAAGAAATTTTGAAGCCATCTATCTATAAAAGATTTCCAACAATAAATAATTGTTGAATGCGAATATAATTTGAACTTCATATTTCACTTATTTGCGCTAGAGATGAGGCCACATAAGGACGGGCTTTTATAAATTAATTGTTATTTTCAAACACACCCCTGACCTATTTCACATTCTGAAACTTAACTACTTGTTCAATTGCAAGGTAAAGTGGGAAAAACACTGTCGCATGTGAACTTTCAGTGTACAATTTGGTACACGGAGTTTCAACCGCATATATTGGCCGTATTGGATACATCCTTTCTATCTCCATCATAAGAACAAGCAACAGTCTCACCAGAAATCAAGAAAAAGAAATTTTGAAGCCATCTATCTATAAAAGATTTCCAACAATAAATAATTGTTGAATGCGAATATAATTTGAACCTCATATTTCACTTATTTGCGCTAGAGATGAGGCCACATAAGGACGGGCTTTTATAAATTAATTGTTATTTACAAACACACAATTGACCTATTTCACTTTCTGAAACTTAACTACTTGTTCAATTGCAAGGTAAAGTGGGAATAACCCTGTCGCATGTAATGGATACATCTTTCTATCTCCATCATAAGAACAAGCAACAGTCTCACCAGAAATCAAGAAAAAGAAATTTTGAAGCCATCTAACTATAAAAGATTTCCAAAATAATTAATTGTTGAATGCGAATATAATTTGAACCTCATCTTTCACTTATTTGCGCTAAAGAAGAGGCCACATAAGGACGGGCTTTTATAAATTAATTGTTATTCACAAACACACACTTGACCTATTTCACATTCTGAAACTTCACTACTTGTTCAATTTCAAGGTAAAGTGGGAAAACCCTGTCGCATGTAATGGATACATCTTTTCTATCTCCATCATAAGAACAAGCAACAGTCTCACCAGAAATCAAGAATAAGAAATTTTGAAGCCATCTAACTATAAAAGATTTCCAACAATAATTAATTGTTGAATGCGAATATAATTTGAACCTCATATTTCACTTATTTGCGCTAGAGATGAGGCCACATAAGGACGGGCTTTTATAAATTAATTGTTATTTACAAACACACAATTGACCTATTTCACTTTCTGAAACTTAACTACTTGTTCAATTGCAAGGTAAAGTGGGAATAACCCTGTCGCATGTAATGGATACATCTTTCTATCTCCATCATAAGAACAAGCAACAGTCTCACCAGAAATCAAGAAAAAGAAATTTTGAAGCCATCTAACTATAAAAGATTTTCAAAATAATTAATTGTTGAATGCGAATATAATTTGAACCTCATCTTTCACTTATTTGCGCTAAAGAAGAGGCCACATAAGGACGGGCTTTTATAAATTAATTGTTATTCACAAACACACACTTGACCTATTTCACATTCTGAAACTTAACTACTTGTTCAATTTCAAGGTAAAGAGGGAAAAACCCTGTCGCATGTGAACTTTCAGTGTACAATTTGGCACACGGAGTTCCAACTGCATATATTGGCCGTATTAAATACATCCTTTCTATCTCCATCATAAGAACAAGCAACAGTTTCACCAGAAATCAAGAAAAAGAAATTTTGAAGCCATCTAACTATAAAAGATTTCCAACAATAATTAATTGTTGAATGCGAATATAATTTGAACTTCATCTTTCACTTATTTGCGCTAAAGATAAGGCCACATAAGGACGGGCTTTTATAAATTAATTGTTATTTACAAACACACCCTTGACCTAATTTACATTCTGAAACTTAACTACTTGTTCAATTGCAAGGTAAAGTGGGAATAACCCTGTCGCATGTAATGGATACATCTTTTCTATCTCCATCATAAGAACAAGCAACAGTTTCACCAGAAATCAAGAAAAAGAAATTTTGAAGCCATCTAAATATAAAAGATTTCCAACAATAATTAATTGTTGAATGCGAATATAATTTGAACCTCATCTTTCACTAATTTGCGCTTAAGATGAGGCCAAATAAGGACGGGCTTTTATAAATTAATTGTTATTTACAAACACACCCTTGACCTATTTCACATTCTGAAACTTAACTACTTGTTCAATTTCAAGGTAAAGTGGGAAAAACCCTGTCGCATGTGAACTTTCAGTGTTCAATTTGGTACACGGAGTTCTAACTGCATATATTGGCCGTATTAAATACATCCTTTCTATCTCCATCATAAGAACAAGCAACAGTCTCACCTGAAATCAAGAAAAAGAAATTTTGAAGCCATCTAAATATAAAAGATTTCCAACAATAATTAATTGTTGAATGCGAATATAATTTGAACCTCATCTTTCACTAATTTGCGCTTAAGATGAGGCCAAATAAGGACGGGCTTTTATAAATTAATTGTTATTTACAAACACACCCTTGACCTATTTCACATTCTGAAACTTAACTACTTGTTCAATTTCAAGGTAAAGTGGGAAAAACCCTGTCGCATGTGAACTTTCAGTGTTCAATTTGGTACACGGAGTTCTAACTGCATATATTGGCCGTATTAAATACATCCTTTCTATCTCCATCATAAGAACAAGCAACAGTCTCACCTGAAATCAAGAAAAAGAAATTTTGAAGCCATCTAACTATAGAATATTTCCAAAACAAATTAATTGTTGAATGCGATTATAATTTGAACCTCATCTTTTACTATATTGTGACAAAGATGAAGACGCTAGGTCAAAACTTACATCTACTGGTTAAAATATTGCAACAGTCCTTAAAAGTGATTAAACTTTCGACCTCTTTATAAAAGGTCTAAATACGGGATTCAATCCAGAAGATATGTTTAGCGAGGTTAAATGCTAGTTCCGCACACAATAGTCGTGCGCACATACTGTCAAAGGTTTTTAATTTTGCAAGGTCCATGGACATTTAATTTATAAGCCCGTTCAATTTATAAGATGGAATTTAAAAATTTAAAACTCGCATTTTAAAACCGAAAGTGGACACCTGCTATAAGTGCGACATCATTCACATGTGCGTTGAAGTTGCTGCTAATTGGGCGAAAAAACAAGAAGCAAAAAACTGCAGACTAATGCAGATTATGATGCCAAACACAACGCACACGAGCTGCAGCACAAGAAAACCTAGGACCTAGGTCTGAATACCACGAAATACAGTTAAAAATTTACAAGTAAACAGATATTCACTACATCACAAGAAGAACAACTCGCAATGTATTTTCAACAAAGTTCGAATTTACAATACGGTTTTACATATGCTACGGCCCGCCGCTTTGCGTTTGAATTCGCCTGTGCCAATGATATTTCTGTTCCCCTTGCTTGGACTGAAAAATTTTTTTTTTGAGTGTCTCCTTCCACGACTTTCTTATGAATAACAAGGGAAGGACTATGGGACATTCCATTTTTATCTAACCTACCATATCTTAAAGCATTTACGCCTGGAAATATTACTAAAGGATTTAGTACAACAGGAATCTGTCCCATGAATAATTTGGTATTTGTGGAGAGTGACTTTGTTACACCTAGACAGGAATTTCATGTAACTGGCGACTCTGATTTCCAGCCTGAATGTCAGAATGGCTTTTCTTTAAATTGACTAAATCCTTGACTAAACAAACTACTTAAACCAATTGTTAAGATCAATAATTGTCGAAACGACTAGTCTTTCATTTCCATGTTATCACTACGTGTTAACAGCCATGCTCACGCAGCCTAAAAAAAGTAGTTTCGCGAACTGACTGTTGAGCGGAGCTACTATCGGCACTAACACCAACTAACACAAACTTCAAATAAATTTAAATTCTCGACCTTTCCTTGCTCTATTGAATTCTAACCTGCTAAACACGAGGTCCTTTATAACTCGTGCCCTTGTAAAATTAATAACCTTGCCAATACTATTGAAATTATTGAATTTGTAGAAAAGACTAAGTAAGTCTACATTTATATTATATAACCATACAATTTAACTTATTTCTTTCCTAATAAAGGTTTTGTAACTAGCGCACTTGAACCAATTTGTTTAATTTGTGCTCGTTGAACAAAAGTCTTGAGTTGCGGCCGAATTGTCGCAACACACTACGTGTAAACACGAAATGTGGAAACACTATTTTTGCCTTGTACTGTACGATTTTCATTTCGTACTGTATTGTAACTTTTACAAGCCTAGCCTAGCTTCTCGTGTAATTTAAGTAAGGAAGTATAAATAGAAGTAAACCATTGAAAATTGGATTGATGGTGGTGTACTATAATTTATTCCCAGTACTTTTGGAGGCAAAAGTGAACGAAGAATTCATTAGGAACATCACCAGTGATGTGAGATTAAGTGAAGCTATTTCTTAACGCATTAAGAAAGTATAAGTAAGAGAATACCATCACCATTTGGATTGATGGCGGTGCGCTGTAATTTATTCCCAATACTTTTGAAGGGAAATGTGAGAGAGGGATTTATTGGGAACATGACCAGTGATGTGAGAATAAATGAAGCTATTTCTTAACATATTAAGAAAGTATGAGTAGAAGTATACCATCACAATTTGGATTGATGTTGGGGCACTGTAATTCATTCCCAGTATGAAGTCTTCTAGAAACGGTTGTAAAAGTGTTTTTGGTTGTAATAATTCAAAACTAATAAAAACAAATTTTAAAATTGTCTTTGATTTCTGTTTTTCCTTTTTTGATAAAAAAAAAATGGTTTGGAGACGAAAGTGAGAGAAGGATTTATTTCGAACATGACCAGTGATGTGGAAATAAGTGAAGCTATTTCTTAACGAAACCATCACATTTGGGATTGATGGCGGTGCGCTGTAATTCATTCTCAGTACGAAGTCTTCTAGGAACGGTTGTAAAAGTGTGTACAACATTGGCATAATCAATATACAATAAATCTGCTAAGAAACAACTACTACGTGTTATTGGTAATAATTCAATTTACTACGATCAACTTCACACTCTATTGATAGATGTGGATATAACATTCATATGGATTTTATGATTTTCATAGATAAAACAAGCTGTAGTTTCATAACTACTTGCTTCTTCGCATTCATTTAAATAGTTCTTAGACTTGAATTAGGTCCTCTTCGTGCTTACAAAACTCTTTTTTCAAATTACCAAAATATGAAAAAAAATATCGTCTTTTGATATAACATGTATTTGGATTTTATGAACTTTATAAAATAACGAACTTATTATCAGTTTTCATCAAAATTACCATACTAGACTGCCGCGAGCTGTTGAGTACATTTATTTACATTGGAATTGGAAGGCATATTCGTTAGATTTCAACCTTTATGATTTTTATAAATACAAAACGTAAGTTTAAAAACGTTAACTAAATTTAATTTATCAAAAATATGTTTTATAACGTTGCTATCGTCAAGAATAGGCCACAGCCTCTCTTCCGTAATCTCAAAACCATCAATGGATTCAAATTGATGACATGTGAAGACGGTAACACCCTCACTTGGCTTCAAGACTTCGTTAAGAATACAAAAGCCCTCTGGGAAAATGCGGATCTCCGTTTAATCAGTAAACGCGAGATAAACTAGCTTAATTGACCTATGGCAAAAGTTCTGCTTCGTGGTCCGGCTATTCCCAGAGATCGCATTGAAAGATACCTGCAATCCCTCAACACCGAACAGCTGAGCCAAAGTGGTCAGACTGATACACAAATCAATCCCACTTCTAAGGAAAATTTGCTTCAAAGTGCGCGTAAATCCGAGAAAACGGGTAAATAAAAGGGAGGGAAGGGCGGCTTTATAAAAGTATGAAGTTAATTTAAATAAACCTTCACCACACTTAAGCCGCCAGCGCCAACCTGGTCTATCTCATGGAGAATAGAAAAATTGACATTGCCCTTATTCAAGAATCCTGGATAGTAGGTGGCAAGATTAAGGGCATACATTGCAAGGAACTACTGCTGTACCAAGCCAACCAATCAGGCAATAACAGTAATCATAGATCATGTATTCTAGCTAGGAAAAACATAAAAGTTTTTTTATTATCTAAATATAGCAACACAGATCAAGCTACAATTTTGCTTGAACGCGACAAACTCCCACCATTGGCAATAGCATCCTGCTATATGCCATTTGACGGCGAAGAAGGACCCCCAGCCAACATCGTTAAACTACTAGTACGTACAGCATGCAGCGCCACAAAAGTGGGAGCTAGTGATGGGGTGTGATGCCAATGGCCACCATCTGCAATGGGGAAGCACAGACATTAACGCTAGAGGTGAGTTGTTTTTGAATTCATTCATCAAATGTACCCACCTTTATCATGAAGAACTCTCAGCAGGTACTTGACGTCAACTTGTTAACAAACTCGAACTCGATTTCTGTAGAACATTGAAGGATTGTTAAAGAACTTTCCTTTTCTGATCACCGTATCATAGAATTCAGCATACCTGCAGCTCAGAAACTAGATAAACCATTTAGGAATTTCAGAAACACTAACTGGGATATTTTTTATAAAGTACAAATATCCATTAATTTCTAGGTTTTTATTTTAATTAATTTCAAACTCAGGTCACTATTCAGAACGTTGCGTTTTCATCGCTGAAATGATTGTTTCCAAAACTATTTTATAGCCGTCCGCTTAGTTTAACGAAATTTTAAAAATGATCTGTTTCGTATGTAAAAAGAAATTTGATTCAATTAATATACTCATAAATCATTTTAAAAAGACTCATGATCTAAAAACCAATAGCTTAATAAGATGCTTCGAAAAATCTTGTTATCAAGCTTTTCAGGACTTAGGAAGCTCCAAAAGGCATTTCATAAGCAGGAAAATAAGACAGTTAGTTAATCGTATGTACAAGTTGAATACTTATCAGCTTCAGTTTGCATATTGTATAGTAGAAACTTTAAGGTGGTGTGAGCGATTATCATAATCCGTGCCGTTGAAATGGAAGGGCTGGAGGGCAAACCAGTCATTAACGAGCTTATTCAGACGCCCAGGCAAGATCCGTCTTATTTCTGCCTTACCCCGGCATATCGGCTCTGTCGGGGCTCGACCTTCTTTTCCGACTTACTCGTGGGAACTTTTATGGAAAACTCACTTTTAAACGACGGTACCGACACAACAGACTATGGACCATCCGACTTTGAGGATGAACTTTTGGCCTCCAATCAGACCATCGTAGAGAGCTTAGCCGCTGCCGAGCTTACTACACCACCAGGAATCACAGGTAGTAGTAGTAATAATACCCCTGTGTTTCCTAAGCCCGCAAAAACAAACCCGAAACCTTCGTGCAGCAATACAAGACTTAATGCTGCACGGAAAAAGAAAAAACAGTCCGAAGGCGTTCGTCTCAGGCTGCAGTTCAAGAGGGCCTCCTACTTTCTTGACAAGATTGCCAAGAATGAGGAAGCTGGAAAGCAGCATGAGAGAGACGCTGAGGACAGAATCAAGTACCAGAAGATTGTTGATGAATACAACAATCTTTTTTGGTCACCCAGGATAAGGCTGTCAAGCGAAATAGGTCTCAAGATGAGACCAATCAGGCAAAGAAGAGAAGTAAGCTTGACGGCCCCAAAACGACCACTAAACCAACGACGAGTAAGGCACCATCTGGGAAAGTGGCGCATCCGCGTTCTCTTAGTGAGGTTGTCAGAGACGACCTCCAAGTTATCGACTACACGATAGAGACAGCCGAGGGTCCTTACCCCAGTTTCGACTCTGGTGAGATGGTCAGGGGGTACAAGGTGATTAGGTGCGCTGACTTGTTTTCTAGGGAATAAAGGTACTGCAGAGTCAGGGAGCAGACCCCGACAAAGTTGACGATTATGTCGAGATCGACAATGTTGTTAACAATGTCGAGGTCCCTAGCAAGAAGCCGGGTCCTGACTGTAGAGAACCGATAAAAAACTAAAAAAACGCGCTTTTGAGGGTCATACAGATTAATCTGAAGCACTCTAAATGTGCTTCAGATAATCTGAGGGTTTTCCTAAGTGAGGAGAACATTGACATCGGCATTATTCAAGAACCGTGGGTTAATGGCGTCAAAGCTCGAGGCCTCCACGACAATAACTATGACTTTTTTTTACAAACCCGACTGTAATCCAGAAGAAGGTAACCCAAGAACCTGTATTCTTGTTAAAAAAAACATTTTAAAGCCTTTCTATGCTCTAATTTTAGTGCTCCGGATCTGACAGTTGATAGGCTGGAGAACAGGAATGCAGAAGGTCTTTTTCTGGCTTTTGCGTACCTGGATCGTAACCGACAATCACCGCCAGAAGAAGTAAGTAACCTGACAACCACCTGCAAAACCACGAGGGCAAACCTACTTATCGGGTGCGATGCGAACGCACGCCATACCCTCTGGGGTAGTTCGGAGATCAACGGACGAGGTGAGTCTTTCTTTGAATTTATTATTGAAAACAACTTAGCGATCTGCAACAGAGGTTATACTCCCACCTTAGTATTTCCTAGTTTGGAAAACTATGAAGGTTGGGAGGATGTACTGGATGTCACTGTCGCTAATAATAACTGTAACTCACTAGTGGAGAATTGGAGAGTATCCCTCTTGAAGTCGTTCTCGACCATAGATTGATATCTTTAATTTAAATTTCGAGACCGAAACCCCTCCTCCCTATAGAAACCCAAAAGGAATTGACTGGAATAAGTTCGGTCAAACTTTATATTATCTTAAATATTTTTGAAAGGGAATTTCGATGTATCTCGCTTTTTTTGTGAAAAATTAAACATATTTCAATGGGGAGAGTTTTCAATCGTAAACATTAACATTATATGACAAGCATATAAAAACAATTTTATTTACTTGCGATTATAGGTACCTACTATAGATAGTTTTTGAAACTGAAGAAAAAAAGATGCAGAGTTAAAGTCACTCCTCAAAAGCTAGGAGTTATGTGAACTAGAAGATTATATTGAAAAATAAAAAATAAACAAACATATTAAACGAGACGGAATATTTTTTAACGAGTGAAGGACATACTTTTATTAAAGCTAAAGAGCTTTATTTATATTCAGCGATAATCACTGGTAAGAAATACAGTCCACTGGCAAAAAGAAAATAATAAACAATAATATTGAATTGGTGTTGTGAATTGTGTTGTTGCTGTGGCGGTGTGCTTAGGAAGGAAACAATAAAAATAATTTAAGTGATTTTCAGGGAAGGATTTTATTAAGTTATGTGCAAGAATAACAAGAGAAGGTGGAACTCAAAGCACAATTGTGCGAGTTGCCAACGGAAGGAACGTTTGCAAACTAAAGAGATGTAAATATTTTTATCAGGGAATGTAATTTACAACTACATTCTCTTGATGAAATAACGAAAGGAATTTAAAGAAAAATATCATATAATCAATACGATGCGATTAAGAGAAGGAATGAATTCTTTTGAGATAGAACAATAACAATAGCGATTCAGCAACAACAACAATTCGGTAACAACAGGGTGTTAATAACAAACCGTTTATTTCCGCAACTGAGGAACTGATCTGGTAAAAACAGTAGACTCCTTGCATACACCAATTCCGATAAGTTTAAAACTTCAGGGATAGAAGACATAGAAATACGCGTTGAAGGAGGCCTGGGAGCAGGTCAAAGAAGGCGAGAAAGTGATAGCGGCCAGTAAAGATTTACTAATGAAAACTGAGAGGGAGGATGGAGTTGCTGCTTAAGCCAGCCGAAATCGAGAAGGACGGAAGACCAATCTCAGTACATGTAAATATGCCATTTCAGGAGCACGACGTCACCAACACCTGCGGTGACTTCGATGGAAGTATAACAAAGTGGCAGGGCTTCCGAGACCGCTTCTTCGCCGCAATTCATGAAAATGACAGGATATCACCGGCATATAAATTTGCTTATGTAAAAAAGTCATTATCTGGGAAGGCAGCGCGGACGTTGGGCGAGTGGCAGCTCACGGTAGCAAATTACTGTGAGGCATGGAAGCGGCTCAACGAAGTTAACGACAGGACATACGCCACTTGCAGAGAATTACTGCGGCAGTTCTTCCGGCTTTCGATGCTCCAGGGGTCTCCGAAGGCAGCCGACATGCAGAGGATGGCAAACACTACACATGAGACGCTGCGACAGCTCGCTGCCCAAGGAATTCCCACAGAGCATTGGGATTTGGTAGTGGTGCACGTGCTGAAAACAACATATTCTTTGATGCACAACTTTGACCAAGATTTTTAACATATCTTGGGGTTCTTGCGATTGGAAAACAATGTTAAAGACAAGGAAACGAAAACAACTTATTCTTTGATGCACAACTTTGACCAAGATTTTGAACATATCTTGGGGTTCTTGCGATTGGAAAAAAATGTTAAAGACAAGAAAACGAAAACAACCTATTCTTTGATGCACAACTTCGACCAAGATTTTGAACATATCTTGGGGTTCTTGTGATTGGAAAACAATGTTAAAGACAAGAAAACGAAAACAACCTATTCTTTGATGCACAACTTTGACCAAGATTTTGAACATATCTTGGGGTTCTTGCGATTGGAAAACAATGTTAAAGACAAGGAAACGAAAACAACCTATTCTTTGATGCACAACTTTGACCAAGATTTTGAACATATCTTGGGGTTCTTGCGATTGGAAAACAATGTTAAAGACAAGAAAATGAAAACAACCTATTCTTTGATGCACAACTTCAGCCAAGATTTTGAACATATCTTGGGGTTCTTGCGATTGGAAAACAATGTTAAAGACAAGAAAACGAAAACAACCTATTCTTTGATGCACAACTTCGACCAAGATTTTGAACATATCTTGGGGTTCTTGCGATTGGAAAACAATGTTAAAGACAAGAAAACGAAAAATTTGTTGGATTCTCTAAGTTCAATGAATTATTGTGGTGTAGGTAAACTTTTGCTTCATATTTTTATATTCAAACTAAAATTAAAAAAAATATTACTTAGCCAAAAAATTTAAATTTAAAATATAAATTAAATTTAATTTGTTTTTTCTTCTTTAGAGTCAAAAAATGTAATGCCTTTAAGAAGCATGCACGGATATTTCGTGCCCACTCAGAGAGCTGTTTTTAAAGACAAGACGGGCAAAAGAAGCACTCTTAAGTTCACCATCAAAGACTCACAAGAAGCATTCGTGTACATAGGGAAATGTATTAAAGAGGTTAAGGATCATTTGTTATATATATATATTCCTATTTCTATATTAAAAGAATATACGACCACCAAATGTGGTCATTTCCTCATCTTCCAATTCATTTATATTCAATTCTCCATTGATTTCAACTTTGTGGTTACTAATAAACACAAATATCAATATCACACTTTGTCGCATTTCGCGACTCGTCAATTTAAACCTTACACCCACGATTGGTATTGTGCATACTTTCAAATGATATCCAATGTCGCATCTCGCGACTGATCAATCAGAAAAATTATTTTTAAGTTAGTATAATTTTAACAGTCGAATAAACTAGTCCCTCACAAAAAGGGAAATAAAGAGAAAAGAGTTTTATTAATATTAATTAACAAGGAGTGGTGTATGCTCGGTAACACATTTACTCCATCTGGTAAAGAGGTCGGGGGCAATACAGCCCTTTGTTATCGCTATCGGGGATACAATTTCAGATTCAAACAAATTTTTCGTTTTTTTTTCGACGGCCTTAAATATACATTTAAAAATTTTATCAGAGCGGTTGACGTTTGCTTTAAAATTGTTCATGTCTTTAATTTAGAATACTCAACCGCAAGAAAAAAGTGTTGATTTCAAATTCAATAAAACAAACAATTCTGAGTAAACTTCTAAACAGATGATCTTTTTTTGTAATCAAGATAAATACACCTACTTCTTTTAAAGACTTTTCAACTGACTTGGATGAAAGGCTATGGAATCTACATCGAATAGTACGAAAGTACTTAATGAACGTAAGTCATTCTATCAATCAAAAAAGTTCACTAGATCAATGAAAAAAAATACTTAGGGACAATGAATTGAGAGGATTAAGACAATGACAAAAATTCTTTGAATCAACAAAAAAGGTCTTTTGGCCCGATATAATAGTTACGTTAAATCAATGTACATAATTAAATCTTTGGCTCAATAAAAACATTTCATTGGTTCAACTTAAGAAATACATAACCCCGATGAAAATCGTTCATTCAATCAATGAACAGAGGACATTGGCCCAACGATTAGATACATTAGGTCAATGAATTAAAATAATTGAGACAATAAAAATAAGTAATTGAATCAAAGAAAAATTTACATTGGCCCAATGAAATGATTTCATTAAATCAATGTAACTAAGTTTTGGCTGAAAGAACTGAATCCATTGAATCAATGAAAACATTTCATTGGTTCAACGTAAGAAATACATGACCCCGATGAAAATAGTATTGGCCCAACGATTTGATACATTAGGTCAATGAATTAAAATAATTCAGACAGTGAAAATAATTAATTGAATCAAAGAAAAAGTAACATTGGCCCAATAAAATGCTTTCATTTAATCAATGTAACTAATTCCTTAAATCAATGCACAAAATTCGTTTAAACAATGAAAAAAGTTCATTCAAATTACTAAAAACTACAATGAAAAAAATTCATTGGCTCAACTACGTGTATGTTAGCTTTTAATTTTGTATGACAAGAAATATGAATTTAAGTAATTAATCATTGATTCAATGAAAACAATTCATTGACTCAATGAAAGTTCAACTATGTGTAGGTTAGCTTTTAATTTTTGTATGACAAAATATTTAAATCAATGAAAGTAGTTCATTGTTTAAATGTACGTGATTATTTGCCTCAATGATTGGTGCATTGCTTGAATAGGATTTTTCAAAAAATATTCAATGAACGTTTTTCATTGCCATCAATTAGATATCCGGTTAGCGGATACTTTAGCGAAATTCTTCTGTTCCCACATAAAATGTTGCAGTTTGCACATTCCTTCACGGAGCAAACAGGTAGCATAAATAGCATTGTAAAGGTTAGTCAGTCATTTTTGTTGACACAATAGTAAAGTAATAGAATGCACCTTGAAAAGTCTCTTCAGTTAAATGAGTTGAAATTTGTATCTGATTTACGTCGGTCGTGTTTTAATAAAATTGCTTATTGCTTCTAGTCTAAATAATCGTTTTTTATTATTTTATTTTTTTTTTTAAATTCACTAGCACTAAATACATAATTAACTCGCGCGATAGGGAGCAAAGCAGAGCGGCGAATTAAAAGAAAATTCTTTTCAGAAGTGTAACGAACCCAGACAAAACTAAGCGATCATATCATCACATTGCCAAGCTTTACTAAAGTGTAGTGTATCCACATATGTTCCGCAACTGCTCATTTAACAAATGAGTAACAAAAATGTAAAGTGCAATCGAGTATGTTTGTCATGGCATAACATCAGCATTCTACTCGATTGCATTGATTCACTCAACAGTAATAAGATCCTAATTAAGATATTGTAGGCAATAGGAAAATAGAATCATTTTAAATGTGAAGTTGAATGTGTAAAAGTAAGACAGAAAATAATTATAACAGTCAGGCAAATTAATATGTAAGGCATATTTAAAATCAATAAAGCAGACTTGTGTTTTGAACACTGGAAAACAAGACGTTCTTTGTGTCAAATTTGGCGGCGAGTAATCGCTTAATCCAACACAGCGTGGTACGCTTTTATACTGATAGCGTGGTATGCTTTAATTACCAAACGTAGCTTAAACACTACAATGGAAAATGGAACCCAATGAAAAAATGGGTGCTTTCGGATGTATAAAATTCATGTTATTCCGACATTCATTTTAACGTGATGCAGAATTCTAATCTAGATATAGTTTTTTGTGCTGCTCAAATTAAAAAATTCCATGATGTGCTTAAAGTAATGAGAGAAGACGGGTTTGTTCAATTTTGGCAGTCCACCATCAAACGCTGGAAAAAGAGTAGTTCGAAACGAAGAATTGTTTTCAAACGAAATGAAATTTAAGAAATTATTTTTCGAAGTAATTGACAATTTTAGCATGCAGTAGTCCGAAAGATTTTCTTCCATTGAAAAATTAAAGTTTTTCGATCTGTTGAATGGCACAAAAGAATAAGTGAATGAACAACTATGGAGAACCGTGAAGCTCTTTTTGAGAAACTGTTCTTTGGATATAGAAATGTGAATGAAGCTATGAAAAATTTACCAATACAACAGATGAAACGCACTATAATTCTTCCTATATCAACTCGTTCCTGTGGATTTATAAAACGTGACCTAGTATCAACGATTTGCCGAATGAATGTCCTTACTCGTAAGGAAGAATATGTCCTAACCAACGCCCTGTATAGAATCAGTCTTTCACAAATTGAAATAAATAAGTTTTCCTTAAATTCGACAAGGATCCTATTTCCACGAAGAAAGTGATAAAGTCGAATATATTATTACATATTATAGCATGACATTTTGAGTGTTGCCGTTATTTTCTAAAGGTTTTTTTTTTTTATTGAATTTTAATTAAATTTTTTAGAAAATTCTATTTTTTCTATGCATGTAGAAATATTCAAAAAGATGCGGCTAAAAGGTTTTGCATAAGATAACAAAATGTTTCAATTGATGACGAGGACGACGTCAAGATTTAATTCAGCCCATAAGCTTTCCAAATTACAAACCAAGATTAAGTTAACAAAATTAGCTTCAGACTGCAACAGAGTTGAAGTTTAGGTTTAATAATCTAGTTCCCAACGACGAGTGTTTTGAAATTTTTCTCATGACCGACAGTATTGAAAAAGCAAAGGAATTTTGTATTCAAAACTCTATTTTTATTGCAAATCTTCTAAGATTTCAATGAAAACGCTGTCCTTAAAATATTGCACTTGTTACATTTTTGAGAGTTCCTTTTTTAAACTTATTAATTAAGTTACAATTAGATAAAAAATAATTCTATAAGGTAAGGTGGGGTAAGTGCATATCCGGGGTAAGTGCATACCCTGCCCAGCAAAGCTACAGTTTAATTTGAAAAAAGAAGTTTAATTTATGAACACGGACGTTAAGTATATAAAACAAGAAAGTTGGCAGCACTGACAAATGTTTTTGTTTACATATTTTTGACATTTTCAAATCAGTTTGTTTTTGGTTGCCGGTAAAGTCGGGTGTGGGAGGAGTTAACTCCGCTAGTTTTTATACTTCAAGGAAATACAACAAAAAAGTGGTAAGTGTATTGTTTAAATGTTGTTTATAATAAGCACGTATTCATTTTTGGTGATTTACCGATATAGATACGTTTTTGGTCATGGTATGCACTTGCCCCTTTATATTACTATGAAGGAGAAAGTGCATAACTGAAGCCCAGGGTAAGTGCATTACCCCAGTATTATTACATCAGAGTTTTGATTTAATGTATTATTTATTCGAATTTTTACAGACCGAAATGAGAAATTATCAAAGAAAAACAACAAGAGGCATGTCTTATTCCCAATCAGCATTGCTAGAAGCAGTCACTAAAGTAAAAAGTGGCCAAATGACAAGCTACAGTGCCAGCGTCATATGCAAAATTCCAAAGAATACAATTATCTGCCACATAAGAGGGAATAGAGGAGTTAAAAGTAGGACACATGGTCGACCTTGCGCTCTTCCTTTTTTCGAAGAAGAAAAATTGGCAACAGGACTAAAAGCATTGGAACAATAAGGTTTTGATTTATCCCGCAAGGAAGTTTTGGAATTGGTAGGACAATTCGTTCGAGGTAATAACTTGCTGACTAATTTTAAAAATGGAACACCAGGCCAGGAGGACTGGTTCTTAAACTTCAAAAAGCGCTTTAGTCTTTCAATGAAAAAGGCCCGTTCGGTAGAGTACGCCCGAAAGAAGAACAGATTTAAATTTGGAAGACAAGCCAGGTCATATCTGAAATTTGGATGAGTCATCTTTTTGCACTGATCCATCCAAAACAAAAATATTCGAATTCACAAAATCGGAACTCTGTAGATTTTTTCTTCGTGGGACTGGCCTATTCTATATGAAATGTGTTTGTGAGCAGGTCGAAGAAAGAAATTTGTCTTTCAAAATGTTAAGTAAACGGAAATTATAAATTGGTGATATTTAGTTAAATATTTCATAAAAAAAGTAACCTATGTTTTCCACGCAGAAATTCATCTAAATCCTCAAATACAATTATATTTGGAACAGAAATTAGCATTCTGCGAATGCTGAGATCTGGATCGTTGTGTAGCGAATACACGAAGGCATCTTTTGAAAGGCGTTACTTTTTACAAAGCTTAATTAAATATTTTATTGCATTAAAAATGTTTTATAATTTTTTAGTAGATAAGTACACCTTTTTTCGCTGAGCTCTATTAAGTTGGATTTATCTCGTATACCCCTGCGTTAAGTTTTTTTAACCCGGTCCAGATTTTCTTCTGAATTGAACCTTATTGCGACACTGTCCATATTTATTTATTTGTTATTTAATTGGCGTTTTATGAAATTCCGCAGCCGCTGATAACTGTTTTTGTTTTATTTACTTGACTTGTGTCATAAACTGTGCGAGACTCGTTCTAAATCTGGAAACTTCATAGGAAAATAATTGGCATTACTGGCATCCGATTTAATTAGCATACGAATCAAAAGTTGAATCAAATTACATAGTAGGGCCCCAGATAAAATCAAACAAAACCTCACTAGTGTGAGAAAAAAGCGTGGCCGCAGTTTTGGGATTCCATTCCCGAAAACCAACAAGTGTTTTTATAAAAAAAAATTGAAGAATCTGTGGAAGCTCGTGGGCCCACGGGCTTTTCTGATGTCAACCTTAAGCAAATTCAGTATGTTGAACAGCGGAAAAATACCCAGCGAAAAAAAAAAGAGATCAAAGCTGCGCAGCTGCTCATGTCTCTTAAAAATAAAAAGTTGTAAAACCTCAATATTGAAGTGATGGAAGACGAAAGTTCCGCAGAGGATGCCATTGACACGTGGCAACACGTCACCAATAAAATAAGGGCTCCGCAAATCCAAACACATCCACTCGAGGTGGATCCTTCGATCAGCAACAACGCATTCAGCATCCTGAGAGATATAAACGCTCTAAATACCAACTATCAACTGGCAACCAAAGTCAAAACGAGTCAATGATATTCCGACCCAGCCCACTTTAGAATGGGAAAAAGTTAACAGCATTAGAAGCAGCCAGTGCAACGAGGACGACACCACTAACTCTAGTGATGCAGCAACAACATCTAACAACAACAAATCAGAGAAGACAATACAGAACCCCAAAGAAGGTTCTGACGACGCACGGCAGCAGTCGTAAGCGGAGTACTGCCCACCCCTTGTTCTTTATAATGTCGATAGCAAAAAACTTTCGGCGAATCGAAGGAAGGGCCAGGCTGGCTGAATTCAAGTATGAATTCAGGCAACTAAGCAATAATGCATGTAAATTATACGTTAGTGAACCTGGGGCTCATCCTGAATTGATGCTGAACTTTAAAAATAACTCTGATGTGCAAGCACATTCATTCACTCTCAAAGAGGATAAAACGGTTAACTTCATTTTAAGAGTTCTCAATGCAAGATTTAAGCCAGAAGAAACACTTGGCGAGATTAATGAAATTTTGCCTAGCACTGTTAGTCATGCAACAGAGTTCAGCACAATGAGATCTAAGGAGAGGAAAAGGAGTCTTAATCTTTTCTTAGTAAGACTATTTCCATGCAAGGCCGCCAGGGACATTCTCGATATTTGCTATTTATTTACTTTTAAAAATTCTTGGGAAAAGCCCTGTGTTATGCTGGTCTCGTGTCTTCCCTTCATCCTAGTTTTGGTTCGATATGATTGGATGTATTGATATTCATTATTAATGCATCCAATCTAAATTATCTCTGATCTCTATTTTCAGTCGTATTAAATTTTATACGACTAAACATAAATATAATGTTCTTCGATGTTTGTATCTTAAAACAAACATTTGAGATCATATAAATATAGGCATATAAGCAGCATACAATACTTTTGTCGTATCTCAAAGTGATAGTTGGGGTTGGCTTAATATTTGAATCTTAAAACGAATATTTCGCTGACGTATGCATTTGGGTGTGAAAGACCACTGTCCAAGATTCTCATGATGATCTTGTGCTCCACTCAAATTGTATATATTAAGCATCGAATTTCATTCATCGAGGAATTGATTTGCCTCTTTTCGATAATTGCTTGTGTGCGATATCGATTGAAGCATTTTTAATTACTCTGTGTGTCGTCGCTTGGGCGCGACTTATAGCAAGACACTTTGCTACACACACTTCGGTGACCTGATCCCTCTATATGATTTGAGATAATAATATATGAACCTTAGCTAGTCGATGACTGCGATGGGCTCAGTTAGTCTAAAAACTCCCGTCCTAAGTGAACTACTAAATCATGCTCTCTTAAAATTTATTCAAAAGGAATAAAAGTTATAACTCCAGGAGCAACGTGGGGGCACTGCAATGCGGATGATGCCAAAATTCGGCCACTTGGCCAAGAACTGCGCCAATACTTAAAGATGTGAAAAATGTGATTAATCTCACCAACCACAAGAGTGCTTAAAGCCCAAGAGGGAGTCAAG
Source organism: Epistrophella euchroma (assembly GCA_947049315.1). NCBI lineage: Eukaryota > Metazoa > Arthropoda > Insecta > Diptera > Syrphidae > Epistrophella > Epistrophella euchroma. The sequence goes on along the minus strand of OX346246.1, from coordinate 116,058,008 downwards.
GCAACTTGTGTCAACTGCTCACAAGACCACCCTGCCAACTACACTGAAGCATTTGTTCAATATTCCGGAGAGTACAACAAACAGTGAAGAAGAAATGGCTGCGGAATATGAGAACTGGGATTCTTGCCCTAATGCGAACGAATATGCATTATTCGAAAGTCTTCCTAAATTGATAGGAATAACCCGAGGAGCGTCTGCTATAATATTCTCGAATCATCCGTCGCGTGAGGAAGTACTCACAATGCTGCAACAAGCGCAAGGCAACAAAATCGTTGCAAAAGTTACAAGGTTCCCGGAATCGGGATACTATGTACAGATGTCTACAGGAGTAGTCGCGATGTTGTTGCAAAGATTGTAATCAGCGTGTTCTTATGTGGATTCGCATGAGAATAACGCTAGTGGTATGGGGAATCGCAGCACATTCGACGATACAAAGCTGCAGTTTCAGAAAACAGTTCAAAGGTTGAATGAGCTGTTATCTAAAGCCAATTCACCAACAGCAATGACGTACGGTATATTCAATCGTCAAACTTACGAGGAATATACTCAGCTCAGATGGCGTGGGTAATGTATTGAAGGCGTATGAGGCGGAGTTGTGCAATCTCATTTCCGAAATTGCAGAAACGATTGTAGATGCGAGGCAGATTAGAGGTGCGACGAAAACTATGAAGGCAACGATCGATAAAATAGATATGCATCTGTATAACATGTTACAAGGCATTTGTCAATACAGGAATGCAAATAATGATATCGCACGTTGTCTGCATATGATGCGTCTCAAAAGGAATAGGTTTTAAGTTATATTTAAGTCATTATTAATTTGTATCATAGGTTGTCATTAATTGTGGTATATGACTTCGCGTAACACACCTAGAGTGTTGCCCACATTTTGTATTTTTCTTTTGCTCTCTGCGTTGAGCGTATTTTGTTTATATTCACTTAATTTTCATTTAATTACAGAGGATGTTAAGAATTTAAGAAGTACGAACTTAAAAGGAAAAAGACTTTTATAGAAGCCAGAGAATTGAGATAAATTTCAAAAGCCTTCAAAGTGTTGCAAAAAACACACAAGTTATAAGACCGTCTTCCAAAGTCTCGGTTGCTAGTTTTTTCAATGATAGTGAACCCTCTGTATTGCAGGACTGTGGTCAGCCACCGACTCCCTCAAGGACCCCCAAGTCTCCAACACAATTTTCATTCTTTTCCCTCAAGTCAAATGACTTCTGGTTATAACTACCTGAGCCAATTTCTTGGTCTCCAGAATGAATTATTTGGTATGGAAGTCTCAGAAAAGTCATTATGTTCTACTTAACTATTATCATTTGGCATAGCCTTGTTAGTATAGGTCAACTCTATCCGAGAGAAAACTTTATTCTGATAAAGTCTTGCGAATTCACTATTCGTGAGACAATATATGATTGTTCGAGAACCCCGGCGACTGTGATAAGAACTAACTTTGCTGATTATTCTTCTTATGCCAATGCATTACCTTGCATAATGTGGAAGAAGAGTTGATAAGTGACTATTATCAGCTGCCCTTCAAGCGTATAAACAACACATTGACCACAACAGGAGTTGTTTGGGGTCGGTTTATAACAAATGAGACATGCATAGGAACTTAATACCGACATGAGCATAGAACGTATAAAAATCTAACAGTATTGACAGAGGTTACGCAAAACTAACTTCGTTTAATTCAACTATAGATAGTACAACTAAAGACTTTCTTGATGATAAATTAGAAAAGTGCAGATACAGATACTTTGAATGTGTTCAAGGATCCATAATTTATTACTTACAATGACTAATCGTATTGATGAAATGAAAAAACATAACTTGCTGCCCAATATAATTTAAATTTTATATCGGCAAAATACGATTTGGCAAAAACAGTTAAAAAGAATTTCCCATAGCACCTATAATCGGAATTCCCATGATTACAAGACAATGAAAAATGAAATTTCAAAGATTCGGTCCGTAATTAGATTAGTAAACAATTTGAAGAAAAGTTGTCAAGTATTAAGCCAGGCCTGCAAGCCTTTAAAGAAGCGCATAGGTTTTTGGAAAAAAAATAAAAATTACAACTGCTCTAAGTTGGTCATCAATGGTGAATTATTTGTTAACGAGGATGCGATAGCATCCATTAAATCCCTTAATGGGAAAAAATCCTCGGGACCGGACAATATATCTAATTTCATTATCAAAAGAATGCCTTTAGCAGCAATTAAGTTCCTTGTTATTGATTTTAATAATTGCATTAATAACGCATATTTCCTCGATAAATGGAAAATCGCCAAGTTGATTCCTCTTAGGAAAAAACCAAAATGTAATGTTATCGAAAACTTTAGGCCTATCTCGATGCTGTCGAACATCGGTAAAATATTGGAGAGAATATTTCCTCTTTAAAATGACAAATGTCGATGATAACATTTAATTTATTCCAGATTTACAGTTTGGATTCAGGAAGGGTCATTCCACCATCCACACACTTTTAAAAGTGCCTCAGGATGTAACTAATAACTTAATCAAAAAAAATGCACTACTGCGTGCTCTTTAGATGGGGAAAAAGCATTTGACAATGTCTGGAGAGACGGCCTTATCTTTAAGATAATTCAACTTGATTTCCCAAGGCACTTGGTAAACCTGATTATTAGCTTTCTTAAAGAAAGAAAACTTTACGTTCAAATACAAACTTCCAAGTCATCCATATTCGGTTCTTACAGTGGGGTTCCACAGGCCTCGATTTTGGGCCCAAGATTATATAACTTGTTCATGCACGATTTCCCGCATACATATTTTTCCGACGACTCTATAAAGTCACAAGCCATCCTTTATGCGGATGACACCTTTGCCTATGCAAGTGCCGATTATCCTTTAGTTGGACTAGGATACCTTAAAAAAAATTTAACTTGTGTACTTATGTAAATTTATTATAACTATATCTAAGTAAAATCAAAACCTTCCATTAAATTAAACTATCTTTATCGGCAGGAAGTCCTGGTAGCTAGTGCGCCATGTCATTAATATTAATTGTGTAATTTATTACCTGTTAATAAAGTTATAATAATAATAATAATTAACAATACACATCTAAATGCTTTTAAAAGTTTACCCACTCTGGTGAGTTCTTATCTTATTCAAATTCTTGCTATAACGAAAACGACTTGTTAACCTTTTTTCCAACTTTGTAAAACCTATAAAACTTATTTTTGCTAATTAAAAACTATTCCATTTAAAGTAAACGAGTCTTTTATTTTAAACCAATATTATAATAGGTTATGGGCCTAGGCACTAATCTAAATCGACATTTAAAATAAATAAAATAGAGGCGAGATTGGATATTACTACCCATACCCGACTGAATAGAAAGAATTGGCTGACGTGAAAATTCCAAACAATGATAATTTCGAGATCTAAAAAACTCCTAGAAGTATTAAATAGAACGCTTATGAGGTAAAAAATTTGCAAATGGCTTCCTCCAAAAGAGAAAAGGTGGCAGTCGTTGTCAAGACAGAACCTGTGAAGGTGTCCAGTTTTGATAAGATGTATGTGTACCATGCATGCGTAGTTAGAGTGCAGCCAGTTGGTTACGCTATAGTTACATTGTATGGGGTAAGAATGAAGGAAATGAGTGTTTCATCTCTAAAAATACTTGACAGTCTAACGGAAGCAATAGAGTCGAAAGCCTCGAGATTTATATATCTGACCGGGGCAGGAGACTTATTTGAATTGCCAGATACACGGTTAAGAGTAAAAGAAAATGAGCTCTTTAAGGGGCATTTGTCCAGTTTCGTTATGAATGGCGCCGTAATACGTGGTTATTATAAGCGCGTCACTTTAAAAGATACCAGCTATGAAGCCTTGGCTTGTACAATCAGCAGATTAGGTTTTTCTCAGCAATCTGACTTCTACGATGTGCTTCCTCGTTCATCAAAAAATTCGAAAGTGTTGGGACAAGAAGAAAAGAAAGTCGTTGATGATAAACCGAAGAAAAAACGTAATAGGAAGAAAAAGGTTCTAGGCGTAGAGCGGGACGGCGCCGGAATTGAGCCTTCAGTTGAAGTGAAGAAAGATGAGGAAAGTTCTACTGTTTCTCAAGTAGTCAAAGAAGAAACGTCTTCGGAAGAGGAAGAGCCTATTGTTCTAGCAGCTCCTGAAGAAATAGAGATTAATACTATAGCGTTGGGAGAATTATATCTCCCAGCTTTTGTTTTATTGAGAAAGGAAGATTGGAAAACGTATGATATGAATACGATTGTCCGTTCTGAATGTGTTAGTTTCTTAAACACAAACCCTGATATCATGTTGATTAACCCTTATTGGGCCACGTGTTGTTCAGGTACTTTTGTTCGCTTAATTGAAATTATATCTGTTAAACGTAAAGATTTTAAAATCTCTACGCCTGTTGAATTACTTACGAATGTTATCGGTGTCTATTATTCGGGCATGATTAATCCATTCGTGTTGGCCGCGACACGCCGCCCAAATGGCTCTAGTTCCCTCGTGACATAAGTCCATTACTCTTTACTGCAAATTAGGTATTAGGTAGAATGCTTATAAAAGCTGACGCATCAGCACAGGAACTACTGGTAACCAGGTTAGAAGATGGAATCCTAACACACTTGCTAGCATGTCACAGCAGTGCAGAGATGTGGGAGAAATTAAATGCGATCTATGAGCCGAAATCGAAGGTCAGTATTTATTTACTTCAGCAAAAATTCTTTAACCTCAAATTCGAAGAACCAATGTCAGCCTACATTTCAGAAATCGAAGATATAGTAAATCAACTCAAATGCATGGACGAAATTCTTTCCGAAACTATGATAGTGACAAAATTATTGATGTTACTTCCAACAAAGTACAAGCATTTCGTTTCTGCTTGGGAGTCTGTCCCAACAAAAGATCAAAAGTTGAACGAACTCATTCCAAGAATGCTTGAGGAAGAGGAAAGATCCAGCAATCAAGATGAAACAACATCAAATGACGTAGCTTTCTTTAGTCAACATAAAAACAAATACCAGCCTAGATTCAACAAACAAAAACAAAACAATAAGCAAGAATCTATATCGTAATTTAATATCTACTTAAGGTCCAATCTCTACTTTGATATAGTTTTATTTTTTAATGCTTTTTATGCTACTGTGTAAATCCATTTGTGTTCAGAAAGTGATTTACTCGTTCCCTATATTCTAAGTGGTATTCAAAATTTTATATTGTTTTTTCTTATTGTAATTTTATATTAACAATGTCCATTTGCGGAATAATCCAATCCGAAATAATGAAATTCTGGAAATTACCGGTAAATCCTACCTCCCTTTTTATACATAGGATACATTCAAAAATACATACATTTTGATCCAGATTCTTTAAATGCAAAAGAAACTTTGCATATATAAACCCAACCTCGCACCTACCCCAAATCCTATAGTGGGCCAAGCAGGGGGGTTGAATGCTGCCCTACATACCTCACTGTTTATACGCCATAATGCTGGGTGATCTAGAATTTACTGGTAAGTTCTAGAATTTCATTATTTCGGCTTTTTGTGGTAACAGATACATAACGTTGTTACTGTGATCCTGCCTGTTTATTTATTATCATGATCTGAATCAAATATAATGGAAAATAAAATGCAATTACTGTAATAACTTAATATTAAGTAGTTTAGTATAATGTGTTTAGATAATTTGTAAAATTTGGCAAGAAATTAAAATTATACAGTTTTTTTTCTTTTAATAAAAAGCCCACTTACCAATTAGGTATTCTTTTGAAAAGAATTACATTATTCTGCCTGATTGTCTATAATTGATGCATATTTAATATTTCAGCGGTGATTTCCGCTTTTCCACTAGTTTCACATCCTTCACACATAAATCGTGCTTAGATCGGGCAGCAAATTTGATCACAGCTTGTGTTGAAACTTGTGGTACATGTCTCAAATCTAACCAAGTCAACTTTTCACATTTACTTAGATGATCAAGCGACAGTTCGGTTATCAGACGGCACCCACTTAAGTTCAATTCAACTAGGGTACTTATGGCACTCGAACATGTGCCAATTTGTGCTACTCCTGCATCGGTAACTCGCTGACATGATGATAAGTCCAAATGAATCAAAGAGGGCAGTCCTTGTGTGATGTAACGCAAGGCAACATCCGATATGTCTGTGCCTGCGATTTTAAACGTTTTCAAAATTCTTAAACGAGATTTCGAATCGGTTAGACCGGGACGTGAATCTTTGGGCGGTGAAAGAATATCTCGAATTGCAGAATCATTGAGTCCTCGTACAAAGCTTAAATCTAAGATTTGCAAAGGAGGGCAAAGGCAAGTGTGCAAAGCCAGTACCGCTTGGATGGGGCAATTCTGCAGGCTCAAATTTTTAAGGGCTGGCATACGAGCAATTATCCAAGCCAACTGCCGTTTTGCTATTTGCGTCCAATCGAGAATGAGGTGTTCCGGCTGACGGCGCACAATCGCCATCAATAACGAAGCCGATAATTTGTGCTCAGCACAGCTCATAACTTTCCATAGATCGGGATCAACAGATACATTAGACCAGATTTTGCACACTGAACTACACGTGACCAATGACTCAGGAGGTAAGTAACGAAAAACAATCTTCAAAAGAGTTGCATCTAGAGCTAAATTGGAAGGTGATTGCATTTGAGGCTGTTGAAATGGTGTTGGTCGGATGGCATACAATGGTTTCTTTAAAACTCTTGTTGAAGAATTAAGCATTTGTTGCGCCAATTGTGAACGTATTGAGTTCTTTTTACGCTGCTGTGCTCCTGTTGAACTTGTCATAGTCGGTGTCGTTGTTGTTGCTGATGAAGCTGCTGCTAAACCAGTTGTTTCTAAGGTTTCTGAATTAATATTTTGATTTTGATCTTGTAACGCACTACAGCTTGAACTTGTTTCGTCACTTTTTCTCCTTTTTGTTGCACTAGGATTAGAACTTCGGCAATTGTTGCCTTCTAAATTGTGATTGTTACCGTCGTGTTTTTCAATTTTAATACTTGAGACTTCTTTAGTGGCCATCGATGAACGTTTCAGCTCTTTCTTGTAGCTTGTGGTATCCATTTCGGATTCACTAGAGAAAACAAAATCATGATGTTGAGCATTGTTATTTATATTTGCGGCTGAGTTTGATCCACCGCCATTATTATCATGGAAGTGTCTTCCATCAGAGATTGAATTTACATCGCTGCTGCAGGACACTCTACGGACCTCTGATGACTTTTGTCGAGCACGAAAATGGCGGGGCTGGAAAACAAATTCAAAAAGTACAATTATGTGCAGAATAAACTCGTTCACTAAATAAATACCTTATAGTCGGTGTTTTTCCCGGATTTACAGCATGTCGGACACTCCCAACTATTTGGCAAATCTTCATTTATGATCCCTTTGACATCTTCTGTCATCCCATTTGCCAGTGCAGCACAATCCGGATGGGCAATCTCGTAGCACACAGAACACTCCATCAGTGCCGAGGGTCCTTCTAAAGCAGCTTGCAACTTGGCTTGGGGCGAAACGGGAGTCTGTCGCCAACCATCTAAGTGACAATAAATGCATTGTGCCGTCACTGGTAACATTGGCGAGAGACATTGACGCATCATGCAGGTTTGTTTAGCTCGCCCTGGACCACCAAATTTGACCATGTCCAAGCAGAAACTGCACTCGCCACAATCAGAACGCTGGCATGCAGCACAGATTTTGCAGCGAGTACGACGACGTCTAGGCTGATTTTGATTTGTTTTTGAATCGACAGAACTACTTTGGCTGGACGATGAGGCACTGACTATCACACTGTTTTGACTCATAGATAAACCAGCACTGGTGACTGTCGCACTGGTTGTTGTATATGGCAGATCTGATGGCAAAATATTGCTACAACTTATACTAGTTGCCGAAGTAGCAGCGGAAGCAGCTGCTGCAGCACTTATCATCTTTTTTGGAGGTTTGGTTTTTGTAATAGAAGGTGATATAAAATTCATATCTTCTATGGATGGCGTACTACCACTCGCAGAACTGCTACCGCAACTTGAAACAGCCAATATATCAAAATGGCCATTTGAGAACGGCTCGTCTTTTACAGAATCTTCAATTGGCTTTTCTTCTTCAACCGTAGGCACGGAGCAAGACGACTCAGTCAGTTGCGTATGCTCTTGCAATAACTCTTCGTTTTTCCGAGCGATTTCCACCTTTATTTGTTCCTTAACCTTCATACGGTCATAAATTTGAAACTCAGGTTGCATATTGGGTTGCGGCTTGAGTACCGGTTCTCCTGTTATAGCCATATCAGGCTTGTCTTTGCAGTGACGTTCGACAAGAGTTCGAACATCTTTGATCAATGCAACCGGATCGCGTACTAACTCTGGAACATTTTTCTTTTGAGGTGGTAGATCATACAGATACATCACGATCTCTTTTAGGCCGAAGAGTTCATAGTGAGTTAGATGAACATGTGGCTTGTTTTCGATTTCGTATTCAGGTATGGACGGTTCACCTTCTAGATGAGAACGGCCGAGTAGAGCAAAGACATAGCGCGCCAAAACATACCAAAGCATCTCTGTGAAAAATGGATAGCGAAATTTTTGCGGCACTTTTGTTGCATCTTCAACTTGAGCAGTCTTGAGTTGTTTGACTATGCCAAAGGAATGTAGAAAATTTCCTCCAAACACAAGCGAATCTGTTGGAGTATAAACTGCATGAATCCAGCCAGTGGGAATAAAAAACGTGTTTCCAGCTGTAAGGTAAACTCGCGCACATTTCTCAACAGTATCGCCAAAGAAGATATCCGATTGCTTCCCCGATAGAACCCACTTTTCATACAACTGTAGGTTCTTTTCAGTAGGCGGTATGAGCCAGAATACCTTACTGCCTTTTAATATATGATACCACACTGAGGTACCACCGAAATCTATATGAAAATCTGTGTAGCAGTTTTTTACTGACATCAAACAATATTTCTGTACTTTGGGGTACATCATTTCACCTAGCACATTAGTGCCTTCTGTTTGTGCATCCTTAAGCTGTTTTGGCCAAACCACATCGACCCAGTCTATTAATCGCACAATATCAGGACTCTGAATGAACGCATCTAATCGAGTGTGCGAGAACTCTAAGGAAATGACATTTAAAAGCCGATGTTTTTCTGTGCTTTCGTAGTAATGCTCCCATTCCTTCATGGTCATATTGTGATTTTTTTGTGTGTTTACATCCATGACGTCCAGCATTCGACGAGAACCAACGCACAAACGGACATCATTAACCTCAAATTCTTGAGGTGATGGCATGCGGATGCCCAGGCCAGCCTTATCACGAAACAAAAGTGGGATATTGAAGCCATATTGTTGGAGAAAACTACGAAAAAAACAAAAAAAAATTACATTTACTATTGAAGAGCTCATAACCATGAACAAAGTTACCACTCGCATTCATCAGAGAGCAACAGGTGTTTTGTTTTATGAATGCCGAGTGTTGAAATTTCACGATCAAAAAACTACAACAAACATACGTATTATACTCTACTCACCCAACAGTCAAATCTGCACCCCTCATTTCCCGCACCATGCCAGCTTGAGCAAACTTTGGAGATTCCAATTTTTCAGCAACGCTGAATCCTCGAATTCCCTCATCGTCACCCAATGTCCATTCTTCTAGGTAAAGTTTTCTCTGTTTTCTTTCGCGCTGTTAACAAAAAAAAAATAAAGTTATTCCAAGGGAGTTTTGAAATAAATAAAACAAACGACTGCGTCGCACGTAAGTAATTGCTAGTATGGTATGTTTGATTTTGCACTCAATTCGCAAGGTATTGATTTATTGATAACATAAAGGAATTTTTGAATTACCTTTTTAAAAAACCCTAAGGACTTTGTGAGGCAGACAAATAATTTCAATACAAATAAGACGGCGAGATTAACATTTTGATATCAAACTGACACCTTTATCGATTTTTGAATGTATAATACCTACAAAAATACAAAGAAATAAATTTGGTGGTGTGATACACCGCATATAGAATCAGGACCTAGCAACTTCCAACACTTAACAATTCTGGTGTGCGAGTGATTGGTAGAAATTTGGGACCCATTATTTTCTGCCAAATACAGTCGTATAATGTAGGAAGTAAATTTTCATGAAAAAAGATACTCTTGAATGACTTCTCGAATCCTCAAAATAGGCAGTAACCGCGCAATACAATACAGTTTTTTGGTGGTGAAGGCTGGAAATCGGTTTCATGATCATAAAAAGATTAAGATTATGACTAAAATTAAGGAAGACATATATATGCTTAGGACGTCTCATCATATAACACCGTTACCAAATCCGATTTATGTTGGCTAAAACCACTCCAGCTATGCTGTTAGGCTTTTGATCTAAATCTAAATCTAAAACTAAATCTAACTCTAAATTTTAATCTAAATCTATGTATATCTATCTCTATATCCAACTGAAATCCAATGAAACATTGCTTATAATAACGTACCTACCTACATATTAGACTGATTCAAAAAAATTAAAATGGCTCCGATTTTTAATGCCACTAGTCCAGTCAACTTAGGAAAAATAAATGAAAAAAATCGTGTAGTCTGGGTTATTTTTTTAATTGGTAGGGGTCCCCAGTCCAGGGCCGCAAGCTTAAGCCAGGAGAAAAGGTCCCCCTTTTTAGTTTTTCAGGAATATTTCGAAAACCAAGGGCTTAAGTGAAAAAGTCACTAAAGAATTACAGTAAATTAAATTTTCTACAAAAAATGTTGTAGTTATATTTTTGCTGGCAGCAACACTAAGGAAGATGCGGAATGAAATCTAAAAAATCTAAAAAAAGAAATCTAAAAAATCGGTCATTAGCCTACACAGCGAAAATATAACTACAACATTTTTTGTAGGAAATCAAAGGGCACGGTAATTCCCAGCCAAGTTCTCGGCACTGCTCCCTTTTTACAGGAACAAACTCAAACGCTTTTTGACCCCCCTCTAACTTCGTAACCAATAATCTCAGAAACTTCAAATAAGCTAGGCGAGCACAAGCGCCTCACCAAATTTCAACTCCCTAACATTAGTGGTTCCTGAGATATAGGACGCCAAAAATCGCGAAAACCATAACTGACTGACTCACTGACTGACAGATCATCAAAATTATGGATCACTTCTAGACACCGTAGAATCATGAGTGTCAAGTTAGCGAAACAACATTCACCGATCGAAAAAATTTGAATTGGGTAATTAGCCGTTAATTAGTCGTGAATTAGTTGTGATAATTTAGAATTTGTCGTTCGATGTTTTCTATGTTTTTTTTTGCTGCTTCGCTAACTTGATATCAAGTTAGCGAAGCAGCACTAACTTGATATCAAGTTTCGCTAACTTGATATCAAGTTAGCGAAGCAGCACCTCAAAAAGGGGTAAAAACGTCTTATAGCCGTCAGCAGTTCTGAATGATTTGTGACAATTTTAATTTTGTAGGCAATGTTTTCTACGTTTTTTTTTGCTGCTTTGCTAACTTCGTGTCAAGTTAGCGAAGCAGCATCTGGAAAACGTATAAAAACTTCTTATTGTGAATATTTTACTACTCTATAATTTGCCGTTAATTAGTCGTGAATTAGTTGTGACAATTTTGAATTTGTCGCTCTATGTTTTCTATGTTTTTTTTTTGCAAAAATGTGAAATTGGTGTCAAGTTAGCGAAGCAGCATCTGAAAAACATGTAAGAACTTCTTATTGTGAATGTTTTACTGCTCTATAATTTGCCGTTCATTAGTCGTGAATTAGTTGTGACAATTTTGAATTTGTCGCTCTATGTTTTCTATGTTTTTTTGCAAAATTGTAAAATTGGCCTTAACTTAGGGAAACAGCCTCTGGAAAACGTATACAAACTTCTTATTGTGAATGTGTTACTACTCTATAATTACCCGTGAATTAGTTGTAACAATTTTGAATTTGGTCGCTCTATGTTTTCTATGTTTTTTTTACAAAATTGTGAAATTGGCGTCAACTTTGCGAAAAAGCTTCTGGAAAACGTAAAAAATCTTCTTTTTGTGAATGTTTTACTACTCTATAATTAGCCGTGAATTAGTTGTAATAATTTTGAATTTGGTCGCGCGATGTTTTCTATGTTTTTTTTGTAAAATTGTGAAATTGGCGTTAACTTAGCGAAAAAGCCTCTGGAAAACGTATAAAATCTTCTTTTTTTGAATGTTTTACTACTCTATGATTAGCCGTGAATTAGTTACGACCATTTTGAATTTTTCGCTCGATGTTTTCTATATTGTTTTTTTTTTTTTTTGCAAAATTGTGAAATTTTTATTAAATTAGCGAAGCAGACTCTGGAAAAGGGGTAAAAACTTCATATATATTGAATGGTTTAATGCCATTCATCAGTCCTAAACTAGTTGTGACAATTACAATTTTGGCGTGTAATGTTTTTTATGTTTAAAAGTTATAGTTTAGTCTTGTACTGTATTAATTAAAAAAATTGAAAGAACTCTTTAAATGTTACAAAAAGAATTCTATTTTTATTTAAATCTCAAAACGTAGTACATGATTATATTATAAATATTTTTGAAGAAAAACACACAAAGAGCATTAAAAAATTGCAACTTCAATGTTAGAGCTCTGGCGCAAATCATTTGGAGCGAATATGCCACGACTCCAAGAACGATTCGATGAAATATTGCATGTGTAGACACCATGCTATGTAAATCTGAATGATTTCCGCCAGAGCTCTAACATTGAAGTTGCAATTTTTTAATGCTCTTTGTGTGTTTTTCTTCAAAAATATTTATAATATAATCATGTACTACGTTTTGAGATTTAAATAAAAATAGAATTCTTTTTGTAACATTTAAAAAGTTCTTTCAGTTCTTTTAATTAATACAGTTCAAGACTAAACTATAAATTTTAAACATAAAAAACATTACACGCCAAAATTGTAATTGTCACCACTAATTTAGGACTGATGAATGGCAAAAAACCATTCAATATATGAAGTTTTTACCCATTTTCCAGAGTCTGCTTCGCTAACTTAATACAAATTTCACAATTTTGCAAAAAAAAAAAAAATAAAAAAAACAATATAGAAAACATCGAGCGAAAAATTGAAAATGGTCACAACTAATTCACGGCTAATTATAGAGTAGTAAAACATTCACAATAAGAAGATTTTATACGTTTTCCAGAGGCTTTTTCGCTAAGTTAACGCCAATTTCACAATTTTACAAAAAGAAACATAGAAAACATCGCGCGACCAAATTCAAAATTGTCACAACTAATTCACGGCTAAATATAGAGTAGTAAAACATTCACAAAAAAAAGATTTTATATGTTTTCCAGAGGCTTTTTCGCTAACTTAACGCCAATTTCACAATTTTACAAAAAAACATAGAAAACATCGCGTGACCAAATTCAAAATTATCACAACTAATTCACGGGTAATTATAGAGTAGTAACACATTCACAATAAGAAGTTTGTATACGTTTTCCAGAGGCTGTTTCCTAAGTTAAGGCCAATTTTACAATTTTGCAAACAAAACATAGAAAACATAGAGCGACAAAATTCAAAATTGTCACAACTAATTCACGGCTAATTAGAGAGTAGTAAAACATTCACAATAAGAAGTTTTATACGTTTTCGATATGCTGCTTCACTAAGTTAACGCCAATTTCGCAATTTTACAAAAAAAAATATAGAAAACATAGAGCGACAAATTCAAAATTGTCACAACTAATTAACGGCAAATTATAGAGTAGTAAAACATTCACAATAAGAAGTTTTTATACGTTTTCCAGGTGCTGCTTCGCTAACTTGACACGAATTTCACTTTTTTTCCAAAAAAAACATAGAAAACATAGAGCGACAAATTCAAAATTGTCACAGTTAATTCACGACTAATTAACGGCAAATTATAGAGTAGTAAAACATTCACAATAAGAAGTTTTTATACGTTTTCCAGATGCTGCTTCGCTAACTTGACACGAAGTTAGCAAAGCAGCAAAAAAAAACGTAGAAAACGTTGCACGACAAAATTAAAATTGTCACAAATCATTCAGAACTGCTGAACGGCAAATTATTAAGCAATAAACTATTCGCTATAAGTATATGCTGCTTCGCTTACTTGATATCAAGTTAGCGAAGCAGCAAAAAAAACATAGAAAACATCGAACGACAAATTCTAAATTATCACAACTAATTCACGACTAATTAACGGCTAATTACCGAATTAAAATTTTTTCGATAGGTGAATGTTGTTTCGCTAACTTGACACTCATCGTAGAATCTTATAATTTCGCACATCGGTAGGCCTTGTGGTATATACAAAGGAATGATAAAATTTGGTACAGCGGTAGCCTTTACAATTTGAGCACAGGAAAAAAATTAAAATTTTAAATTTATCAAACAGGGGGCGTGGTATCCACCCACTTTTCAGAAAATAGTTATCAATTACATGGAGAACTTTCCGACACCATAGAATCTCGTAATTTCGCACAACAGTAAGCCCTGTGGTGTATACAAAGAAAAAAATCGAAAATTTTGAATTTTCAATATAAGGGGCGTGGTATCCGCCCACTTTCATAGAATTGCCATCAATTATTTAGAACACTTCTGCTGATTGTTGTAGAATGATAAAATTTGGTAGAGCGGTAGGTTTTACAATTTAAGAACAGGAAAAAGAATTAAAATTTTAAATTTATCATTCAAGGGCGTGGCATCCACTCACTTTTCTGAAAATAGTTATCAATCATATGGAGCACTTTCCGACTTCATACAATCTTCTAATTTCGCACAAAGGTAGGCCTTGTGATGTATGCAAAGGAAAAATCGAGAAATTTGGAATTTCTATAGAGGGGGCGTGGTATCCGCCCACTTTCACAGAATTGCTATCAATTATATGGAGAACTTCTGATTGTTGTAGAATGACGAAATTCGGAAGGGCAGGGGCTTGCAACGTTTACAATTGACAAAATCGAAAATTTGGTATTAGTCAAAAAAATTTTGGTATTAGCCTCCTCAAATTGGTTTCTGATTGTTGTAGAATGATTAAATTTGATATAGAGGCAGGGCTTGGAAGGAAAAAAAGTTTAACTTTGAGATTTATCATTCAGGGGCGTGGCATCAACCCACTTTCTCAGAAGTGTTGTCAATTATATGAAGCAAGAGTAATATCGAAACAACTCCAAATTATGAGAGAAATTTCTTATTAAAATTTGGTAAGTTTACTTGGCAAGTTTTCTTTTTTCCATCTGATTACATACTCAAAATTCAGAAGGTTTTAAAAACTTGCCAAGTAAACTAACCAAATTTTAGTCAGTAATCATTAAATAAGAAATTTCTCTCATAATTTTGAGTTGTTTCGATATTACTCTACTTAAAATATTTAATATAAGCCTTCATAAACTTAGAACTTGGCAAACTTTTAGATCTCATTACTTTTTACGGCTGACTTGTTAAGCTCGCGGCCCTGGGCTGGGGACTTTTAGTATGTTGGACCTGAGGGTCACCCCTACCACTTAAAAAAATAGTCCGAACTGCACGATTTTTTTTTCATTTCTTTTATGATTTTAGGTCTTCGTTGACTGGACTACTAGCTTTTTAGTTAATGAAATTATAAACCTGATAAAATTTCAGCCATTTAGATTAATATTTACAGATCGCTCATCGCTAATTTCTTTTTTCCATACAAATTGTATGGGAAGTTTTCTTTTGTTTGCATCTTTTTTATAACTTTACAACCGGTTATCGTTCGGAAATGTTTGAGACGTGCCTATTCTTAAAGGAAGTTGAATGTTCTTTAAAAATGTTTTTTACTGATTATTTCATTAAAGCACTCCACTCCCTCCAAACTTATTGAAGGTCAAAATGGATGGTTAATTCCATAGTTTTTTTTTTTTTTTTGATTCCCTGTTGAAAATATCGTCTAATATACATACAATATAATATACTTACAGTATTGTCTCACTAATCCAAATTAATTATTGCACGGGGGTAGGTATTCGGATTATCAAATTATTTGGATTAATGAGTACAGGGCGTGAAAGGAAAAGCGTTAGTTATTTAACAAAAAATACGTATTTACTGCTTTTTAAAACCAAAAATTGCATTAATGATAAACCTATCATTACCTTATTTACCTTAATAAAAACTAAAAAACTTAAAACAAATTCATGAATGTATTCAGGTATTTCAATTTGTGTATGCACTGTTTTGATAGCGAAATCAATTCTTAAAGTTTGTAACATAAAGGAGTAATATAAACAAAATTACTCTAAAATTTTAACTGTGAAAACCAGTGTTCTTTTTAAGTTGGAATTAGGATTACAGTGTACACAAAACGGGGTAGGTTTGGATTGTAAAGAACATAATGGAAAAAATAAATGTTCGGATTAGCGCGATATTCGGATTATAGGTGGTTCGGATTTGCGAGACAATACTAAAAATGTAGTTAAGAGAACGTGGTAGAGGGAAAACCTGGGGTTGGGTTGGCTACGAAATCCCGCCAAACAAAATCCCGCGTATCAAAATCCCGCGTAACGAAATCCCGCCAAACAAAATCCCGCAAAACAACATCCCGCAAAACAAAATCCCGTGTAACAAAATCCCGCAGTAACGAAATCCCGCCATTTCACTCCTTTTTTTAATACAAAGCGACATCCCGTGTAAAAAGCTCGGCATGTAAGGGGGGGCATGCTGCCCCCCTGCAACCCCCCTGCTTGACCCACTATAGGATTTGGGGTATGTGCGAGGTTGGGTGTAGCAAAGTTTTTTTTCGAAAAAAATTTCTTTAATCGAATAAGAAATTACCAAAACGCTGAAAAAAATCTAAAACGCCTGGTTAGTGGTTTTCAAGCGTTAAAAAAAAAAATTTTTAAATCTAAATACACCCCAAAAAACAAATTTAAAAAAAAAAAAAAAAACTAGGTAGGTATAGGTAAACCTATCTGGTTTAAACACAATTTTTTAAAATATTTTTTCAGTTAGAAAATTGATTTTTCAAAAACTGTTCATTTTGAATCAAAAACATAATAAAAGACCGGACTTCTGGCTATAAAAAAAAAACGTATAGCGTTGGATTGTAGGTGTTGCCGTTGTTTTTAATGATTTTTTTTTATTTTAAATCGATTTTTTAAAAAATTGCCCCTCAAGCCTTAGAGGGGAGAAATAGACCACTTCTTCATAGACGATTTTTTTCTTTTTTCGACTCAACCTACACGTTCTAGCTTTTTGTCACACCTTAGGTTTTTGTTTACATATTATTTTTGGACATCTAACTTAGTGATGTAAAAAGTCGTTACTTTGGAGTAATAGTTACTTTTTCCAAAGTAATCGTTACTTTTGAGTGGTTACTTTGATTACTTTTTGGCAAAAAATATTATATTAACATTTTTTTGTTCAATACATGAATCCATTCATTGGAAGCAAAAAGCAAAAACTTATTAGGTTTGTTTGTCGAGCCCTGAAGTCGCCCTGGGTTCGCCCCAGAGCGTTTTTTGAAAACACTGAACTCACCCTGACAATCAGATTCTCTGTTTTTTGATATCTTGGGTCGCCCTGAACTCGCTTGAAGTAGATCTAGTTTTTTTGCTGGGGCGAGTTGAGATAACAAAATTTTAATTTTTCGAGTACAGAAATTCTTTCTTGCTTAAAATGTCAACAACACAATGAGAACCCTAAAGTGTTTTTTGAGAATCGAAAATCCCAGGTTTTTTTTTTTGCAAATTCTTCGGATTTTCATTTGTCAAGAAAACCTGGGTCAACCCTGTGTAAAGTTCAACGAACAAACCTATTATTAGGTCTGTTCTTTTACTTCCCGAAAATGCCAATTTCTGCGAATTTCAATACACTTTTATTTTTTTTATATGAAATTTGACAGAACTTAGGATTGAAATTCGTAGAAATTGGAAGTTTTGGGAAGTACAAAAACAGACCTATTGTGTCCAAACTCCAAATTATGTGAGAAATTTGTTATTTAATGATAAGACTCACTAAAATTTGTTTGATTTACTGGTCCAGTCTCCAAAACCTCTACTTCTTGTCTAAAACCAATTTTGCAGCTTCGAAAGACCTAACTATATGGCCTATAACTTCAAAAATGTATCCTTCAAAAAAATCACCTTCGACATTTTTAAAGCGGGCAAAATTTTATTTTATTTAAGCTTAACCGCAGATCTGTGTCTGTAGTAGATTAAATAAATTAGGAAATATAGCACTTCAAACATTGGAATTTCTGCTCAAAAAGTTCGAAAATAGGGTGTTAGGCATCTTCAGATCTGAATATCGGCTAAAATACTCAGCCTACGACGAGTCATAGGATGACAATTGTAGAGCGATTACGTAGCTCTATTTCGGGTGTCAGTTTCATCGAAATCGGTCAAGAAACAACGAAGTTGACATTTTTATGAAACACCCTGTTTTGAAAATATTTTTTTTCTTCATAACTCTAGCTCAGCTATAACCTATGTCAGTTTCATCGAAATCGGTCAAGAAACAACAAAATTGACATTTTTATAAACCACCCTTATGCGAAATATTTTGTTCTTTAATGTTTTGGGTTAAATATTGATCATTCCGAATTTTAATTGATTCCGTCCAAAAGCTTAGAAGATAGCATTTTTTTGGGGCACGCTATTGTGAAAATATTTAGTGCTACAGTTTTTTCCTAACAATCGACAGCGAAATTACTACCTTCTTTGTTACTCATTTTTATTTACCAAATCGGCAAATCCTAAGCCAAAAGGAATCAAATCCAAGAGTAACTAAAAAGTACCCAAATCCAAAAGTAACTAAATCGAAAAAGTAACTAAAAGTAACTAAATCGAAAAAGTTAATAAAGGTAACTAAATTAAAAAAGTAACTAAAAGTAACTAAATCGAAAAGTAACTAAAAGTAATCAAATCCAAAAGTAACTAAAAGTACCCAAATCCAAAGGTAATCTTTACCCAAAAAAGTACCGATTACTTTGATTACTTGAAGGTAATCGTTACTTAGTAACGATTACTTCGGATTTCTTACACCACTACACAGCCAACTGAAATTCGTGTATGTATTTAGTTATGCAAATATTGATAAGACGGGCTTTACACCTTCAGTTATTTAATTTAGGTATACACTTCTTCTAAATACTAGTTGCAGTAGGTAGGTAGGTCCGTACATATTTCCCGTTTTTCATCTCCTCAGCCGTTACTTTTTTTTATGTCGTACCTACCTATAGGTACCTACGTTAAAATATAACCTGTCATTCCTTCCCATTCCTGTTCAGAAACGCAACTGAGCTCGCATTGGTTTTCTGTAAGCTACCTACCAGCGTTGCCACCCGAAATAAAGTTAACGTGCCATATTTTCTGGAAAAACGTGCCTGTTTCGTGCCACATGAAAAAACCACAAATTCTTCTAATTTTGTGAAAAGCCTGTAGTCAATTTTATTATAGGGTGTAATACAATAACAAATATCAATGGAAATCATTTGCTCTCTTCGTGCATTGTCAAAAATGATGTGCTTCTGTCCACTGTTTTACAGAATTTGGGCCAATTTTCATTAAATTTTGTTGAAATTTGCTTCATTTTGAGTAAAATAATGGAAACAAAAAAAACGTTTCATATTGAAATTTTTCGTGCTACCGTACGAACGAGGAAATTATCGTGTCAAAAAAGCACGATCGTCCCACTTCGGCAACGCTGCTAGGTAAATACCCTGCACTGACCCTTCATTACCCATAAACAGTCATTAAGCCACGCTTCCTTACTTAATATTATTATACCAACATGAACATTCAATTATAATAAAAATATTGATTTCGTGGCTAAAAACCAATGCAATCTCGATTAAATCACTTCAAAATAATTTAACAGCTTGTCTTTATAGGTAACTACCTAAGTATGTATGTATGTATATGTAGAATAGATGTAGATATGTACCTAAGTATTTATATAGGTACCTAAATCATTATCTCTATCAAATTAAGATTTCATTCAAGTACCTTTATAGGTAGATATAGGTATACTTACTATAAACAATGTCCCTTTTCTTATCATAGACTAGGCTAAATATACCTTCAATTCCGTAAACACTCATTCAGTCATTAAGAATCTTTTGTGACGTTCTGTTCTGTAACTAAATTGAGAACTAAATAAACCGATGACGTGTTCCTAAGTTTCGCCCGTACGTACCCCTTAAAAAGGTTTTGCCAAACAGCATCATAGGAGTAAAAGTGTTGCCCCATGCTGAGAAAAATGCAATAAAAAAATCAAGTTTTTTTTGCTATACGGCCTGCGCAGCCGTATAATAGTTGGTATTCTGTTCTGATTAGTGATTGCCTTTTGTATTCGAGCACATTCCCCTCATTTGCAGACAAATATTTCACTTTGCCTTTTCATGCTGAATCTGTTTGCAAATTTCCTCGAGGTAAAGCAAGGGGAATTACATACACATGCATGCAAAAGTTTCTTTAGTCAGCGCAGCGCAGAAATTCTTATCACTTCACTTCAAGTTGGAATATTACGTACTTTACCATATCACTATTCACTACTTCTTCCCAACTTATGTTTGTTGTGTTTTGTTATACACACACGGTCTTCACCCCTGCTTACAAGGTAGGTGTTGCCATTGTTCGTGAATAATTTCTCATTAAAAAAAATCTAATACTCATTAGGGAATATCAACCAGATGTTAATAAAACAAAACTAAATGATTCCTATTCACACTCCAAAGTAAAAATTCAGTTGAGCGATTTACGACAAAGTCGAAAATCAAAAAACTGTTCTATGGCAGGTACTATTAATAAGCTTTTTAGTAATTTTTTTTTTCACCAAAATGCAGATTAATGGTGGTATAGTAGGTACCTACAAAAAGCCGTTTTTTTCTTATGCTAATAAAACACACAAAATAAGATAAAAACTTAAAAAGAAGAAATAATTAGTCTTTGTTTATACATAAGATTTATCTTCTTACTTTTCGCTTCATTTCGTGAGAAAAAATTATCAACTCTGCTGAAAAATGTTGTCATTGAAATTCATTTCATTTCATTTATTTAACAATAATGGTGTGTACACTAAGATAACATCTTTTATAGTACTTAGGTATAATATGTTTTTGACATTATAATAGTTACTTTGATACAATATGATCAACATTGAATTTTTTATTTTATAATTTTTTTTTTATCAGGAACAATTCTTTGATATAGAAGGGAGAAAGGGAAATGAGAAAAGGGAAAGGATTAAGGTTGAATAGCAAGGGAAGAGAACTGAAGAAAGACAACACTTTTAAATTCGTTGTAATTACCTATTAATTTGATTGTAGACGGGAGCGACTTCTAAAGTCTAACAGCACGAATAAAAAATAAACGGAACGAATTAAGGTAATTACTGAGACGAGGAATAATACTGATACTTCTAGGTGACCGATTGAACGAGAGTCTGTTAAACAAATCTAACAGAGTCCTAAAATTAATTAATTTATATAAAAATAAGCAGTTCATTTCTGCGGAGAAAAAATTTCTGGTTTATCAGGTTTTTCGCCTTTGCATGGATATTGGAAGATTTTTCTGTTTTGAAATTAATCGGAATTCAAATTCTACATTAACAGATAATACATACCTACTCAGGCTTGCAATGCGATATATCGTAAACATGCTATATTTTTCGGGGTTTAAAATTTGATTTAGCGTTTTCCTTATATTTTTCGGTTGATGGAAGAAAATCGTCAATTTACATTGATTTTGAAAAATATCGTGATTTTGTTGGCATATATAAACAAAAGAATGAAGAAAATAACCAATTCAAAATCTCCAAAAACCCTATCAGTTGTGCAAGCAAGGAAAGACCAAAGTTGGACTGTTTGCTCTAAATATATGCGATACGAAGATATTTTTCAACAATTTTTAGCAGTTTTTTTGGCCTAGTAAAACAAAAAGTCAGTTGAATTTTTTTACAAACCTTATCAATTACTTATTATGGTATTCGAGAAACACGAACATTATTCCGAAGTTATTCTCGAGATATTAGAGCCGAAAAAGAAATACATTTTTCAACAATTTTTAGTAGTTTCTTGTATTTATTTTTTTAATTGTAAATTGATTTTTTTTAAAAACTATACCAAATACATATCTACTATGTATTTCATATATTTTCCCGAAGTTAATGTTTGTGTGTTCTCTAGATATACGAGCCCAAAATTTTTTTTTTTTACAATTTTTAACGGTTTTTTTAATTAATAAAAAAAAACTTTCGGTTGATTTTTTTAAGGCTTACCAATTCTTCACTATGTTTTATTACGTATAGAATGAAACTAGGCCAAAGTCGACAACATTATTTGTTCTCAACAAATAAGCCATTTTACAACTTTTTTAATAAAAAAAAACCCGTAATTGAATTTTTCTGAAAATCCTTTCTGCACGTTATGGCCTTATCATTTGTAAACAATGCTGGGCACAACCGGTCATGTTGCTACCCTTAATCAGACTCATAACTCTTTAAAATTTTCATGTGATTTGACAAATTGCTTCTTTGTTGCAATTCAATATTATTAAGAGGGCTATAAAAATTTGTATTCCTTTATAAAATAACATGTTATCAGTCTTCTTGGCAAATAAAAAGGCATTAAGTTATTTTTTAATTTAAAAATAAACATTAAAGGTGTTCATTAACATTCTTGGTTTTACAGAAAGTCAGTTCAAGGTAGGTATTTAACATATTGTAGACGTGTAACGATTGCCACACAGGATTGATCTATTCCCTTATTTTGTAAAATTAGCAGCTTATTATTACTTAATCATTAATTCGAAGAGAAAATTTAGTTGTATGTAGTTGTTTTAAATTGACAATGTGAGTCTCTCAGATTCTACTGTAGTTTTTATTTCAGATATGGGGGTGAAAAAAAAACACATCAATGGAACATAAAACCAGATTGACGTTAATTTGAAATTGTGTGTATTATTTTTCTATTGAAAAATTTCTGAATCTTAACACCACCTTAATCAAAAGTAAACAGCATAGCGAAATACGTAATTTAAGCCTGTTAAACAATGCGAAGCGGCGCACAATGGGGCAGAATGGCCCAATCGGTGGCAATAAATAAAAAAATGAAGTTGTCCGTGTGGGGCCATTTTAATTTTTTTTTTTTAATAGTCAAATACCCGACTGTTAATACTGTTAATATTGTAAAAGTTTTAAACCGTTATCTTAAACACATTTAGCATAATATGCATCGGCGCAAGCTATTATTCTTCACAGATAGCTACAGTTAATTATGAAAAAATTTGTAAATCGTTGTAAATTGCATACGAAAAATTAAGGTTGTAAAAAATTAAAATTCTTGATATGCAGCCTTCAAGTTCTGGTATGTGTTAAGCTATTTGAGAGTTTATTTTGTGGGAAATTGCTTTAAATTATATTAAAAAATAATGATAAAAAAAACAACCTCTTTGATGCCAGTCCCAAGCTTGATTTTTGTTTTTTTTTTTTTAGCAGGCCATTTTATTAATTTTAAGGAGATGTAAAAAAAATTCGGCGCATTTTTGCGCTTTTGGTTAAAAATTCTTTTTAAAAAATGTGCTTTCTGACCAAAAAAAAATTTTTTTGAGAATTTCTAAGATTTGTTTCATTAAGTTTAATTATGATTTTTATAACACAGAGGGAGCTTGTTACTATAATGCGATCTCATACAATTTTTTTACTGCACATTTTTACATGGTGGGTTCCAATATTGCGGCCTGCTCCCAGAGCTTTTGCTTTTTTTATGGGCTTTTCAAGGACAAAAAAGCAGATTGTTTCAATGTTTGTGGTATATCATTTTAAAAGAGCTGAGAGAATTCTTGAAAAGCCCATAAAAAAGCCAAAGTGAGGGTTCCAACATTGGAACCCGGCATTTTCAGTAGAAAATTTGTATGAGATGCGACTTCTTGGTAACTTTATATTCTTTGGTATTATGATTGTTGTGGCTATAAAATTGATATAGAAAAGTTCAGGCATTTTGCCATTAACACTGCCAGATATTATGTGGAAAAGTATCCCTGGTATTACATGTCAGCAACCTCTTCATAAATATTTCATTCATGGACCGGAAATAATAGCCCATTTTCTGCTACCGATTGGTCAACCTACTGACGAGGCTCAGGAGTCAAGAAACAAGGTTTTCAAAAACTATAAAGAGCGTCATTCCCGAAAATCTAGTAGAGAAAATACTAACGAGATATTTTTAAATCTTTTTTGCTAATCACAAACAAGAGAAAACTACACGAAAAAAAAAGGAAAAAGACCTGTCCATTGAAGCACTGGCTTTGCTTAAAGCTCCCCCTGCTGAACAAACCAATGATTTTGAGAAAGAAAGCAGTGGTGAAGAAAACGATATATGATTTTGTTTTAAATTAATTAAAAATCAATTATGTTAATTTATACTAAATTATTTTTGTATTAAAATTTGTTTTGTTGTTCTGTTTTTACAGAAAGAAAATGAAGTGTACTTGTTTTTTACAGAGGGCATATAAATACAAATATATGTATATGTACATTTTTGCTTGTAGTTGTCTTTATGGCCGAATTTGACAGCCTAAAATTTTAATATACTAAAAATAGTAGGTAAATTAACTCATAACTTTTCTTGAGTACAAACAAAAAGTGGGCGTCTTGGTGGGCGTGGTCATTGTTGGGTTTAAAAATATCAGCAGATTGGTTTTATAAACATTTCCAAAAATTTTTAGATTCCAATTTCTATCGGCTGATTTATTGCCACCGATAGGGTCATTCTGCCCCAGTGTGCGGCGTGACGAAATCTCTCATAGTTGTTCTCTTTAAAAAAAATAGTTTTTCCAAAAAACAAACCTATTTTTTTTTCTCAAAATTTTGAGTTTGGAAATAATTTTTCCAAAAAAAAACTTTATTTAAAAAAAAAATTAAGAATGGATTTCTGGCTCCAATAAAAGGTATAGGATTTTGTTCCAGATGGGGTCGTTGGATTTTGATGGGTCTATTTCTATTTTAAATAATTTGTTTTAAATGGCCCCTCCCGCTTGAATAGGGGGATGTAGGCTACCCCTCTCATAGAATTTTCTTCTTCTTTTGACTCAACCTACATGCTGTAGTGTTTTTATGTATATTGTGCCAAACACCATTTTGTTTTTTACTATACTGCAGATTATTCTACTTGTTATAAATTTATTATTGCTAAATTTTGAACAGCTGTATTTTAGAAACTGTTGGATCTACACAAAAGGTTCAGTAATCATCGACCAAAATATTGCGTCGTAGAAGGGTACGACAGCACCTAACTGATGAGCCCAACTGTCGTGCCTGGGTGAAACGCATTGGACTAAAGGTCACAAAAAATTTTTAAATTGAATAATCAGAACAACCTGATCTGATGCAAGGTCTTGTCTTGTAATTATTATGTAAACACCCACATATTATTTCATTATTTAAAAATCGTTTTTAAGAGAGAATAACTGCGAGATCTGCGTCACGCTGAAGTATCGTTTTTTCGTTGCATTTAGAAACATCCTTCATAATTACACTAATACCTTAAGATAAATGTCATTTTGAATTCTTACCCCGAGAAAAAAAGGACCTCGTAAGTATGCATTCGGAGGAGCTCTCCCAAATACATAGGTATTATGTATCAAAAAAAACGAAAAGAACCTAGGGCGTGAAAATTGCTATATAAATGATCTCGGGGAGAGTACGATAACTCAGGCGTATTTTTATAGAGAGGTTTAATACAATCCTTTTTTACTATGGGAGGGCGGTTTATCTCGCTTAGATTAGGCGTGGTAGGGGCAATTTTAGAAAAAAAAATGACTTGAAATGAAAAAAAATTAATAAGATACAGCGGCAACACTTACAATGAAGTACTATACCAAAAGTACTATATTGAAAGCCATAAATCTGTAAATCCTATTTTTAAATTAAATTATTTAAGGCAATAGTTCTTGAAAAATTCGCATGCAAACTCAACATTTTGATTGAAAAAAATGAAAAAAAAGCTTAGACCAATTTTTTTCAAAATTGTGAAATAAAGTGCTGAATTGGCTTTCTGTGGTCAATGCAAATATCAATTCTAAATCAAACACAAAAACCAATGGTTTTTTTTTAGGCTAAAGAAAAAAATTCTGGCTTTCAAAACCGGTACAGTACTTTATTGTAAGTGTTGCCGTTGTTTTTTAATAATTTTCTTTTTTCATTTTGTATTTTTTTTGTCTAAAATTGCCCCTACCTCCTAACGGGGTGACATAGATCCCCCTGCCATAGTAAAAAATGCTTGTTTTTGACCCTTCTACTCGTGCCAAGATCTCAGATCTTCAGAGCGAGTTTGGGGCGATTCAGTACGCCCCGGGATAACATCGAAAAAACCTAGTGAAATCTGAAAAAGATTAAACAAGACCCCCGGGAAAGTCAATCGTTTTTATTATTTCCAAGGAACCATTTGATTGTGTGATTATTTGACAGCTTTTTCGTCTCTTTTTTTGAGGTAGATTGGGGTACTTGACAATGAAGTAGGTACCCATATTATGAAATATATTTGACTATAGCCCATTTATCTGTCTTAACGCCTAATACGGCTTCTTTAACATTATCTTCATGCAGTGGAGTTCCCGCTTTTGTATTTTTGACGGCTTACCTATATGTTTTTGGCATTATCTACAAATGTTTTTGGCATATATCTACAAATAATAATCATCTTAAGTCACATGAAACGGTCGATGCTAATAAAAATAAATAATAAATTTGATGGCACAACAGCTCATGAAGAACTTAGGCCTAGAGACTTACAACTCTCAACCATTCCTGTGTGCGTGTCTGCAGGAATGGAGGGGACCTACAGTTTTTTGCCGAATCCGAACGGCTAACGAGCGGCACATTTCTGTGACAGGAGATACTCTTGGAGGATTTGTCAATTCCTCGCAAGAGGCAGTAGCCGTTTTTTCTTTTTTAAATAAATAGGTGGCGAGGCTGGGGATCGAACCTTAGACCTCCGTCATGACAGTCCATCGCACTAACCACCACGCCACGGCTACTACGTGGCTAACGAGTGTACAAATTCTGAAATCAATAAAAATTACACAATTTCGAGTTCCACAATTAAGTAATACTGGAGAGATTCGATCCTCTAAGGGAGACCTTGATCGAGGAAACCAAGTCTCCCAGTTAGCATAAATTGGGACAAAAATGATAATAATTTGTTTTTGGCGCATACCTAACTAAAAATCAGTTGCAAAAAAATCTTTATAAAAAATTGGGAACATAAAGAAATAACTTGTGGAAATCACAACACAAAACAACATCCTAGACAGAATTTAAAAAAATAGCAAAATATATTGTACCAACTAACAAAAAACTAAAAACTGTCATGTGCTCTCTCTCTCTGTGAGATGAAGTATGAAATGGATGAATCATGACTAGAGACTAGCTCCTAAAGGTCCTGCTACTAAATCCGCAACTACTTAATTTTTTAAATCAAAAACACTACAGTGCTCTCGAGTCTCAATTCATTATGCAATATGTTAAAATATACCTACCTGCTCTCTGATGTTCAAAACAATTGGTACCTATATCTAAAACTTTTCCGGCAACACAAATGAAATCGAGTGAAGGTCTTCGCGACTTTGGTGCATTCCCCAATATCCATGCACATGCATAGATTATTCTCAGCAAAGTAAATAAAAAACAGAGCATACCCCTCACGTGAAGAGTTAAATATACAGTGCTGAATCTGCGATGAATTGTTTGAAATTTCGAAATGTTAAATCACTATCCCTCCCACTGATACTTTTTCGACCTACAAAATAATACCAGCGTCGTTCGGCGAGACTGCTTGTTAATGTTGAACAGTACGAGATATAGTATAAAACAGCACGCACTGTTGGCAAATCAGCAAGGGAACGCAAGTTACGAACAAACGAGCCCAGAAAAATTAAACATTAGGTTTCAAAAGATAAGCATACCAACTACATACATATTTTATCTGTATTTGTCGTTTATTTTAAACGTATGACTTTTTGTATTGGATGGAATGCCGCATTCAGAAAATAACCAGCCATTAGGAGTGGAGTCAGAGTCAGCCAACCAAGCAAGAATAATTTTCCGATTATTCATAGAACATTGCGCGCCCGGTGTTTTTTTTTTTTTTTTGTATCAAGCTTTTTAATTGGAAGATGAATAAGAAAAGACGACTTGACGACAATAGAATAAAAAGTGTCCATTGGAAAAATAACTCTATTTAACGAAGATAATGTTGCTGTTCGTGTGTTGCCCTATTCTGCCAATTTCTTAAATTACAAAGTACTTTTATTTATTGAATTTTCGAATGGCTTTAAAAGAAAATTGGCCTAGCTATAACTTCTATGAAATAATTCCATTCAAGTTTCGAACATATTGTGTAATGAAAGTGAGAAGGAAAATCTTGAACACAAAGCACCTAAATTTCAATACATAAGTATAAATAGGTTGTTTCGAATTATTGGCCAAACTCCGTTTCGATATAGGTACATATGTATGTATGTCCCTAGCACTTGTTCAATATTTTTATTTTTTTTTATGTTTTCTTTGGGTATCACAATAGCTACCTAGCGTTCTTCTTTATAGGATTACCAACTTCTTATACGCATATGAGAAGCGGCACCGTCAATAACTAATCCAACTTTATCCAGAAAACCAGTCAGGCAGGTTTGATTTTTTTTATTCAATAAAAGCAAAAGTTTTGTCCAATGAATAAGGGGGAAAGAAGGCCAATCTAAATTGTAGGTACTTTTCGCATTTTCTAGCGCCAATTTGCCGAAAACAAATGGGAAACTAAGAACAATGTTTGTTAACAAAAAAAATAGGATGTAGGTATAAGGTTTCGAAAATAAATGTTTCCTTTCATGGGACCTTCTTACTTTAGATAAAACAAACGTGTATCACACATACCAATTGACGGCGGCTTTGATGACTTCTTGCTGGCGACCCCGATTCGGACATCGCCTCTTTACACTTTCAAGTACAATCAACAAAAATCCTGTCTGTTTCCCTGCTCTTCTAGGCGATTTTCTAACCCAATCGCTCACAGTCACAGGTCACTGAAAAATACCTCACTCCGTCGTCCAAGAGTTCAAATCGTGTTTTTTTTTTATCCACCACTCCACTACACACACACGACTACAAAACAACAACTGCTTTAAATGCTGCTGCTAGAGCTGCGGGCTGCTGATTGAGAGCTAGCTGTAAGCAAGCAAACACAGGGAACAAACACAAAAGGTATACAAAAAACACGAACAAAAATTCGAATGTTTTTTTTAAATAATTTTTCTTAGTTTTCACGCCAAATCATCGTCTTTTTTATCACATTAATTTGTAATTTTCGCACTTGAATATTTTTTGCTTTTTATTTCCTTTTCTCGTTGGGGAGGATTTTCTTTCGGAATGGAAGAAAAAAATGTAGATCGTAAAATGTCCTTCTTGAAAAACAGAGCACGATGAAACGAAATTGATAATAATTTGTTTATTTTACGAAATTGGAGTGCATTTTCACAAAGCGCACATAATAATTAATAAAACTTTTATATTGGGATTATTTATAATCGCAGCGTCGCGGTATAGCAACGACGGAAAAAATTAATTGAAATTGGATTGGAGAAAAATTATTTCGCGTTGCTGCTAGACCGAAAAAATAAATATCACGTCCACACCTTTCAATGGCATCGCCATTAATGACAGCGATATAGAATTTTTCGTAGGATGTGCTATGTGCAGCGCTGCCAGTGTTTCCACTTTTCCTTGAAGTTCGTTACTTTGCAGAATGTACTCAAGATATAGGTACTTTTTGTACTCTTATGTGCTGAATTTGTTAGCATGTAGTTAGGTATTAGGTAGCACGTTTTTGTGATTTGTGAATTTTCTGTTAAAATTGTGGTACATCCTACAATTATCGAAGCCATAAAAAAAATGTCGATTGGAATTTTGATTAATTAAATCGGTTTTCTCAATTTCGGTCCATTCGAATGTATTTATCGAATTCAATTCTTTTTCTTTCTGTTTGTGAAGTCTACATATTTGTGAATTGGTGCAGTTGATTGCTTTTTCGGTGCGAAATGTTATGTTTGTTAATAATTTTTGGATGGCCACGTACCTACTTAAAATCTTGGATCATGTTCTTAAAAATTGGGTACGTGGCGGTTCCGGATCGGTTTGTGTTGTAATCACATTCACATAGCTGTTTTGACTTTTTTACCTATCCGGGTATGGTCGTTCAAAAACATACTAATGTACTTAGATAGCCTATCGGACTACGGCCGTTTAGCCTAGTACGCAGATCGGAAAAAAATTTTCTTTTCATACAAAATTTTTCGCAGGAAAAATCACTAAATCCACTAAATTTTGCTAGGAAAAGTAATGTTCGAAGCATTATTTTGCGGGAAAAATTTTGACAGGTCAATAATTTTGCACGATAAACACGATTGTTGAAAATTTATTTTTGGGAGAAGCAAAAAACTATTAAAATACTAAACTCTTGAAGTGCTTATAAACTCTTTTCTTTATTCTTACTTAAAAGGCAATATTTTATATTATTTAAGGGGCCAGTTATAGCGATCAGGAAAACTCATCAGGAAAAATTTTCTTTGTGATAATTTAATGTTTTATCATACGATTTGAAATATAGAAATGATACGAATCGATGATAAATCATTTAAAATATTTATTTCATTAACAAAATTTTCTTTGGAGGAAATATTTATTCTATAAAATTTATTTTCTGATGGAAACTCGTTTTCTGTACGAAATTTCCATCAGAAAAATGAATATGTACTTGTTTTAGACAAAGTATTTCTTACAAATTAAATTTTTTTTAATGAAAAAAATATTTCAATTGGTTTATCATCGATTCGTATCCTTTTTATATTTCAAATCTTATAATAAAACATTGAACTATACAAAAGAAAATTTTTTTCTGATCCATTTTCCTGATCGCTATAACTGGCGCCTAAAGTATTTAATTTACATTTACAGAGATTTATGATGGATTTACATGTATCTTCATCTGCAAACATCAAGAAAAGTAGAGCGGGATAGAGTGATACCAAAAAACCGAATGTGTGAAAGAGCACCACCATGAAGATGAACATGTTCGTCTTCGTTATAATCTTCGTCTGCGTTCCTATAATCAAGATCTCTGCATTTTGTTCTTCTCTCTCTATCCAACAAACACGCATTTTATATTTTGTATCCCTTATTTTTTGCAGAACTTGCATGAAGATACATGTAAATCCAGCATTAAAGAGACACTCAAAAAATTTTAGTGCTTTCTTCTACGTCGCTAAATTACTTCTCGTCGCCGTTAAAAAATATTGCAGCTGTTCTTCATTTTAAAATTGACAGGAATATTCTGGAATTCGATGTATCTTTTGCTTTCGAAGTTCACCAGTGTTGTCATTGATGCGTAATTTTAAGGGCTGCTACTTTTGTATCTTTGGTGTTGGTGTCGCGACTTTTCTTAACAGTTCCCCCCGGTACGACAAGTCCCAGTTGGGTTGTTGTTGTACCATCTCCTTTATGAACTTCTAGCTTCGCCAACTTCACTGCAGGCCGCTCAAAAATTCCTATGTTAGTTTGTACTGTAGCGCTGCGAACTTGTCCATCTGTTGATGTCTTAACAGCAATCACCTTTCCTTTCGGATAATTATTTCTTGGAAGGTCTTTATCAATAATGATGACAATGTCTCCAATCTTTAACGGTTGCACTGGATCGAACCATTTTGAACGTAGTGTAAGCTCCGGTGCATATTCGACGATAAATCGTTCCCAACATTTGTTTGCAAAACGTTCTTTATATTGGAATGTATATTTCAGGATCTTAGCATTATCATTTAGTTGTCCAATAGGTTGAGCACCTCCGGAAGTCAGTCTCAAAAAGTGATTTGGGGTAAGGGCTTCTGCCAGGTCATCATTTAATGGTGTATACGTGAGTGGTCTGGAATTTATCATATTTTCGGCAGCAACTAAGCAACTTCTCAACAGTGGGTCGGTTGGAGTTCTTGTTGGCAAAGAATTGTATAACGCTGTCTTGAATGAGCGAACTAGTCGCTTCCATGTTCCTCCCATGTGTGGTGATGCTGGTGGGTTAAAACACCACTTCACTAATGGACTCACAAATTGTTTTGCAATGTGATCAGGATGCACTGCTTCTAGCTCCTGGCGCAAAAGTCTCTCTGCACCAACAAAATTGGTTCCTCGATCACAGTAGATTTCTCGTGGTGGTCCTCTTCGTTGAATAAAGTCTTGAATGAACGAATCAGAATCAAGTTTGTAGGCCACCTCCACATGTACAGCCCTCGTAGTAAGACAGGTGAATATTACCCCCCATCTTTTTTCCTGGCGTCGACCAATCGCTACCGTCAATGGACCAAAATAATCCACTCCAGTGAACGTGAATGGATTGCAATACGGTGAAACTCTGGCACGAGGAAGCGCGGCCATTTTTGGTATACTCGGTTTTGCTTTATGTACTTTACACCACTGACAATCTTTGCAAACTAATTTTAACAAACATCTTAATTTAGGAATAGCGTACCTTTGTCTGAGTTGATTGACCACACTCTCATTATTGGCGTGTTGAAAGTCTTCGTGGCAGCGCTGAACTAGAAGATGCGTAATACGATGGTTTCTTGGAAGTATTATTGGCCGTTTTGTTTCGTTGTCAATAAAGGTAGCTGCATCTAACTTTCCTTTTACACGTAGAAGTTGATGTTCGTCCAGATACGGTGAAAGTCGTCTTATGGAACTTGAAGCATGAACTCGTGGCATAAGATTATCTGATTTTGCATTATGTTTCTTGAGACTTGTTATTTCCTCGTTATACATGTCCATTTGAGCTGTTCTGAATAATATTATCTCAGCTTCTTTTAGTTCATCGCATGATAGAATTCCATTAGTCGTATAGTCAGGTTGTAATTTCAGCTTTATATTTAAATATCGAAAAACGTATGCGGTAGTTCGTAATAGTCTATTCCATTTAGAGAATCGCTTTAAGTTGATCAGCGGTTGTGTGATTTGGTGAACACATAAAAGTTCTTCGGCTTCTTCCGTCATTGATACTACATCCTGTGGCCACCTTTCTTCATTGCTCAATAAAAAATCCGGTCCTTGGAACCAACGGTCTTCAAACTGCAATTTAGGTGGTCTTGTCCACTTTGTGGCATCGTCAGCAACATTTAGTTTTGATGGTATATATCGCCAGAATCCGCCTTTATCGCTGTCCTGTATCTCTGCTACTCTGAATACAACAAACTTGTATCGATGAGGATTTCCCTTTACCCAGCCTATAACCCACACCAGACGTATCTTTTCCGGTTTATTTGGATTGCGGACCGGAAAAATTGGTAGATACCATACTCTCCCGTGATTTTGTTCTAGCTCTTCACTATTTAGCTTTCGAATATATTTTTTCTGTTCGTAATCCTTTATTTGTTCTTTCAAATTTTCTTTTAACTCTTTGTCAGAATCTAAACGTTTTTCAAGACATCTCATCCGTCGAAACGCCATGGGTCTGCTATCTGGCAATTTAAACTTTTCGTATCGCCACAAAAGTCCAGTTTCATATCGGTCTTTTAATTGCATTGTAGTATTACTCAGTATAGTTTTAACTCGATCTTGTTCTTGGATGTTTTTAAAATTGCTTGGCTCTACTATTCCCAAGTTGTCCACCGAAATGAACTCCTTTACCATCTCGTGAAGCTTTAAGTCGGCAGCTTCTTGGCATTCACAAATTTGGAAATTATGATCAAAGTTATTTGCTTTGCAATATTCCTTTTTTACGCATATCGAAAATATTGTCCAACCTAGTCGACACTTCGCTGCAATGGGATCATTTTCAGCCGCTTCCTTTATTTTTATTGGAACCGCAACATGCCAATTTCGCAGCCCAATAAGTATGCCTGGATTCGCATTTACGTAAGATGTCACTGGCAAATTCTTTAGATGTGAATATCTGTTTGATAAGTTCCCATAATCCAAAGATTGTGTTGGCAGGTTAAGTGCTTGGACGGTTCTTACATTTTCCAAATTGTAACTTTGTGCATTTTTGTAAACTCCACAAATATTTACTTTGACCCTTCTCGAATACTGCTCTTGTCTAGTAATAGTGTCACTCCACCTTAAACACAGCGGTGCATTTTCTCCCTGAAGTCCCAGTTGGTTTGCAATCTCTTCATTCAACAAGGAACTAGAAGATCCTTCATCCAGGAATGCATAGGTGTTAACTTGGTTGCCGTTGTGAGACAGTAATACTGGTAAAATTCTAAAATGAACGGAGGCAAGTTCCGAATGATTCATACTTATTTCATTGTTGTTACTGTTGCTGTTGTTGCTAGGTTGATGTTGGAGGGGATTGTGCAATAAAGGGTGATGTTTTCTGTCACAATGTGTTTCTGTACATGCAATCGGTGCCCAGCACTTGAACTGATGTCGTTTCAGGCACTGTCTACAAAGATTATATTTTCTTACTAAATCCCATCTATCAGCAACATCGCATTCAAAAAATTGTTTGCAGACTGAAACAGCTTTACAATCTTCTTCACATACAGGACACTTCTTAGAAATATTGTTCATTGGTTATTAGTGATGGCCTAAACGGTTATTTTTGGGTAACAGTTATAACAGTTGCCGTTATTTTGTAGTAACAGTTATCCTTAGCAGTTATTCAGTAACGGTTATTTTACTTTTGGTTGTGTTTATAATAAACACTGTCTAACTTAAGACAGCCGTCAAAGTTTTAAAAAAAAACCTTTTGATTTGTTGCTAAAGTGATCTAACTTTATCTTACTTTAGACACTAGACAGCAAGTTTTCCGATATAACTTCTCACTTTTTAGTCATTAAAATCCGTATGGTCAGGTCACACTTCGACTTAAAAAAAAGATAACTTCCAGTAAATTGGCAACCCTGAAATATTTTTCAAAATGTATCCATATTCTAGACCTATCTTTTGAGGTATCGACCGGGGTACCAGGGTCACCCGTTTACCCTCCAGAGCCAATTTTCCGATATTACTCCTCACTTTGTAGTCATTAAAATCAAAATGTTCAATCTTTTACTTAAAAAAAGATTACTTACAGTAAACTGGCAACCCTGAAATATTTTTCAAGATATAGCCCTATTCGCAACCTATCTTTTGAGATATTGACCGGGGTCCTGGGGTCACCCGTTTACACTCCAGAGCCTATTTTCCGATATTACTCCTCACTTTGTAGTCATTAAAATCAAAATGTTCAATCTTTTACTTAAAAAAAGATTACTTACAGTAAACTGGCAACCCTGAAATATTTTTCAAGATATAGCCCTATTCGCAACCTATCTTTTGAGATATTGACCGGGGTCCTGGGGTCACCCGTTTACACTCCAGAGCCTATTTTCCGATATTACTCCTCACTTTGTAGTCATTAAAATCAATATGTTCAACCTTTTACTTAAAAAAAAGATTACTTACAGTAAACTGGCAACCCTGAAATATTTTTAAAGATATAGCCCTATTCGCAACCTATCTTTTGAGATATTGACCGGGGTCCTGGGGTCACCCGTTTACACTCCAGAGCCTATTTTCCGATATTACTCCTCACTTTGTAGTCATTAAAATCAATATGTTCAATCTTTTACTTAAAAAATGATTACTTACAGTAATAGTCCAGTCAACGAAGGAAAAATAAATGAAATAAATCGTGTAGTCAAGGTTATTTTTTTAAGTGGTAGGGGTGACCCTCAGGTCCAACATACCAAAAGTCCCCAGCCCAGGGCCGCGAGCTTAAGCCTGGAGAGGGGGTTAAAGGTCCCCTTTTTTAGTTTTTCGCGAATATTTCGAAAACCAAGGGCTTAAATGAAAAAGTCTGAACCAAGGAATTAAAGTAAATTAAATTTCCTACAAAAACTGTTATATTTATATTTTCGCTTGGAGCAACACTACGGAAGATGCGGGGTAGAGAAATGTCAAGAAATCTAAAAAATCGGTCATTAGCCTACAAAATTTAGTGTTTCTAGATCAATTTTATCTAGAAATAACAGAAAAAATAAGTATATGTATTCAAAATTATTCCATTGATGATTTGGAAGGGAGTTTATGGGGTTAAAACAGGTGGCGAAGGTTAGAATTTCCTAATTTAATTTATCTGCTACAGTGTTTGCATTCACTATGAAAAATACTGTTTCTTTGAAGGTAAAAAGTATAATGGATTTTTCCAAGTTACTGACCATGACTTTATAAAATAATTTTCAGACATGTACTAAGAAAAAAATCGTTTAGGATAGGGGGGTCTATGTCCCCTCGATTATAAGGGAGGGACCATTTTCTAAAGCATTGACGTAAAGTGCATAAATAATTATTTAAAATCAATGGAAGTACCTATAATACAACACTATAGGTTTTTGAAAATCCAAGGACCTATTCTTTTATTTTGTTGCTAAAACAACTTTTTTTTATTAAACAGGTTATAAAAAAATTGAACTTAAATTTAAAGTTTTGAAAAAAAAAATTTATAATGATTTTATTTTCAAAATTTTTTGTATCTAAGTGCTAAATTTTAGTTCAGTATTTATGGCCGTTGTTAATTCTTATTCGAACGCTAAAAACTAGATAGCTGTAGGTCTTTCAGTTTTTGAAAAAATCAAAAATTATGGAAACTACTACTTTTTTAGAAAATTATTTCTCTTGTAAAACCGTCACTTTGCCAACGAAGGTAAAATCATGTAGTCTGGATTATTTTTTCATAAGTTAGGGGTAATGTTTAGGTATAATATACTGAAAGTCCCCAGTCCAAACCCGCGAGCTTTAGACAGGAGGGGGGTAAAGGTTCCTTAGAAAAAATTTCTAACACTACTACTTCCTTAGAAATTTTTTCTAAAGAACCTTTACCCCCCTCCTTTCTAAAGCTCGCGGGTTTGGACTGGGGACTTTCAGTATATTATACCTAAACATCACCCCTAACTTATGAAAAAATAATCCAGACTACATGATTTTCCCTTCGTTGGCAAAGTGACGGTTTTACAAGAGAAATAATTTTCTAAAAAAGTAGTAGTTTCCATAATTTTTGATTTTTTCAAAAACTGAAAGACCTACAGCTATCTAGTTTTTAGAGTTCGACTAAGAATTAACAACGGCCATAAATACTGAACTAAAATTTAACACTTAGCTACAAAAAATTTTGAAAATAAAATCGTTATAAATTTTTTTTTCAAATCTTTAAATTTTAGTTCAATTTTTTTATAACCTGTTTAATAAAAAAAAGTTGTTTTAGCAACAAAATAAAAGAATAGGTCCTTGGATTTTCAAAAACCTATAGTGTTGTATTATAGGTACTTCCATTGATTTTAAATAATTATTTATGCACTTTACGTCAATGCTTTAGAAAATGGTCCCTCCCTTATAATCGAGGGGACATAGACCCCCCTATCCTAAACGATTTTTTTCTTAGTACATGTCTGAAAATTATTTTATAAAGTCATGGTCAGTAACTTGGAAAAATCCATTATACTTTTTACCTTCAAAGAAACAGTATTTTTCATAGTGAATGCAAACACTGTAGCAGATAAATTAAATTAGGAAATTCTAACCTTCGCCACCTGTTTTAACCCCATAAACTCCCTTCCAAATCATCAATGGAATAATTTTGAATACATATACTTATTTTTTCTGTTATTTCTAGATAAAATTGATCTAGAAACACTAAATTTTGTAGGCTAATGACCGATTTTTTAGATTTCTTGACATTTCTCTACCCCGCATCTTCCGTAGTGTTGCTCCAAGCGAAAATATAAATATAACAGTTTTTGTAGGAAATTTAATTTACTTTAATTCCTTGGTTCAGACTTTTTCATTTAAGCCCTTGGTTTTCGAAATATTCGCGAAAAACTAAAAAAGGGGACCTTTAAC
The DNA here is from genome assembly GCA_947049315.1 of Epistrophella euchroma. Taxonomy (NCBI): domain Eukaryota; kingdom Metazoa; phylum Arthropoda; class Insecta; order Diptera; family Syrphidae; genus Epistrophella; species Epistrophella euchroma. Next base: position 116,020,142 of record OX346246.1, on the reverse strand, counting down.
CCCCTCTCCAGGCTTAAGCTCGCGGCCCTGGGCTGGGGACTTTTGGTATGTTGGACCTGAGGGTCACCCCTACCACTTAAAAAAATAACATAGACTACACGATTTATTTCATTTATTTTATGATTTTAGGTCTTCGTTGACTGGACTATAAACTGGCAACCCTGAAATATTTTTCAAAATATAGCCCTATTCAAGACCTATCTTTTGAGATATCGACCGGGGGGCTAGGGTCACCCGTTTACCCTCCAGAGCCTATTTTCCGATATTACTCCTCGGTTATTCAAAGAACTGGTAACGTTGATAACAGTTAACAAATAACATTTAAGCCTAAGTGTTATTTCTTATTGGTTATTCAAAGAACTGGTAACGTTTAAGCTTAAACGTTATTCGTTAATCGTTCTTAATCCTTAAGTGTTATTTCTTATCAGTTATTCAAAGAACTGGTAACGTTTAAGCTTAAACGTTATTCGTTAATCGTTCTTAACGTTACCAGTTCTTTGAATAACCGATAAGAAATAACACTTAAGGCTTAAACGTTATTCGTTAATTGTTATCAACGTTACCAGTTCTTTGAATAACCGAGGAGTAATATCGGAAAATAGGCTCTGGAGGGTAAACGGGTGACCCTAGCCCCCCGGTCGATATCTCAAAAGATAGGTCTTGAATAGGGCTATATTTTGAAAAATATTTCAGGGTTGCCAGTTTACTGTAAGTAATCATTTTTTAAGTAAAAGATTGAACATATTGATTTTAATGACTACAAAGTGAGGAGTAATATCGGAAAATAGGCTCTGGAGTGTAAACGGGTGACCCCAGGACCCCGGTCAATATCTCAAAAGATAGGTTGCGAATAGGGCTATATCTTTAAAAATATTTCAGGGTTGCCAGATTACTGTAAGTAATCTTTTTTTTAAGTAAAAGGTTGAACATATTGATTTTAATGACTACAAAGTGAGGAGTAATATCGGAAAATAGGCTCTGGAGTGTAAACGGGTGACCCCAGGACCCCGGTCGATATCTCAAAAGATAGGTCTCGAATAGGGCTATATCTTGAAAAATATTTCAGGGTTGCCAATTAAGTGTAAGTAATCTTTTTTTTTAAGTAAAAGGTTGAACATATTGATTTAATGACTACAAAGTGAGGAGTAATATCGGAAAATAGGCTCTGGAGTGTAAACGGGTGACCCCAGGACCCCGGTCGATATCTCAAAAGATAGGTCTCGAATAGGGCTATATTTTGAAAAATATTTCAGGGTTGCCAATTTACTGAAAGTAATCTTTTTTTTTAAGTCGAAGGGGTGACCATACGGATTTTAATGACTAAAAAGTGAGGAGTAATATCGGAAAAAGGCTCTGGAGGGTAAACGGATGACCTTTGCCCCCCGGTCGATATCCCAAAAGATAGGTCTTGAATAGGGCTACATTTTAAAAAATGTTTCAGGGTTGCCAGTTTACTGTAAGTAATCTTTTTTTTGAGTCCAAAGTTGGACATACTTGGTCTTATTAATTAGATTTTTGGCTGTTTAAACTATGTCTAAGTATTTTGAAACAGTCGGAAATATGCTTTTTTAATAAAAAAAAAATTATACATTTCTCTAGGTTTAGACAATAGATTACGTTGTCTAAAGCAAGATAAAAAGATAGATTACTTTGGCAAAAATTAGAAAGGATTTTTTAAAAACTTGGACGGCTGTCTAAAGTTAGACAATGTTTATTAATAAGACCAACTGATTTTAATGACTAAAAAGTGAGGAGTTATATCGGAAAATACGATGTCTAGTGTCTAAAGTAAGATAAAAAGTTATTATTCAAAGAACTAGTAAAGTTAATAACGATTAACGAATAACGTTTAAGCTTAAGGTCATTTCTTATCAGTTAAAGCCTCAAGGCTCAACTATAATAGTCGAAAGCAAACGGATGCTAATGTCAAAAATTAACGATCCGTTGTCTTCTGATCTGTCAAGTACATAAAATACCCATGATTGATTTAACCAAACGGAAGCACCTACCAAGCTATTTTTGATAGTACTAATTTTCTTTATTTATTTGGTTGTTATTTGGTGTAGTTATTAATTTTTGAATTGTGAAAATATGAACAACATAAAATATTACTAAAATAAAACAAAAAAAAGCTTAACTTTTTATTAATATAGGAAACATTTTCAACAAATAGTCATCTGTCATTCGTCCGAAGGTAAACGTGAACAAAAACTTAACGAATCTGAGCAATCCGGTTATTATGGGTGCGTTGTATGATTTTTCTGTATTCTCTTCGTTTCGAACAGCGCCGTACGCACCGTTAGTTATTTCTTATCGGTTATTTAAAATAACTGCTAGGGTAACTGGTAACTTGGATATCGGATAACCTGTTATAACAGTTACTAACGAATAACGTGTTCCTGGTAACAGTTATCGATATATCGTCCATCACTAATTGGTTTTTGTTTCGTCGTTCCGGCTGAATTATCGTCGTGGACGTACAACTCTTCTTTTTTATTTCGTGCTTTACTGTGAGGATCTTTGTTACTAAACCACGATGTTGATGGCTTTGCATTGCATATGTCTGAAGCTAAATCTTTGAGCCAGTCACCAAGCACACAGATGTTATCTGTATCTACTTCGTTTCGTTTATGAGTAGCCTAACTCAGCTGTAGCGTAGGCGGCAACTTGTCGACAATCTCTGTCATCAGATTCGGATTTCGCATATAATTCTGCAGCCCTGCTTGTTCCATTGTAGCACACAGATTTCTCACAGCCACAGCATATTCAATAATAGTTTCCATACGTTCTATTTTGGGTGACATCATTTTTTGAATTTTGTCCATGTAATGCTTCATAATAATCTCTGGTCTACCAAAATATTGTGTGAGTGTTTCAATGATTTCAGGAACACAACCAGCCGATGTTAACAAAGCTTCGACGACGTCTCTAGCTTTCCCTCTCAGGCAGCGTTGCAGTCGCATTAAATTTTCATTTTTTGTGAAGCCACACGCTTCAGTTGTTTGTTGGAAACTGCTAATAAACACAGGCCATTCACCTGGTTTGCCACAGAAAATTGGTAGGTCCTTGGCCACCACCTGTCTTGAAGCAATTTGATGCGATGATAAACAAATACTTTCGCCGGATGCTGGTTGCTCATACGTTTTGAAAGTGTTCAGTTCTTCTTTTTTATTTATTTGTAATTTGTCCAGGTTCTTTTCGGCGACGGTTTTATTAAATAAGTTTAATTTTGACTTACCGCACGGTTGAATTATAATTTCCTGTTGGGCAGTCGTTTCCAAATCGTCGTCTGACATTTCGTCTAAAAGAGCCTGGCGTTTTGCAAGCAACTCCTGTTGTTTTTGTAGAAGAACTTCTTCTGCCTCCAGCATTCGCATCTTCAGCCGAATCCTTTCTGATCGTGCTTTAGAATTAGTTGATGCTGTAGTTGTTTTCCTTTCTGATTGTTGTGCGTTTAATGATTGTTGGCAAAAAACGCATTTCCAGTCATCGACATCGGCTACCTCATCGCCTACCTTCGTGCATTGGTAGTGAATCCATTTTTTGCACTTCGTGCATTCCACCATCCTGTCCTTTGTATATTTTGCATTACAGACAGGACACCTTTCTCCTACCACAGTGTTTGTCGTAGACATTTTTATAAAATTTTTTGAGAATGTTGAAAATTTATTTTTGGGAGAAGCAAAAAACTATTAAAATACTAAACTCTTGAAGTGCTTATAAACTCTTTTCTTTATTCTTACTTAAAAGGCAATATTTTATATTATTTAAAGTATTTAATTTACATTTACAGAGATTTAAAGAGACACTCAAAAAATTTTAGTGCTTTCTTCTACGTCGCTAAATTACTTCTCGTCGCCGTTAAAAAATATTGCAGCTGTCCTTCATTTTAAAATTGACAGGAATATTCTGGAATTCAATGTATCTTTTGCTTTCGAAGTTCACCAGTGTTGTCATTGATGCGTAATTTTAAGGGCTGCTACTTTTGTATCTTTGGTGTTGGTGTCGCGACTTTTCTTAACAACGATCAACTATTATTTATCGATAATTTTACAAAAAGAAAAAAAAAAGAAGAAAAACATTAATTTTGCGCAATTTTTCTGCGTTAATACGCTTTATTGCTTAAAAGTTTTTGTTCCTTGGCCATGAGATTTGACGTTCCATGTTTGTGAGAGAGGTAGAAGTAGTACTGAAAGGAATTTTTGTGTGATTCTCCTGCTCTGATTTATTAGTGGAATTTATCGACATGACATAAAGTGCCCAGTGCGAAAAAAACAAGCTGATTGTTGATTGGATTGTGGATTGGATCTTGTCCATCTGTATGTCCTGTGAAGTCGGCGTGATACAAACTATTAAATCGCATATTTTATTAATCCTCCTTAAGGCTCTCCCAAACCAACGCGATTCATCGCTGCGACAAAAGAAAACAACAATAACAACACGTGGTTGTCAAACAAAACAACACGTTGTTGTTATTGTTTTCTATTGTCGCGGCGATTAGTCGCGTTGGTTTGGGAGAGCCTAAAGGCCTTCCACACTATCCCACTGAGTATTAACACATGTCAAAAAAGTTGGAAGTAAATCATGTATAATAGTGTAGAGACAAAACATGCAATTTCATCCCACATGACTTGACAGCCCATCTCACACAATTTGATATGTGTTAATACATGAAAATTTTAAGGGCTCTCCCAAACCAACGCGATTAATCGCCGCGACAATAAAAAACAATAACAACAACGTGTTGTTTTGTTTGACAACCACGTGTTATTGTTATTGTTTTCTATTGTCGCGGCGATTACTCGCGTTGGTTTGGAGAGCCTTAAGGATTGGTTCTAAAACCATCACACATTCTATCACACTTGGTTTGAGGTTATGGTGAATTGAATTTTTGGATGCGAGCGTGGAAGCAAAATATGAAGATCGTTTTACTCACACAAATTTGGCAGTCTCAAGTAATTCTATCACACATTTTTTTTTTGACATGTATTAATATTTTGATGGGGTGAAAGGGGTTGAATTTAAGTTCTTTGTTAATTTTTCAAAAACTATTATGGTCTTATTAATTAGATTTTTGACTGTTTAAACTATGTCTAAGTTTTTCGAAACTATCAGAAAAATGCTTTATTTAACAAAAAAAATATTACATCTGTCAAGGTTTGGACAATAGATTACGTTGTCTAAAGTAAGATAAGAAGTTAGATCAATTTAGAAACAATAAGAAAGGTTTTTTTTTAAAACTTGGACGGCTGTCTAAAGTAGTAGCCGTGGCGTGATGGTTAGTGCGATGGACTGTCATGCCGGAGGTCTAAGGTTCGATCCCCAGCCTCGCCACCTATTTATTTAAAAGAAAAAACGGCTACTGCCTCTTGCGAGAAATTGACAAATCCTCCAAGAGTATCTCCTGTCACAGAAAAGTGCCGCTCGTTAGCCGTTCGGATTCGGCAATAAACTGTAGGTACCCTCCATTCCTGCAGACACGCACACAGGAATGGTTGAGAGTTGTAAGTCACTAGGCCCTAGTTCTTCATGAGCTGTTGTGCCATCAATTTTTTTTTTCTTTTTATGGCTGTCTAAAGTTATGTCGTTTTTCTTTTGCAAATAGGGATTTTGATCCCAGATCACGAATTTTCTTGGCAAAAGAAACGCAGATTGGATTTGTTTTTTGTTTGCAAATGTATGTGTGGGATGTCAAATTTAATTTTGTCAAAAATAATTTTAATTTAATAAAGCACAAAATAATTTTGATAGGCAAAGAATCAAAAACGGAATGCAAATGAAATAGAAAATCACAGAATCACACAAAAGCACAAAATGACGTTTTCTAAATAGTGTGTGTGCAAGTGCGTGTTTCATGTAGGTGTAATTCTCTCTTTAATTCGGGATCAGAGATTTTGATCCCGAATTGTCAGGGATTGATTTTTTTGGTTGAATGTAATGCAAAAACTTGTCCGGGATCAAAATCCCTCGCAGGGATCAATTTTTTTTGGCTGAAAGAAAAATGAAATTAGACAATGTTTATTATACGACCCTAATGGTCGTATGTTTTTAAAAAAATGTGAAGTCAAAAGTTGTAGCCTAAGTAATTTTACATTCAAAATGTTATGACTTTTTTGTTCGTACAATCAATATTTAGCCCTGTTCATTTACTTTGAAACTCTGTGATTTTCTGTGCATTTGTGTGAATTTCAGTCCAACGTTCTGTCAAAATTCATATAAAAAAAATAAAATGGCAGTTAAATGCACAGAAAATCACAGAGTTTCAAAGTAAAGGAACAGACATTTTATTTTGAGAAAAACGTGCACAAACTTTATAGTGTACTGGATTTAATCAAGAAAATTTATTGAAGTTGCATGTATCGACGGGCAAATGTTTTTGTATCGTATATGTGTTTGGGTACATCTCAACCCTCCACATTATAAAAAAAAAAATTTCGGGATGGTTGGGGTTAGGAAAAAGCCACCATATTGAAACTGCTGGTTATTTTGTTTTCATTTAATAATTCGCTTGGATTTTATTTTGTAATCAAAATACCTACCTACAATATGAGGTATTAACGATCTCTGGGACTTTTTTCATCTTTAAGTTATAGCTTGTCAAAGTTCACCTGTATCTAATGTGGTTGAATGGAATGCTTAGATTTAAGACACCCCTCCTGCCTCCTATGGCATTTACTCCACCAAAATCTATGTAATTTTGTAGAGCAGGGTTGGTACAATATCTTTGTTCAGCATTATATTTCAAAATTGTAAAATTTTTCTTCAGATTTTGCATTTTAAAGATCGAAAATCATATTGATGGTGGATTCAAGCACCCCTCTAGTACGAAAGTTTTTACCTCCTCAACCTTTTTTATACAAAAATGTAGCCTGATATTCTGACTTCGTCTAAAAATCTCAACCTTAAAGATCCGACTACCAAAACAAAAGTTATAGCTTCGAAAACTTATCATATTGCTCTACTTGAATTATTTCTGAAGTATAATATAATGAAAAATGATTCAAAATCGAACGATATTATTGGCTATAACTTTCGCCCTAGTAATTGGATCTTCAAGGTTGAGGTCCTTACAAGGGTGAATAATTAACATATTCCATAAAAACAACATAAAACAACATGCGGTGCTGTGTAAAATTCTGTAAAAACGCAAATAATAAGGAGTGCACAAAGTTTTGTCTTCACAAGTATATTGTTACTCATATGTTACATAAATTAATGTAAAGTGATTTTATTTTCCTAGAATACTTGAACAATAAATTTTTCGTGGAATTTTGCTATAAAAAAGCAAATTGGTTTAAAATTAAAATACACTCCTAGTGCCTGTTTACGTTGTATTTTTAATGAAGCATGTTTTCATCAAAATGTTCCTCGTGTTTACATTATAGAGACAAAATCCTTTCATTTCAATCTACCCATCCCTATCGTTTGAAGAGAGAAATTGCGAGAGGTGTTTCTCATTTAGTACATTTTAGAACACACAATCACATGAGTTCCAGAACACTGCTGTCGTTTTGGCTACTATAGTAGCATTTGGCTACTTTGCTGCGGAAAGGGCTACTGTGCTACCTTTATCTCAAAATGGCTCCCCAGTCCCCAAGTCACCACATTAAAGAATTAATTGAAAAGATTATCTTACATTTTATGAACACAAATTTTTATTTTTTCACATAGCTGTTTCAAAAAAATATTGCATATTTCTGTTAGGTTTTAGAAAGCGATATATAATAATGAAGAACTACTCGAAATGTCAAACTCTCAATGAAAGTATGTAACAAGGTGATGTTATGTATTTATTTATTAAAATATTGCCCAAAAAAAGTCTTTCGTTTTTAATTGTTTATTTATTTTACACTTACTAGTAAAAAAAATTAAGGGAAAATAATTTTATACAGTTTTTTTTCGTGTTTTTTTGAAGAGCTGTATCTGTTTCTTTGTGGAAAGTGGACGTACTTTACTATGACAAAAAGTGGGCACAAATTTTTATTTTCTGTTCTATTTTAATGAAGATTTCACAATGTTTACAATTTGAGAAAGAAAAACAGTTCGATCGATCAATTTTAAACCTTTTTTTAAACTAACGTTGAGGTGCCAAAAAAACATATTGGCTATAAATTTTTGAAAAGTTCTTGTAGAAAATGAATTCAGGTTTCCAAATTTAAAGTTGTCTTTCTTCATTCAAAGTCAGATATTCCTCGGAAGAAAGTTTATAGAACAACAAAAAATGATGACATTAAAGCTAGATACACAAGCTATCGGACCAACATATTTAATTGGTTAACTAAAAAAATAAGAAAATTATATTCTTAAAAATGAATATTAAAAATTGTTAGGTTTCGATAGGAAAAAGTATTTGTCTCTTTTCATTTGGAATCATATTATTAAATGCATTATTTTAAATTTTCGGGGGCTCCTCAACTTTTAAAAATACTCTCCAAATTTTCTGACAAGTGCTACCCTCAGAATTTGGAAAACGACAGCACTGTTCCAGAATCGCAATTTCTCTCTTCAAACGATACTGAAAACTAATACACATACAAATTTGTACTTTTTCAACCGACATGAGCGATGAGGGGGGGTTCACATTAGGGGGGTTCACATTCAACGACATGTCGACCGACCCAAGTCGTTTTGCTAGCGTTCACATTCTACGACCGTTTCGCCGACTTCATTTGAAAACAAAATTTCAATGAGCAAACATTACGCGTATTTAATTTTTTACACCAATATTACCGCACTATTTTTGATTTTTTGCGTTTCTATTTGTTGTTTTACTTCGATTTCAACGCGTGCTAATTAAATCTTACATAAAAAAATAGAAAAAAGCTACAAAATTAAAATCATCGGTCGTTCAACTAGTGTTCACATTAGGGGGGTTCACATTGAACGACATGTCGACCGACCCGTTCCGCCGACTTCATTTAAAAAAAAAATTCAATGAGCAAACATAACGCGTATTTGATTTTTTTACACCAATATTACCGCAATATTTTGGTTTGTTTCCGTTTCTAGTTGTTGTTTTACTTCTATTTCAACGCCTGCTATTTAATTCTTAACTAAAAAATAGAAAAAAGCTGGAAAATTTAAATCATCGGTCTGTCGACTAGTGTTCACATTCACTAACCCGGTCGACCGACCGACCGAGCAAAATATTAAAAAAATTGAACTACACAACAAGTCGATCGACGGTCGTTCGACTGCTGTTCACGTTTTCTTTCGTGTGCTCTCGTCTCGAAGTAAAGTAAACAATAAGTGCCTGTTTACATTGTATTTTTGACGAACGGCGCATCCAGTGAGATGGGTAGATTTTGTGTGAGTAAGAAAGAGAAGGGTTAATTCCACCCAAATTACGCCGATGCGCCAGTTTCATTAAATGTTTTCGGATTGAGCAGGAAGAGTTTTTTTTGTGTGAGTGAGAGATACATGGTTGTTAAGGATGTGAGATAGGGATGGGTAGATTGAAATGAAAGAATTTTTTCTCTTTAATGTAAACACGAGGAACATTTTAATGAACGAAAATATGCTTTGTCAAAAATACAATGTAAACAGGCACTAACAATAGCTTCGTTCGTGTACTTTCTGCACTAAAATTCACAGTCTATCAATAAAATCTCACTGAGCGCTCAATGTCAATTTGACGGAGGCGAAATCATTTCGTGGGACAATAAACTCCGCTCAATTGTAAAAAACTCAGGTGTTATAATTCTCGTACTGAAATTCTGAAAAATCACTTTCAACTTTTTCTTAAAATGTTTTGAAGCAGAAAACTTATTGAAATTAATGAGAAATAGTAAAAAGTTCAATTTATTTTTGTTTTTATTAACATTCCGTCTTTATTTTGTATTTATTTACCACTTTTGCACTTGCGCACCACAAAAAAATTTAAAATTGATTGTCAAAAGAACAGCTGTTTTGGCTGAGAAAGAAAACTGAGAAATGAATCCAAAAAATTTTCATCTATATCTCAGCAAAATATCTCAGTGCTCAAGTGAGATTTTTTGTCCCACGAAAAAACAAAACACAAGCGTTTCCGAACCGCAGTGACCCACGTCCACAATTTACAAAAACAAAATACAAGACATGCGCAGAACTGAACAAAAATGAAAACTCGGAATTTCGTTCCGAAAGCCATTCCTATAAGAAATTGTTTTTCGTTCCGCTTTTGAATTGGTACTCTGTAAAACTTTCGAAATGCAAAAAATAGTACTTAATAATATTCCCACTTACGAATTGTTTTTCGAGTCTCAAATTATTTCTTTTAAGATTTGTCAAATTAAGAAATCAAAACGAATTACAAACAAGGCGAATAAAAAAAAACGAAACAAATTATAATTTTTAAAGAAATAGTTTAAATTCCACTTTCGGAATATTCGTTTTCGGGAAATTTCACTTTCGGAACGAATAACAGAGTAGGGTATATACGACTTGTTGATTAACATGTATCTAGTCGGCAGATTTGTATAATGTGAACAGCAGTCGAACAACCGTCGATCGTCTTGTTGTGTGTTCAATTTTTTTAATATTTTGCTAGGTCGGTCGACCGTTGTAGTGAATGTGAACACTAGTCGAACGACCGATGATTTTATTTTCCATCTTTTTTCATCGAAGTAAGACAACAAATAGAAACGATAAGAAATGAAAATAATGCGGTAATATTGGTGCAATAAATTAAATATGTGTAATATGTTTGCTCATTGAATTTATTTTTTTAAATGAAGTCGGCGAAACGGTCGTAGAATGTGAAGGCTAGTAAAACGACTCGGGTCGGTCGACATATCGTTGAACGTGAGCCCCCTAATTCAGATATGATTTAAAACACTACCTTGTGTCAAAATTGTAGTTTTGTTTAAAATATTGAATCACTGCTTGATTATAAAAAAATTTAGGTACTATAGTTCGTCCATTTATTCTTGTCAGTACAGGCCTTATGGGAAAGCTTTTTTCAAATCAGTGGGATCTACTGATATTCCAAGGCAATCCACGAAACGAAATGCCACTTAAATATACACAAAAGCCACAGACTTCCCACGGAATTGTTTTTGTAATTTCTTTTCCAAGCGACGTACATCCCTCACGACCTATCTCGCCCACAGCCGTAGGCACATTGATTAAGCGATCATGATCTCTTGCTGTTTGTGTTTATCAAAAGTATTCACACAATATAGTGTGACCATTGGTAAGCTAACGCACATCCTTTTCCTATTGCTTATCTGCAAGAGCTTTCAGAATTAAAGCTTTTTTTAAAGCTGTTAGGACCAAAAAAAAACACTAGTGTGGTCGTTTGTCGTTGTTTTAAACTGCAGAAGTTTTTTTTTGCAAAAATATACTGGTCAAATTTTATGATTGAAATTAGTGTGCGTGTTTTTGAGTATAAAAATAATATGGCGCGGCTGTAGGTGTTGTGCGTCGGCTGCCATTTAAAAAAAAAGACGCAACCAATATCTTAAGGACGGCTCTTATGGTACCTACACAAAATTTGTAAGCACATTTTTATGTAGGTATTCATGTATTAAATATTTTCTTATTTTATATTTTACATTATTTAAGTAGGTAAGCTTTTTTGGTTAATTTTTATCTTAATCAAATATTATTTTATATTCTTAAAATTATTCTGTTTTGTAATTGCTCAATGAACTATTTATAAATAAATGAATTGGTATTTTTTGTTATTTGTTTCTTCTTTTTTTAATGGATTAGGCCTACTGGGGATACCCTTACAAAAACGCACCTATTTTCGTACTTCATATTTTTTTGTTTGTGCAATTTTACCTACTAGATGGCAACGCTGATCAAATTCAATTAAACTTGAAATGATTTATTATGCAGACTACGGCATAAGAGGTTTTACATGCGATAGACTTATGCAATACGCTGCAACCAAACTGAGATGCAAACGTCCTATCTTCCCTGTACTGACAAGAATTATTGGACGAACTTTAGTTAAAAATTCTCTCAGCTAAACCTGCAACCTGCTCTTATTAAACATCAAAAGGAAAACTATAGTATGGTTTTGTTTTATTAATTTTTTATAGAAAAATCACATTACACGCTTAGATAATATTTAATATCGAGATTAGATTATTATGAAAAATTTATAGTTTTTAAAAAATGCAAATTCTTAGAATGTTTACATTAGAATTTTCTTCAAAAACAAAAACATCTTTATTATTACTAGATATATTTGTTGATACACTAAAATTAACGACAGTACAATAAAGTTAAATTTTATATAAAAAAAGGAAACATAACGTAATAGTCTTCATACGACCCATCCCAATGGGACCTTAATTTAATCTTTAAATTCTGATTACAGAATTCGTCGTAATTGGAATTCCGTTACAAATTTCGAAAAATCAAAAAAAAAGGAATTTGTTTTAAATTTTGTTCATTACGGTATTAATAGGATTCCGATTACGATTATTTCTGTGGTAGGAGTTTCTATCGTCACCCCCTGGCTTTCACTTATAGTTTTTTTTTTTTATCACTTGTTAGATACATTTCTCACAAATATTATGTTTAAAATTACATACGCCAGTTACTACAAATCTGTGTCCATGCCATCTAGGGTAGAAGAGTCCATAGTGTTTATGTTAGAATTAATGAAATTGTTATTGCCTTCCTGCTCTTCATCTTCGTCGTTAGCAGTGTCCAACTCGATTGCATTGTTGTTTTGTGATTTTGGATTAGTTCCTTCCGGTAGAAGATTTTCCAGCTTAGTTGGTGGTTTCCATAAAACCAATGCTGTACATGGTCTTTCTATTCTATTTTGGATTAATGCGTTAGGCATAAAACTAGAATGAACCGCATGTAATTTTTTGATTTCATCGCACACTGTTATTCGGTTAGCGTTCTTGAGTTTTTCTTCGAGTTCCTTTTGTGAAATTGGACTATTAAAGTCGTAGTCCATGGAGGATTGATTAAAGGAGTCAGTGCTTGTGCTGCTGCCAGCACTGTGTTCAGTGTAGTTTCGGGATATGTGCATTCCACTGAAATGGGCAATTACTTTGTCTTCAGAAATGAATTGTTTGTTGGGTCTGGAATTAAGATTTATCTATGTATACATTGTTTATCTCACTAAATTTCAACTTACAATGGGGGAATAATTTTTGATTTTCTTTTATGCAGATTCTGAGTACGTCTCGTTTTTGGATCTAGAATTAGATGCGGAGCTGAAAACTGCACAACACCATTTTGCTGCTGCATTGCGGTAGTCATGGGCCAAGGCATACATTCCCATTTCCAAGGGACATTAGATGGCAATGGCATTTCATGTGGATTACCAGATGATCTATAAGCAGTTGCGTATTAATATTTAAACTGTAAATGACTATATATTCAATATTTACTTCATATTTTCGGGAAAATTATAAATTAATTAATTCTCTACCAACTTTCTAGGATTATTTACTGACAGCTGCTTTTTCTTTTCAGTCTTGTGAAGTTTTTTTGTTGTTTATTTCCTTGAAAAGTCGTGAATTTCCGAATGTACTAGAAACATTTACTGGCTGAACAGAATGGTGACGCAGACGGAAACGGAGACGGAGCCGGAATAGCTGTCAAAATATTGAATACACGCAAATTCAATGTTGCGAACACAACGGAACGTAGACGCATACGGAGACGCAGACGCAGACGGAAGAGTTCACCAACTTTTAACTTTTGACGTACGGCACTTTTGACGTTTCAATTTGTATGAAGAAAAAAAACAACTTTTTGGGTCGGAAAAAAATATTGTGGTTATTTGTATCGCGAAAAAAATTATTTATTAAAAGGAAAATTATTGGAAACAAAAAATGTGAATTCTGAGCTTGTACACAAGAATATTCTTTTTTTTTTCTTCAAAATACTTTCAAAGCTGTACAGCTCCATTGTGGACATGTAAAAAAAATAACGTACGACACTTTTTGACAGCTCTTCCAGTTCCGTCTGCGTCTTCAGTTCCGTCATTCTATTCTGTTCAGCCAGTTAAGTGGGATACACAATGGCCGCGTTCAATACACTACGTTTTTCATCTGAAATTTCAGATTTCTGAATTTTCAGAGCCTTTGTCCCCTTTCACACAGGGCAACTGAGTTGGCGGCAACAATTAGTTCATAGGCGAGAAGGGCAGGAAGAAAGAGGGGGAAATGAAATCTCCCCGGTCAACAAATTCAGGAAATTTTTTACTACGTTTTCATTAGAGCCGAAATGAGGTAATCTCGCAAATTACCTAAAAAGTGTTTTTAATTTAAATGTTTTCCAAATCATAGGAATCAAAAAAATTGAAATTTCTCACTTAGTGCTGCTAACTATACGGCGGTCATTTGCTCTAATTAAAACGTAGTATTTAGCCTATTCACACCGGAACGAAATCTAGATTTCGGGCAAAAATCACCAAATCTCATCGAAATCAACAAGATTTCCCATACATTTTCAGATTTCGTAGTCTAGTAGATTACAACAAAATCTCCTACAAATCTACTTAGAACAGTATAAATGTAAAACAGACATACTTAATTACTCATTTTTCTCTTCAGTATAACAGTTCAGTAAGAAAAAAAATACAATGAAAAGTGAGTTCGTTATGTGTAGTGTACAGAGGTGGTGGGTTTCCATTCCATTTGGTGGGTTTTTTTAATAGAAAAAGAGAGAGAAAGTTTAAATTTTGGAAATTGTCCTGGGAATTTTCACTAAATATCAATGGATTTTTTTCGTAGTTACTATCAACACTAAATCATTTGAAATATGTCAAACAAAATCTAGTTATGTGCGCAGTGTGAACGATTCAATAAGATTTGGTAATCTCGTTGCCGAAATCCGAGATTTCGGTTCAGTGTGAAAACCGTATAATACTACGTTTTCATTAGAGCAAATGAGGTAATTTCGTTGAAAATTTCCAAATTAGATCGGAAATTACCTCATTTCCTATACAAAATCAAATTTCGAAATGAGATAATTTCAACCAAATTTGCACGAAATTAGGTTGAAAATTAAGTGAAACTAAATCGAACACATCTAAATTCAGTGCTATTGTGAATCACAATTCACAATAGAATTTTTTTGACTTCAAATGTCAAATTTGAAGAATTTCAACAAATCAAAATAAATCCTGCTGTTGGCGCAGCTAATTAAATAAACAACTCAAAAATTAAATCGCAGGCGCAGTTTCGTTTCAATTTATTAAAATTAATTAACAAAAATCAAAATTTAAACTAATCAGTGAAAATAATGGTTTTGATGCATGAAGCTCCACAAATTAAAACTTTTCACATGCACCCAACAAGAAGCCTTTTATAGAAACCTTCGAATTAAAATCAAAAATGAAGTCGACCCAATACTCGCCAATCGTATTGCGATGTCGCGAATATCGGTGGAACTAACACATTAGCTTTGTGCCAGCGAGATGGACACAAAGCCTCTCTGAGCCATTGAAGATTTTGTTCCACATTTGAGCAACCTTTTTATGCAGTAAAGTTTCATTCAACCGTGTTTGCAACGAAAAACGAAGCCATCGAATCAAAGGGAGGCACAATACTTGCAATTGCTTGATGGCTTGATGATCGTCAAAAGTTCATCTGTACGAATGCACCCTGTGCATGTGCTGCTCAACTTTATGAACCAACTTTAGAACAGATGCAAACGTCCATGGGACCACTAACCCATGAATATTTGCGACTTTCCAGCCTTATTTAAACCTGGGGTGGAATCGGCTAAAGTGATATTTGACTATCATATTTTTTACTATCAAATTTGATAGTCAACTATTTTCCGTCTGTGTAAGATGATTGTTTGAATATCATTTTTTTTCTTGGTTAACTTGGTATCACTTGAAAAAAAAAATATTTGATTTCTGTCAAACGTCAATTAATTTCAAAATAACCGACGAGAAAGAGTTCGCATTATCAAAACTAAAGGAAACAATTATCAAAAATGTAAGTAATTTATGTCTAATACTGCGTTTTCATTAGAGCAAATGAGGTAATTTCGTTCAAAATTTCCAAATTCAATTCAAAATCATCTCATTTCCCATACAAATTCAAATTTCAAAATGAAGTAATTTCAACCAAATTTGCACGAAATTCGGTAGAAAATTACGTAAAACTTTTATGAACACACTCAAATGGATTCCATTCAAAGTGGAACCCATTAGAAATGACAGAATTCAATGTAAAAAACAACAAAAACAAGCGATTGACAATTTGGGCTTTCAAACAAAATTAGCAAATTTGAAATGTGAACACTTTTTTTGTAATTTGCCAAATTACCTCATTTCAGCTCTAATGAAAACTCAGTATAAAACCCTTAAAATAATAATTTATGCTTCAATTATTAACTAGGGCACAAGTGTTGTGGGATAAACTCACAACAACACTTATGCTAATGGGCCACCGACGAAGACAACACAAGATTGGAAAAGGGTAAATATATACGATTTTGTTTTTGTAAACTTATTTTTAATAAATCTTTCTTTTCAAAGATTTGGACAACCAGAAAATACTCTGCAAAGAGAAAATAATGGAAAACAAAAAGGCCATTCAACAAACTGGTGGAGGTCCATTCACAGAGTTGCCGTTGGACGCCACAGAGGAAGCTATTGTTCAAGCTTGTGCAATGGAAGCTGCCATAGCTGGAATATAAGTGGTCGGGGAGGTCAAATATATTTAATTTGTTCCTCAAGTTCATGCGAACAAGCCTGACTCTTCTATTTTTACTTCATTTTCACTATTTTCTTGGCTTACAAATAAAATTGAATAGGCACAAAAATATTCATTTTTTTCAAAAAGAAAAGTAAAAACACCAAGAAAAACAAATATTTCAAATTTCAAATTGTTTCAAATTTTATCAAATTGACACCTAAGTAGGTATCACCTGAAAAAGTCAAAAAAATATGATAGTCACTTTTGACTATCAGCTTACACAGACTAATTTTATTGAATTTGACTGTCAACTATCAAAAATCAGCTTACACGATTCCACCCCAGGTCCAAACAGACTTATGTCGAATTCCTTTTAAGAAAAAAATCGATTTGTTCAGAAGAAAAAATCGACTTTTCTGGACAAATTCCTTGTATTAAAAGAAAAAATTGGATTCTGTTAAGAAAAAAAATCGAATATTTTTGGTAAAAGGAATTCGACATTAATGGGTTCCTTTCGATCTGGGACTCAGAGGTCAAGAAGCGTCGTATATGACTTATTGGATTTACAATGTTCTTGTTCAGCTTCTTGATTTCCTTAAAATCCATTTACATGCATTATTATTTAAAATGGAAGGTGTAAATCGTGAATGTGAACACGACCAACCACAATCAAAATTGTCTTATAGGTGTGGCAGCACTCCTTTCTTTATATATATATATGTATAAGAATTCTATGTATGAAACTTTTTAATAAAACCTCCGCATGGCCGTTAACACAATCTGTTAAGAAAATTGAGTTTATTAATAAAAGGTTATGGGCCCAGTGGCAAAAAATGGAGACAGGAATCACAGTAAGTAAACTTAACCGATCGAACTGGAATGTTTGGAGATTCCAAATGAAGGTGGTGTTATTGGCGAAAGGATTATTCGATATAGTGTCTGGGATTGAGTTGATGCCGGCTGCAGCTGGCGAACCACAATCAAAATGGATCCTCAGGGATGCAAAAGCCCAGGAGGCCCTGGTAGTTCGAATGGAGGAGGAACCACTGACGCATGTTATGCAGTGCAAAAGTTCCATGGAAATGTGGACCAAGCTTGAAGAAATATATGAGAGAAAATCAGAAATTAGCACACATCTGCTTAATGAACAATTTTATAACCTCAAAATGGAGGATGAGAGTGTTAATGGCTTCATAACCAAAATTACAAACCTACGAGCCAAAATGAAGCAACAGGGCGAAGAAGTTCCAGAGAAAATGGTCATAACAAAAATACTCATGTCCCTACCTGACAAATATAAACATTTTCGCTCAGCTTGGGAGAGCGTTAGCGCTGAAAAACAAGATTTATCCCATCTGACCGCCAGACTTCTTATAGAGGAAGAGAGAGTATCAAAAGAAAAAGAAGAAACAAATGTCGCCTTGCTTGCTGTTCAAAAAAATTGCTTTAACTGTGGAAAACCAGGCCACTTTAAAAATCAGTGTCGATCATCAATTATTTGCAACTATTGCAAAAAGCCAGGTCATCTTCTAAAAGACTGCTACAGCAGGAAACGCAGAAACCAAACCTTCAGAGGGACAGACCATTGCAAAGAGAATACAAAGGACTATGCTTTAATTGCTATATCAACCGATATACAGTCTCAGATAAACACCTGTTGGTACTTAGACAGCGGCGCTTCACAGCACATGTGCAAGGAAAAAGATCTTTTCACGAACTACGAGCATCTCACAACGCCAAAATTAATTAAAATAGGAGACGGTTCATTCATAACAGCTCACGGAAGAGGCAATGTCTACGTTTTGGCATACAATGGCAAATCCTTTCACGAAGTCAACCTACAGGAAGTTCTCTACGTTCCAGAACTGAAGGAAAATTTGTTCTCACAAGGAAAAGCACTAGACAAAGGACTTTCAATGGTATCCAAGTCAAATTGGGCAAAGTTTTTGAACGGAGGAGATGAAGTTGTTGCTGTTGCCTCGCGCTGCGACAAATTATTCAAAATGCTCTTTAAAACAAACCCAAAAATTAATTCTGAACGCGCTCACTACACACATTGTTTATTTGCAAAAAGTGATTGTGATATAATGTGGTGGCACAAAACTTTAGCACATCAGAACTTTCGACACATAAAAGACATTCTTCGCCGCAACAGTATCCAAATTAAGGAATGTGACACATTTTGTACACCTTGTGTGCAGGGAAAACATCACCGAGATCCCTTTCCATTAAGCAATTCAAGATCAGATAAAGTTGGCGGACTCATTCATATGGATTTGTGTGGCCCGATGGAGGAACCATCTCTGAACAACTCAAGATATTTATTCCTGTTAAAAGATGACAACAGCGCATTTAAAACGGTGTACTTCCTGAAAAATAAATGCGAAGTATATGAGAAGCTGAAGGAGTTTATCCTGTTAGTGAAAAATCAAACTGAAATGACAATTAAAACCATTAGAAGTGACAACGGAACGGAGTTCATCAACCAGCAAGTCCAACAGCTGCTTGTACAACACGGCATAACACATCAAACAACAGTGCCCTATACTCCGCAACAAAACGGACGTGCTGAAAGGGAGTTCAGAACAATTATCGAAGCTGTGCGATCGATGTTAGCGGAAAATAAATTACCAAAAAAACTTTGGGCTGAGGCAGCAAATACAGTGGTGTACACTCTCAATCGTACAGGAGTCAGTCCAATTGTAAATAAGACGCCGTATGAAGTATGGTACAAACGAAATTTTGATATCAAATTATTTAGAGGACCTTTTGGAGCTGAGGTGTGGGCGTACATACCCAAACAAAAGAGGCAGAAACTTGACATGAAAAGCAAATCAGGTTTGTTCGTTGGCTACTGCGAAAATGTAAAAGGATACAAAGTGTACTATCCAGAGGAAAACAAAGTATGCATCGAGAGGGAAATAATATTCGCCCCAATGAAGTCACAACCACAAGTAAGCGAGGAGATTTTGGCAGAACCATTTATCAGTTTGGGATTGGAAGAAGACAACATGAAAGAGGAAGATAACGAAGAGGAGGTACAAGAGGTAGAGCCATCTCAATTGCCAGACAATCAAAGTGAAAGTATTTCGGAGAATATATGTGTTGGTGCAGAAACCAGTCAGGCTGCTTTGCAGAATTCATCGGACATGGAGCGCAGTTCACGATTGCGCCCTCTGAACTTGTTAAAACAACCGAAACATCTTGATGACTATGACGTTAGCTATTTTACTATCGATGTGGATGAACCAGCGACATATGAAGATGCGATGAAGAGTGCGAATGCAGGTAACTGGCGGCAGGCTATAGACGAAGAGATGAAGGCACTGGTGGAAAATGACACGTGGCAGTTGGTAGAAAAACCAGGTATATGTGAAATAGTAGATAGTAAATGGGTCTTTAAAATAAAAAGAGATCAAGATGGCAAGATAAGCAGGTATAAATGTAGATTAGTAGCCAGAGGTTTTCAACAAAATGTTTTTGATGATGTTTATGCACCAGTTGTTAAATTAAGTACGATTAAAACTCTTTTAGCAGTATGTGCTCATAATAATTGGTTAGTTTATCAAATGGATGTATGCAATGCCTTTCTTCATGGGGAAATTCTCGAGGATTTGTACATGTATCTGCCAAAAAGCCATCAGCCAAAAGGTGGTTTGGTGTGTAAATTAAAAAAAGCAATTTATGGGCTTAAGAAGGCGCCTTTGTATTGGTATACGAAATTTGAAAGTTTTATGAAATCTGAAAAATATGTAAAAAGCAAATGCGATAACTGTGTATACTATAAGTTAAGAGATAACATTTCTGTTTACATTATTATTTTTGTTGACGATATACTTTTGTGCGGTTCATCAGATCTAGAAATTAAAAAGATGAAGAATAGTTTAGAGAAAGCATTTAAAATGAAAGATTTAGACCTTCTTAACCTTTATTTAGGTATTCATGTAAAACAAGACATAGAGAGTAAAACTATAACTCTAAGCCAAAAAAATTATTTAGAAAATGTTCTACGAAAGTTTAACATGCATGATTGTAAACCAGTGGCCACTCCAATGGATAATGTTTTCGACTTCAATCTTTTGAAAAGAGAAGCATCTGAGAGCATCGAAATTGAAACTAAATGCAGACAGATAATAGGGTCTATAATGTATGCCATGATAGGAACTAGACCAGATTTGTGCGCAAGCATCAGTTTACTATCAAGATTTCAAAATTGTGCAAGTGAGCAGTTACTCATATCCTTGAAAAGAGTACTTCGTTACATCAAGGGAACCATTGAATTAAAACTTGTATTCAAGAAATGTAATACCAATCCAATCATAGGTTTCGCCGATGCTGATTGGGGGGGCGACACAATTGATCGTAGGTCAACTAGTGGTTTTTGTTTTTGGATTTTTGGATGCTTAGTTGCATGGACTTCCAAGAAGCAAAGTACTGTCGCTCTTTCAACCACAGAGGCCGAATTCATAGCATTATGCTTATGTGTATCCGAAGCGTGTTGGTTTAAAAATTTATTGCTGGATTTGAAGCTTCTAAATGAATGCAAGGTTACTATATATGAAGATAATCAATCCACAATTCGTTCATGCAATTCCCATGAACAACTTAAGCGAATGAAACATTTAGATATAAAGTATCATTTTGTAAAAGAAAAAATCAGCGATGGCATTATTGAATTAAAATATGTTTCAACAACAGATCAATTGGCAGATATTTTGACAAAGCCTTTAAGCAAAATATGCTTTCAAAAATTAAGAGATATAATGCTTAGTTCTTAAATATTTATTCTTATTGTAAATTATAAAAATAATTATTTTTGTATAAGTATGTTTATGTTAAAACAAAAGAATCAATAAATTAAGATACATATGAATATGAACTAATATTTTTGATATTGTTAAATTAAATTGAATGAATTACATAATGTTTATATAACATGATATTTATATTGAATAAAAGATATTATTTAAGTTTGTTACGACTATAAACATTTTATAAACAGGCGAAAAAGCATTTGATTAATACCTTTTGTAATACAATGTATGTAAATTAAATATACTTATGTATTTATATATGAGAAAATTTTGATTGAGGGGGGGTAAAATGGAAGGTGTAAATCGTGAATGTGAACACGACCAACCACAATCAAAATTGTCTTATAGGTGTGGCAGCACTCCTTTCTTTATATATATATATGTATAAGAATTCTATGTATGAAACTTTTTAATAAAACCTCCGCATGGCCGTTAACACAATCTGTTAAGAAAATTGAGTTTATTAATAAAATTATTGGGCTTGGCTTCATCAAAATGCTGTTGATCTACGACAAACACACACCTCCATTCTTAGTTTAATTTTAGTTGATTTGTATTTTAAACTTCAAAACTGTCAACTTAATTTCACAATTTTTTCCAGGGCTGTCAAACGAAATAAGGAAAGCTAATGAAAACACTTTTTCCATAATTTGCGAAATTACCTCATTTGGGCTCTAATGAAAACGCAGTATAAGCCTTAACTACGATTGTACACAACTGGAGCTAGCTGATGGCCATACACGATAGAGCCAAATGGCTCGGCCGAGCCAAATTGCATATTGTGAATGGGTTCGGTCGAGCCGAGTTTATAAATCCACCAGTCTAATTGGCACCGAACCATTTGGCTCGAATCGTGAATGGCCGGCTTAAGAATCGTTTGAAATGTTTATGTACAGTGAGATTTGGAAATTTTGTAGCCGAAATGCGAGATTTCCGTATTACTAGCTGTATTTTATTTTCCCCCAGATCTGATCCGGATTGGATTTGGAAACATAAATACAAGTAATACAAAAACAACACAAGATCCAGGTCTGCTTCTAGATTTGGATTTCGAAATCCATTCTTTGAACACTTCCCTAGCAATATTTTAATTTTATAGGTTGGTACCACTCTTGAGATTTACAGAAAAAACTCAATAAAATTAAAAATTCTCGAAATCAAACAAATGCCGCCATCATTCCAATTTTTTTTTATGAGTTTTTCTTCATTCAATAGAGACGACGCGTCGCGAGGCACGGAATAAATACATAAAAACTATTAACTTAATGAAAATTAAACTTAAAAAAATAAAACTGTTCCATTTTAAACATTCAATACCAAATATTATTTCAAATAATATTTGTGAAAATTTTCCTTCTGTCAATTTTATTGTACAAATAAAGCCAATTGTGAGAAATAAATAAATTTGTGATCCAGTTTGTTTTATTATCATGATCTGATCCGGATTAGATATGGGGGAAAATAAAATGCAGCTACTATGTTTTTGTTCAGGATCCAGAGCTCGAGATTTGAGAGCCCAATATTGAGTTGAGTTGAAATGGTATTGAAATGACATTTATGCTGCTTCTCAAGTTAACTCAACCCAGATTTGTTTATCACAAAACTCGGCTCCTGAAGCGGAGTCGAGTCGGTTCATACTCATTTCAACTCGATGCAGGTATACAAAGGGTCGAAGTGAACTAAGATCTCGCTTAAATACCACATGGAAACGTAGTTACTTTCTCTCTGAGAGAATTTCATTCCCACTTCTCAAAATTAAACAGATTTCCACAAAGCCGCCCGAAAAAGTATGGAACAAAGCTATTATGTATCCACCTTCATTTCAGCCAAAGAGAAATATTGAACTAAATTCTACTACAATTTTTCTTTGCAATGTTGTCTAAACTGTTTTATAAATATCAAACAAGTTGTTTTTTGTTTGAAATAAATAAATACAATTTTAACATAAAATACGATTCCAAATTCACACAAAACATTTTTAATATGTCAGACACCAATGAAGATTCTTCCGGTATTGTGCAGCGTCTTGAAAAACTTAATCAATGGCAAGAAGAACAAAAGAAAATTCTATTCGAAAGACAAACCAATCAGCGAAAACTTCTTGGCCTGGAGCACAGGAAAATGTATGAAACTCTTGGAATTTATCATGCCGAATCGAGTTTCTTAAATGAAGATGATAATGCTAGTAGTGCAGATGAATCAATTTGTAGTGAAACTGATTTGGGAGTTGGTACTCTTGGCCAAACAGTCGATGAAGAAACAATGTCGGATTTTCAACAGGAAACCGAAGCAAAACCAAAACGACCGTTCCTTCGAAGAAAGCAGGGTTTAATTAATCGGTTCAAAGTTGATCCCGATCAATTTCTTCTGAGCAATCTTCCACCATACAAATTTTCTTCCGCTCATCCAAGTTTAAAAAGAAACTTACCAAAGAAACCACCGGAAAAAAGCAAATCACAAAAAGAAATACTACCTATTTCGAAAGCGGTCTTGAAACTGAAAGCATGTAATAAGCCAAAGAAAATTTCAAACCTCGATGCGCTGGAAGAAAAGTTTCAAAAGTCTTTGATTTCATCACAGACCGCTTGTAATTCAACACCAGATATCAAATCTCAGTCATCTTCTATCAAAGAAACGCCAGAACCTATTTCTTGGGCAACAATACTTGATCCAATGAACGTTAAGCCAGTTGAGATACCGTCTTCCAGTACAAGCTGTTTAGAGTCTCACGATAATACCGATAACATAAGTATTTTCGAATTGCTCGAGCAAAAAGCCAAAGATGGTAGCTTTGACATGAATTCTAGTTACATTAAAAGATTTTTGAGAAACACAAGAAAATATTCAAATGACGAAAAAGTTGATTCGTCTATTTCCCTCAAACTTCCGCCAATTCCCTACGAAATACATTCCAGCTCGAAATCCTTGGTTTCAGATTCATCCGATACGGAAATTGAAGAAGAGCAGGAAGAATTAAATGCAGCTACGCCTAAACCAATAGCTAGAGTTAGGTTTTCTGACGACCCAATACCAATAACAAAGCAACCAGAAACAAACCTATCTGCAGCCATTGACAGTAGCGATGCATCGCAAGTCTTCGAGGAATTTAAGAAACACCTTTTTGCCAATCAAAGTGACTCAAACATCACCATCGAAAATTATCAGAGTAACGTTATGGCGCAAGAAATTCTTCAAAAAGCCGATCTTATTCGCACTCGTTTAATTGATCTAGAAGCCGAAATAAATACCTTTAAGAAAAATAACTTGGAATTAGTAAGGTCCAAGCAGGAACACGAACTACACAAGGCCCACTTCGAACAGGAATGCTTAGAAGCTGCAGAAAAACTCAATGATGAGAGAATCCAAATGGAAATCTATTTGCATGATGAGCGCATGAAGATCGAGGAAGAACGCAGAAAAATGGAAAAACAAATTCAACATCAGAAATCACTTAACTCGGGAAAGGAAAAGAGAGAAATAACCAAATTGCAGGAGGAAATCGACATTTTGCAAAAGGAAATGAAGAAAAAAGATGAAGCACATATAGCGGCGCAGTCAAGATTAAGGGCTCAAGTAAGAAATCTGGAAAAAGATATTCGGCAGTTGAATGCTGAAACTGAGATGCTCACCAAAGAGAATAAAAGACTAGAAGCAGAGAATCTAAAGATTAATCGACAAAATAATAATAAAATGCTTCAAGAAATTAATAGGAACATTGCTAAACTGGCTCCCAAGGGGGTAAGATTTGAATCATACATTTACTACAGTTCCTTAAAAATTATTATTATTTTTTCACACATATGCCTTTCCTCTTAAAATCTATGGCTTTTCTAAACTGTGAAGGCGGTTACAATTGCATTCGAATCAACTCAAGCCGTTTTGAGAGTTTGGGTTCGTGACATTTTTATGGTCATACCGTAAGAAAGTTATTGGAAATTGCACTTTTTTAAAATTTGAGAAAAGTGCGATAGATTGTCATGCGGGAGGTCTAGGTTCGATCCCCAGCCTCGCCACGCAATAATTTGAAAAATAAACGGCTACTGCCTCTTGCGAGGAATTGATAGTATCGCTCACATAAGCCGTTCGTATTCGGAAATAAATTGTAGATCCCTTCCATTCCTGCAGACACGTACACAGGAAATGTTGAGAGTCGAAAGTCAATAAGCCCTAGTTCTTTATGAGCTGTTGTGCCATCAAATTTATTTTTTCCTATAAAATTGAAAAATTAATTATGATTTTTCCCTCTCATCTCTACCCTACCAAAACATGAGACGTTTTTTTTCTTTTGCTATTTAAAAAATTTTGAAATGCATTGATTTTTTAACGGTTTTTGGTAAACATTGCCTTGTGTGAAATTTAAAAACTCTGCGCGAATTTAATCTAAAGATGTTACTACTGCAAGAAGTACTAGTTAAGGTGATAAAGAATATGTTTACGTTGTCGGCGAGCCAAAAAATAATATTGTCATTCTTTTTTGAAAGGTCATTTCATTTAGCCAGTTCACGTTTCTAAGATCTCACTGAGATCTCATTGAGCAAGCTCCGTCAGCTCCACTGAGCAGAAAGAGAAACCTGAACAAAATTTCTCCACTAGAAGTCTAAAACAATTTCCATCTCTTTTTTATTAATTAATCAACTGCGACAAAAAATAATTGAGCAAGCGAATCCAAAAAATATCAGTCTCAGTTTTTTGACAGCAAAAGTGAGGAATCTCACTGAGGAATTACGTTCAGATTTCTGAGATTGCTGAGATCTCTGAGATCTCAGTGAGCTTGAGAAACCTGAACTGGCTTATTATTATAACATCCTCATATTAGACCGAGGGAATTCACTTGAATTTCGACCTTGCGAAATGCCCATATTACCAACGGCTTAAACTCAACGAAGTATTTTTGGGAGAAAAGGTTAAAATGAGCCTTATTTAAATAGTCTATAAACTTTTTCGCCGGAAAGGGCGGGACGGGGACCTTGCGTAAATTTACAAACAACATTTATTTTGAAGAAAATTTTTTAGATTTAGATTTTAAAAAATTCAATCGTGAGTGCTTTTATCGGGTTAGATTTCCCCTAGAAAAGTCAAAAATTAATTGACTGCGTTTACTAAATGAGTTTTTTTTTTTTTATAGATGCTCTTCAGATTTATTGCAATAAAAAAAATTTATTTTTTCTAGGTTTCTATTCAGGAAAATTAATACGTTGCATATTTCAATAAATCGAATTTTTGAACAACAACAACTTACCACCAATTGTTTACGAATTAATCCGTTACTATTTTAGATTTTGCTCAAACAAAATTAATATTAAACTTAATAATTAAACTTAATTAATTCGTTCTGATTTAAGACTCCTGTTGCTCACGTGGAAGAAATACCTCCAACCAAAACATCGACGTTTTCAAAGCAGCATTCAAAAACTAAATCAGTGGTTCGACGCCGAAGTGGCGAAATAAAAAGAAAACCGAGTCCAATCAAGCGACAGGACTCTCCTGTGAATAGTTCGGAAGAAGATTTAAGCAGTGTATCTTCTGATGAGGCAAAAGCAAATTCAAAAGTTACGTTTGCAAAGTCACCGACGCCATCAAACCGAAGAACACCAGCAGAAAAAGTAGAAACGAACGAATCTTCAGCAATCACAGCAGATGCCCCATTTAAGCGTGAAATTCGTAATCCTGATGGCAGCAAGGACATTTGGTATCCAAATGGAAACCTTAAGAAAATATCATCCGACGGAATGATAATTCGAATGCTTTATTTCAATAAAGACATAAAAGAGACAAACATTAACGAAGGTACAGTCAAGTATTACTATGCTGAAACAAATACCTGGCACACAACATACCTAGATGGTCTTGAAATTCTAGAATTTCCCAATGGACAAACCGAACATCGTTATAAGGATGGAAAAATCGAAGTGCACTTCCCGAATAATTCAATTAAAGTAACAAATCCATCTGATGAAAATAAATTAGAAGAGTGGCGATTCGCCGATGGAACAAATTTAATTCAAATGAAAAATGGCGATAAGATTCTTTTAATGTCAAACGGCCAGAAAGAAATTCACACGGCGCACAGTAAACGAAGAGAGTACCCGGATGGAACTGTTAAATTGCTGTATCCAGATGGTAGCCAGGAAACGCGATATTCAAATGGGAGAGTGAGACTGAAAGATAAAGATGGTAATCTGGTTATGGATACGGAAAATGTTAAATACTAAAGTAAGTCTGCACTTGATCACGGCTTTGGATTTAAGTCGCCTGTTTATTAGATATGTATTGCTATTGCCTTTTAGTCTATTTAATTTTGTATAGTTTCTGAGCTCAAAGAGAAAAAGTTAAATTAAACAACTAATTTTGATTATTATTTTTTTTCTTTTGTCACTAGAGTTTGAGTTAGAATTATTTATTAGATGAGTTTTTTTTAATTACCGTACTAGGAAAATCAATTTAAATTATAATAATTTTTTAAATGTACTGAATTTTCATCATTCTAATATAGGTGTTTTCGTGAGATTGTCAGTGCCAGTTACTTAATCTTTTTTTTCTAGTCAAACGTTTCTTTCGATAAAGATCAATATTTCTTTTAAATACTTTTTCTAAACGCTTGCACTGTGTCTTGGCATAGAGAAATCATTTCGTTCCGCGTCGTTTTGATCAAAATCTTCAATGTTCGCTTTAAATCGATGTTTCCAGTAGCTTTAACAATTATCATGATTCCGGAAGACGTTTTGCCAAAACAGCACGAGTTTAGAAACAACGACATTACGAATTAATGCTATTATTGGTTTGGCTTATTGGCAGGCTTCGAGATTTTTTTTTTTCGAACGGCTATTCGGGACATTTTTCTGAAATTATGGAACGCAGACCGGTGTTTTGCAATGCATTGTAATGAGGTACGTCTTTGAGTGACATTTTTGACAGATTCATAAGGATTTCTTCCGATATCCTCCGACATCGCGGAGAATTTTCCGCTTCGACGGAATACCTCGAATGTGAATGAAAATTAAAAGTACTAAAAAAAATAACATTTTTTTATAATGTAACTTAAACAACGGATCCCGTTCATAATCCAAAAAAAGCAAGTTCGTTATAAAACGAAAATTCTTTCCATCTGAAAACTTAAGCAGGATTCTGTTTCCATCGGAATATTTAAATCCCGGAAGTTTTTTACTAGGTATCTAAAATAACTGTCAAATTCCGCTAGAAAATTTTAGATTCCTACCGAAAAACTTTTAGCGAAAATTTTGAGTATTTGAGTATTGATGTTCTCAATTTATCAACAGAGAGAAATATTATTCGCGATAAACTTCATCGTAAAATTGGCGAAAAAATGTTGGCTGAAAACAAGTGAACAAAGTTTTTAATTGAAAATTAACATTCACTGAATAGTCTATGCTCATCAGGAACTCAAAATCTTTTGGTAGCACACATAAGTTTTAATTTTGTGAAATAAAATAAGACTTCATCAAAGAACAAAAACAAATTTTATTCAAACTCATTATCATCCTCCTCTTCGGGTGGATCGAAATCACGTACTTTAACATCAGCATCTTCACCATACTGTATAACATTATCAATTTGCATCAATAAATCCTGCACACTTTCCTCGTCGTCTACATTCAACGGAACAAAACGCACCAAACTGAAGTCTTCTATCAATGATCCAATTGCTTGCGACAGCTTATGGTGTTTTCTTCCCCATGATGATTCTTCTGTTATATCACCTAATAAGGACCTTGCATCTGGATCCAAATATTTGTCCAATTGATTTCGAGCAGTCTTGCTCAATAAATCCATTTTTGAGAGGACATTAACGTGAGGCATTTCCAAATTGGCCATTACACTCAATGCTGCCATAGTACCCGATAGAAATTTCGCACCATCAATCATAAATTGTGAATCGACTAAGAAAATTGTACACAAACGGAAGTTCCATGATTCAAGCAGTTTAACTAATTCTTTTCCCATTGTTAAATGAGTAAATAATTCGATTTGACCTGGCATATCGAAGAGGATGTAATCATCATCTGGATCACCTTCCCCTTCGTCATCTGATCCACCGCAAAGTTGACTCCTTAGCCATTCTTGGTTTTGAATTAGGAATTCCAGGCAAAAGACTAAACCACCATTGGGACCGTAGTGAAGCTCTTCGTCTTCCATTGCGTCGTCTAGTTGTATTAGATCACGGATGTCTACAATAGGTTGATAATCAAAGTGTTCTGCAGCTGGATCGAGGTTTACTACGTTGATGGATCTTTTCATGTCTTCAGCATGGCGTTGCATGAAGGCGCAGTATGTAGACTTGGATAAAAAATAAAAAATTTAAATGCTTTATTGTAAATGGGTTATCTTACCTACACACTTACCTTTCCACTGCCTGCTGGTCCCATTACAATCTGAGCATAACGCATTTTGTAATCTTGTATTGTACTATGTACATACGAATATGATCTTTTTTAATAATTCAATTTATTAAATTAAAAACTCTGCTTCCCAGTAGGCGAATTCGAATAGGGCTTTTTAACAAACAGCAATATATCTCTCTCTCGTTCATTTTTAAATGTCAAACTAAAATTCTCGGCACAATGACATTTAAGTGACAACCATTTGAAACTGACAATTTGGTAGAGATCTCTATGACGGTGTTCACATTGGACTCAGATTCACGATTTTTTTTGGCATAAGTCAGTCAGCTCGTGTTCAGACACACACGACCGATTCACTCTGACGTTCAGTAGTCTTTAAAATAAAACACAAATTTTTATTCGCCGGAGAATTTAACTAGAAATTTTTCAATCACAAAATTAATATTTCACTAAAAAAATATATTTCCAATTGAAACAACTTCGATTCTGTAGTATTTAAGTGCCAAACAAAAACTAAATACTAACAAAACACATGTCACAAAAGGAAACGTCAAAAAAAATCCACAAATTTTTAAAAAATTTAAAAAATCCTACCTCACTTGCCTGTCTCTTTCTCACCACAGAGTGGGAACGAGAAAAAGTATATAGACGTCAAAAAAAATCCAAGGAGTAAGTCCAATGTGAACACCGTCTATTGTCAAGTCAAATTTTAACTAGGCCAGTTCATGAAAAATAAATTTGGTTAGTTTAATATTTCACAGCGCGTGAAGATAAGTACTGTGAAATGAGTTTTATACCGCCATTTAATAATTAATATTTTCTCATTTTTTATCTGATAGAGCTTGTAGGCAAACTGAACTGGCAGCCGAGGATTCATATCTTTATATTCAGTATCTTTGCTCCTGCTCTTTCAAAGTGACGGAGGAAAATTACTGAGCGCTCTGAAATATAAACTGCCCAATTGTGTTTATATTTCTGAGAATACGGATTCCTCTGAGATCTCTGAAATATGAACTGGCCAATTATATCTAGGCCCTGTTATTTGGCCAGTTTATATTTCAGAGATCTCGGAGGAATCCGTAGCCTCACAAATATAAACAAAATTTCTAAGTTTTGCTGTCAAAAAACTGAGGAAGGTTTTTTTCAGGATTCGTTGCTCAACTATTTTTTGTCGCAGTAATCAAATAAGAAAGAAAGGAAAAGAAAGTGTTTTTGAGGAATCTTGTCTATATTCAATGCTCCTGCTCTTTCAAAGTGCCGGAGGAAAATTACTGAGGGCCAGTTGTACAAATATTTGATCCGTGGTTCAGGAATTTTAACTCACCAATTTCGGCGGATTAACTGGTTCAACGATGGTTCAGGCATATAATTGGCCTTTAGTGCATATTGGAACCTTGAACCATATCGTTGAACCTCAGTTAACCCGCCGAAATCCGCGAGTTAAAATTCCTGAACCACTGATCAAAATTTAAACCACGATTGTACAACTGGCACTGAGCGCACTGTGAGGATTGTCTGGATAGCGCATCCATACAAGAAAGTTGATGCCATTTGAGAATTGTTATAATATTGAGTTGCCTATTTTTTTGTATAACGGTATAACTGTATAACATAATGAAATGCAAAATTTTTTACAAAATTGCAACTAAAATATTTTAAATTCACTTTTACTATTATTTTAAACTACAAAAAATCAAATTTACAAACAAGTCATGGTTCTTTTGCTTTTTTTTCTTAGAAATTCCACTTTGGTTCTTGCCCCTCGTCGGTTGTAGTAGAATTTTTGAGATCTCAGCAACTTGAACTGGCCTTCTCAGCCTCACTGAACATACCTAAAGTGTTGAGTTGCCTCACTGAACATACCTAAAGTGTTGAGTTGCCTACGTACTTGTCATCAAAGAAACTGAATATGAAGAAATGAATCCTCGGCTGTCATTTGAGTTTGCCTACAAGCTCTATCAGATAAGAAATGAGAAGGTATGTGTAAAAATGGCGGTATAAAACTCATACATTCACAGTATTTATCTTCACAACTTACACATTCACAGTACTTATCTTCACACCACCCTGCTATATTGTTGTTGGATTTCACATCTATTCATCGACACAAAATTAAATTACAAATACAACAATGTAAACAAATGGGTTTTGGAGGGTGAAACGTACGAAGGATTCATTTCTTCATATTCAGTTTCTTTGCTTGTCATCTTCAATTGGAAGTAGAAAAACTGTTATACTTTGTAGGGAATCCACTAGTCAGCTATTACACGTTGACTCTAGAGTCATGACTCTTTTTTCGAATTCCTGTGAGTCGCGTGCTATTACACGCTGACTCTCGATTCATGACTCAAATTTGACAATTCTCTTTTAGTTTTGTTGTCCGTGTTAATGCTCATTGTCTCCGCACCATACAAGTATACATGTGCTCTCGACAAGAAACGAACAGAAATGAAGCGACATGGTAAAATAACGAACAAGAGAAAAGGAAAACGTCAAAAAGAGTCGCCGAAAATTTGGCCCACGACTCTCCGGTTCAAAGATGTTCCATCTCATTCTTTTTCTCTTTCGCACTCATTACTTTTGAAAAGAGTCATGACTCTAGAGTCATCGTGTAAAGCCAGGCGCGCACATGCAACTAAACAGTTTGGTTTCGATTTTGAGTACTATAGGATTATATGAGAGTCCGCGCACATAAACCGGCGCGCACTCCCATATAAGCCCATTGTGCACAAAATCGAAACCAAACTGTTTAGTTGCATGTGCGCGACTGGCCTAATAGTAGACTATCCAGTGTATTATTGGCACCAGGAGTCACGGCACCTAGCAGTCAGTGCCTGAACTACTAGAGGGGGATAAAAATTTTTTCGATTTGACGTTCAATGTATTTTCCATAAGAGAAAATGAAAAAATGGTCTCGAAAACAATAATTTTACTAATTAATTTTATATGAACGGGTATCGGTATTTTAACTGAAAGTGAATCATTAAATGTGTAAGTTTATAAATCAAGTTGAAAATTTATCAATAATATCTGTTATCCGTGTTTAATGTGTAAGCAAAAAGTGTAAACAAATCAACTAGAGAGCACTAGACACCATTTTTTATTCACCTACAATTTAAAGTCTATCAAGTGTCAAGCCAACCATTTTTGTTTTTCGTTCGCAATTATACTTGCAAAATAATTTTTTTTTCAAAGAAAATATAAAATTATTATAAAAAAGTAGGTACTTCTTTGAAAAGATTAAAGGATTGTGCACAATCAATAATATAAATTGGTTTCAGTTTCCCAAAGTAATAGCCTGAGCCGAGTTAAAAAAAAATGGAAAATTTTGATACAACGATGTAAGTTATTTATATTGTAATTTTATATCGTTTATGTATCTATGTTTTCATATTTTCATTCATATTTTAAGGTCCTCGACTGATATCAGTAGCACGATGCGTACAACAACCAAGAAAGACCATCATATATGTGGCGTAAACCAATGCTCTCAACGCAGAGGACCTGGAATAACTTTACACAGATTACCCAAAAAGGTTATGGAAAATAGGAAAACACTTTTAATGTGGAAGGTTGCTCTGAGAATGGGAAAGCCTTTTCCAAAACATTTCCTAATCTGCTCTCGGCATTTTAAAAATGAACACATCAGGTACCCGACTCAGAAATCAAGACAAAACAAAAATGGACAACTGCTGAATTCAGCTTTTCCCACGCTTAATTTGCCAAGGTCTTCTTTGAGCTTGAGGAAAGCGACGGAAACCAAAGCCAGACAACAAAAGCTGAAAAATAGAGGGAAGAAGAAGGAACAAAACGAAGAACTGCATATGTAAGTTTCAGAATTCTATTATATTTGCTTAATAATTTGTATGTAACCTGAGCCGGCTACAGTAGCGCGTTCCCGCTCGTTCCCAGAAAAGTCTTAGGTATTTAGTTTTGATTCTTAACAGTGCATTTAAAAGTACACATTTTTATATCGAAAAAAGGTATCAACCATGCTATAGGACAAACCATTCTTAAGAAACACTGCAAAACCTTTTCAGTTTTTGCTATTCGAATTTTTTAAATTCGATTTGTTAAAAGATTTTGGAGTGTAGCTTTGGGTCGGGGTGTCGTAGAAACGTGGGTAATACCTTTTTGGAATCTGCTTTTGATGCTTAAAAGACAAGCATAAAATTCTTTCACATAAAAGTAGTTTTAAAAAAAAAATACTCTCAGAATACATATACTCATTCCTCTCGTATGTGTATTTTTATGGTGATTTTTTTCAAAACTGCTTCTATGTAAAAGATTATGATGTTTCTTTTTAAGGCATCAATAGCAGATTCTAAAAAGGTACCACCCAGGATTCTAGGACAAACCATTCTTAAGAAACACTCCAAAACCTTTTCGTTTTTGAAGTATTTTTTGCCACAGGTTGTGCTGCGGTACAAACATTCTTCTCAAAAAATCCTAACTGAATCTGAAAATTCTAATCTTCTTGGCACATCGTTCTATATTATTTCAAATCTGTTTATTAGTTCTGAATAGATCGTATGTTTATTTTTAATTTTTTCCTGACCCTACATCACCACCATAGTTGATTATTTGGGAATTCGTAAGGTCAGGTAAGGACTTAAAATAAACTATCGATTTCTCGGACGCTACTGTTATTTTAGTGGGAAGTTCTTGAGAAATTATTTTTAAACTCAAAATCTAAAAAAAAGTTGAAAAGAAAATTCGGATTTTAATTTTCAATGCCTTTATGCTAAAAGTTTATGATTTTTTTTATGTTTAGCTTTCGAAAAAATTGAAAAATTATTTGTTTCCCATATGCATATAAATATTTTTTTTGTTGGGGGGCTGGTGATGCCTGATTAAAGAATATACATATACATATATAAAATATAATATAAATATAAATAACAATGAGAAAATCGTAATTTCGAAAATTATTTGAGATGTTATCTTTCACCAATGCCATTGTTAAACTTATGTTTCAATTAATTTCACCTAGATTTTTGTGAATAACTGTATTTATTATATATGCACACCAACTTATTTACTTCAATTTTAATCAAGCAGCAAAACCATTTTAATGTTTTCTAGACAAAATATCTGCGAAAGTTTTCCTCAAAACGACAATGAAATCGAAACACCTTCTTCGTTAAATGATATAACATGCAAGCAATATAATTCAACTGGATGTCAAACCATTATTCATAAAGCTGATAAATCTACACAAGTGGGCCAAAACGAAGAAATCAGCTTTAATTATATACCTTTTCAAATTTTTCCTGACGAGAAACTAAACACAATGACTGGAATCCCTACTAATGAATTTCTTGAGACTTTAGTAAAGTTTTGTTTGATTCTTCGGCCAACTGAAGCAAGCAACGTAAAGGGGTTCTCAATAAGAAACAAAATTATTCTTACAATGTACAGAATAAAAAATAATGCCACAAACTTTCACATTGCAGCCCTTTTCAAATTGAGCGTAAAAGCATCAAAAAATTATTTCACTGACTGTGTTCAGCTGCTTTCGAAAGTTTTATCATGTTTTATATACTGGCCGTCAAGTCAAGAATATGCTAAAAACTTGCCTCGATGTTTTGAAAAATTTCCAAATGTTGTCACCGTGCTTGATTGCACTGAAATAAAAACGGTGCAATTCCGATGCCTGAAGTGTAAATGCTGTACTTACTCACACTATAAGGGTACTCACACAGTAAAAATATTGGTGGGAATAACTCCGTCTGGGCTTGTCAATTTTATAAGTCCTTCAGTCTCCGGTAGGACTTCGGACAAGGCTATTTTCAACCTGACTGGACTTATAAAATTTTTGAAACCAGGCGATGCTGTGATGGTGGACAAAGGTTTCATGATTGCGAATGAACTGCTTGAAGCTGGAGTCGAAATGATTCGCCCACAATTCATGAATCCGAACAGAGAAAAGCATGACGTCGAAAAAGATAGGCTTATTGCCGCTGCCAGAGTCCATATAGAAAGACGATTTTCCAGAATTAAGCAATACAAAATGCTGTCAGAAAAAGTAACGCAATCAATGCTTCCCTATTTTGATGATATTGTCACGGTTGTGTGTGCAATTTCAAATTTAACTCATCCAATTCTGGACGACAAAAGATTTTAAATAAATTCCTTTTTTTTAAATTTTAACAAATCTATGAGGTAAGAAACAAAATTAACAACAAACTTGAAATCATTTTAGTTAACTGTTTTTTTTCTTCTTTGTTT
Organism: Epistrophella euchroma; assembly: GCA_947049315.1. Lineage (NCBI taxonomy): Eukaryota > Metazoa > Arthropoda > Insecta > Diptera > Syrphidae > Epistrophella > Epistrophella euchroma. The sequence continues at coordinate 115,984,124 of OX346246.1, read as the reverse complement.
CTGGATACAAAATATTTGAATTTGAACTGACTATTTAACTGAGAAAGACAAAAAAGTTCTCAAAACAAAATTTTTTATCAATCAGTCAGTTTTAAAATATTGAATTTGTTAGTTTTTTGTATGTTATCTTTATCGTATTCACCTACATAATGTGCTTATATAAAACATTATGTATAAAAAATATAATATATTAATAATTAACCTTGTATTTAAGAAAATCAAATAAATACCCATTAAAAATAATTTAAGGAATATAAAATCAAAATCAGACTTTTTTTTTAAAGACACTTGAATTAATTTTGCACTTTTAGATTTATTTAGATAATAAAAGATTTGTCGCCAAGTTCGAGAGCGAAGCGAAAAAATTTCAGCACATGTAGCCACTTTTGTTGTTGGTAACAAGAGACGTCTACTTTTGGGGAAAAAAAAGTATTTTGTTTGGCCGTTTTCGAAAACGTATTCAATTTCAAAAATTCAAAACAAAGTTTCGTTAAACGTTATAAGATGTAGATTTATTGAAGAACGAAATGTAGTTATCAATGAATATAAAATAATAATAAGTTAGTAATAAACTAAATAATACTTTTTTGCTTAAATGCAATATATCTAAGCTATGAATTAAATTTAGTTTACACATTAGTACGAAATGAAATCAAGCGAATACCAAATGAAATTCGTTAGAAAAACATTAATGGGAACATAATTAGTTTACGATTTGAACAATATGTATATTTTTTGATACTCAATTGATCAAAGATAAATTAAAAGTTATTTAAATCAAGAGTAAATACGATTATTTACTTTAGTTTAGATTAGTAAAATTTAATTTTCGAATTCAACGTTGACTAAATATTGACAGCGAACCAAAGTGAAGTTTTTTTTATAGAACTTGTTTTTGGCGACCATAAAAAAAGTAATTTTTTATGAAAAGTTTACTTTTTTGCATACAAAAGTTTTAAAAAGAAAAACCAAAAATAAAAAAGAACACTAATTGTAAAACTACACCTTAATAATAAAATCACAATCATTGTATAGGAACAATTTTAAAAGATATCACACACAAACTATAAGCCTGTAGTAGTTTGTAAAATATGCTTAAAGTATATTTTTATTAAATCAGGTATATACGTTTCCAGAAACTTATAGTCTTTTTTAACATTTATAATCACTATGTTGCTTTTAAAATAGGAACTGTATATAACTAAATCACAATTTTCTAAACCTAGAATAAATAACCCAAGCTGAATCTGTCCGTAATATTCATGCTTTTCTTTTAATTGGTGTCTAGAATCAGTGGTTTTAATAAACTTTAAATCCGGCAGAATTTCTCTGGCACTTTTATTTCTTCCGATTAATGGACTTTTAATTTCCACCAGTTTCCACTCATCCCCATTATAGGAAAGCCCATCAGGGCTAACAGCAAAGAGAGAAAGAGTGGGTGATATTACGATACCACAGTCAAAGAGTAAGTATAAATTTCTATATTCTCTTTTGGCACTAATTTCTGATTGATGACCGTATCTAAAAAGAAAACCATAATAGCTATTTTTTTTATTTTTTTAGTATGGGAGAATATTAAAACAAAACAAATCACCGTGTTGCTTCATTTCCCTTGAATGTACTGGAAAAAGTGTTATGTATTTTATTCGTCCAGTCCGGGTTTTTATTTTTTAAATAGGTGAAGAGTCCGTAAGATATACTTGCAGTTATCCTTACTTTGCGCTCTTGAAGCCAAGCAAAAGAGGATTGTGTAATTGTCATTTTACATATTTGGATAGCTTCGTTTTTAGATTTTTTGATGTTTTCATCAAACACTTTCCGAAGATTCTCATTTTTTAAATATTTTTCCATTTGTGGCACAAATTTCAAAATATACCGGTCTTCTTTAAAAAGAAGGTCAAAGAAATCATCCACTTCATTATTTTCTTCCGATATTGCCTCAATTTGTCGTTCCTCTGATTTTGTCCTAAAGCACCTTTTCAACTTGCTGAATTCGGAATCTGGGAAAACTAAAAGGAAATTATGTTTTTTTAGGGCTTACATAAGTTGAAGTGAGTTTACACTCACATTGACACTAAAGCTACGCAATTTTTAAATTTTTATTTGATGAAAACGCTTTTTTAATAAATAAATAAATCTAAATTAGCTGTATTATCCCAGAAAACGAATAAAAATGCACATTCTATACCTATACAATTTCGTTGTATGGGTTCGGGGGACTTCGGATAAAAATTTGTTGGTCAAAAAATTTTTTCTGCGGGACTTAAGCGTACCTTCCAGTCCAATTTTTAAAATTTTGTTTCTCATTTCCGGGGTAACAATTTCTTCTTTCACATTAATTTTTTTCAGTACGTGGCACATATTTTTAATTTCGATACCACCGTGTGCTGATGCCATCTCTTTTCCAATCTTGCCCCATTTTCGTTCAAGCTGTGTAGGGCTTAGCTCGTACAAATATGGGTTCCTAATAGCAAACAAACAAATATTTATGTAGGTAAATGAAATTATTCGTTTGTGTTATTAATACTTACTTTTGAATTGAAATTAAGCAAGCTGCAATATGTTTGCACTTTTCCCCTATTCCAGCTTTGCAATTGCATTGGCATTTCCACTTTGAAACTTCGTAGCCGAGGTTTTCCAAAACAACTTCATGAGGGCGTTCAGTCATATGAGTTGTCTGGAATACATTCCCCAGGAATTTTCTTTTATTTTTTCCAATGATGCCTAAAGAATATATCCACCCGGCATCAACAAGGTTTTCTCCCTCACGAAGTGGTCGCACAGAGTTATGAAAATATTCAAAAATTTGGTGGATTTGAATTTTTATTAAGGTGCCACCATCACCATCACAATCGTCTTGAAGATTTCTAAAAATAAAACGATCAAAAAGAGCAAGCACATCTATAAATCATTTTTTTCTTTTTAAGGCAGAATTGCAAAACAAATTTTTCGAACGGGCACTATTTGTTTGCATTTTTATTTTTGAACTTTTCATTCATTTTTTCATTTTTTTTTTTTAAAGAAACTGATAGTCTTATTACTTAGATTTTTGAGTGTTTAAACTATGTCTCAGTATTTCGAAACAGTCGGAAATATGCTTTATTTAACAAAAAAAATATTACTTTTGTCAAGGTTTAGATCACGTTGTCTAAAGTAAGATAAAAAGTTAGATCACTTAAGCAATAATTAGAAAGGTTTTTAAAAACTTGGACAGCTGTCTAAAGTTAGAAATGTTTATTAATACGACCATGATTGTTTTCAGTTTCTTTTTAAAAAAATGAATTCTTCAATTTTATTGAAAACAAAAAATCAAAAGCATAGTTAAAGATTTACAATAATTCTACAAGAACTACCACCGCAAGTTGTAAAATTATGTAATGCAAAGGCTATAGAGTGCTCCTTCAATTGGTAACATCTCGATTTTCTATTTGGTATGGGTCTTCATTCAGATCGTAGGCCTCGACAAACTGCTCATGGTCCTGCAACTCACAATACAGTTTGTTAGTGCGAACTCTAAAATGACGAATACAAGCGTATCCGTTTGTATTATTCGATGAATCCTGGCAATAAAAATCTGCATCCAAAGTGCATTCAGCTAAATCATCGGACTTCTTCCATGGACATTGAGAATTATATGTTTTCATTATTGCCTTCACCCCAATGTTGGATTAGAATCTCGAGATGGAAACCTCTATCGAACAAGGGGATTCATGAGATATGCATGAAAGGATATGCCATCTTCATTTCCCCTGGGTATGATTCCCGCCCATTTATATATTGTGGGAACTAGGTCAAGCAGAATGACTTTTTGGGTACATTTGGTACCCTAATATCAGTCTCATAAGGCTGTCGTTTGTCGAATGGTTGGGTGCGTTGGCCAATATGATAGCCATTGTCGGATGTGAAAACAATGTATGTGTTGTCCAATTCTGCGGCATTGTTAAGAGCTTATAATGCTCCCAACCATTACATCAACCGCTAGCAATGATTCCCATCGTTTTTGGTCGATTATATCTAAAGTGCTATTAATCAGCCCATGCAGAAAAACGTCCTGATCATCGGTGAGAACCAAAAGAATATTTCGTTTTTGCTGCTTCCATAAATCCAGAGGTGCTCACGTAAGACACCTCAACGACAAGTGACAGAACCACACCAAGTACAACGTTATTCATTTTTCTCAAATTAAAACCGCAACAATTAATTTCAATTAACTTTACAACTTTGTATCTTCTTATTGCGGCATTATTTCCACACCGACAAATTCTTGCAATACGCACGCCAAGCAGGAATATTCGGATGCTTTTGATAATTTGATCTCACACTTACGTATTTGCAAACATATCTAATTTTATCACTAATTTGTGTACGAGTTAAAATAAAATATTTCAAGAAAATTTTTTTTTTATTGGAAGCCGAACACGGAAGGAGAAATTAACAAATAATTTTTTGGCAAACATCTGACAAATTTATCATGCAAACCGTTCATTGCTGTTTTGTTGTTGTTGTGGTCTCGTTTTAAATATCATTTGTTTACATTTTTTGACTCTAAATTTAACACTATTATTTACCTTTTTTAATATATTTTCGACTTGATTTATAAACTTACACATTTAATGATTCAATTTCAGTTAAAATACCGATATCCGTTCATATAAAACTAATTAGTAAAATTAATGTTTTCGAGACCATTTTTTCGTTTTCTCTTATGGAAAATACATTGAACGTCAAATCGAAAAAAATTTTATCCCCCTCTAGTAGTTCACGCGCTGATATGCAGGTGGTGTCGAAAGCAATTTCCCTGGTGTCAATAGAGATCAGTGCAATACACAGAAGGTTGTCACAGTACGCGAACGGAACTTAAATAAAAGTTTTGAATTGGCCGCGTTCATCAGCACATTTGACAGTTCTGAACTGTCATTTTTAGAGCTTCTGATTGGCCAGCAGTCATAAAAATTCAGTTGACGTCGATTGACATTTAGTTACGTTTCTTACGTTTTTTTCTGAATTTTCAGATGAAAAATTCTATCTGAAAATTCAGATGACAGCTAAAAGCAACAAAAAAACAGTTTTTGATCCAGTTTTTTTTTTGGTGTGTGGTCTGATCGTCTGGGTCTTGTATCGCTTTTCGGATTTTGATTTTAAAGTGCAAAAAATAATAAAAACAGAATAAATAATTTCAGACTTTTTTGTGCGTTCAGTGTTACGTTTTTCAGAACTGAATTTTTAGATCTGTCAAAAACGTTGTTATGAACGTGGCCATTTACTTACATATGAACACTGCCAACACACTGATCTCTATAATACACTGGATAGCGCATCCATACAAGAAAGTTGATGCCATTTGAGAATTGTTATAATGTTGAGTTGCCTATTTTTTTGTATAACGGTATAACTGTATAACATAATGAAATGCAAATTTTTTTATAAAACTGCAACTAAAATATTTTAAATTCACTTTTACAATTATTTTAAGTTACAAAAAATCAAATTTACAAACAAGTGACGTTTCTTTTGCTTTTTTTTCTTAAAAATTCCACTTTGGTTTTTGCCCACTGATCTCTATAATACACTGGATAGCGCATCCATACAAGAAAGTTGATGCCATTTGAGAATTGTTATAATGTTGAGTTGCCTATTTTTTTGTATAACGGTATAACTGTATAACATAATGAAATGCAAATTTTTTTATAAAACTGCAACTAAAATATTTTAAATTCACTTTTACAATTATTTTAAGTTACAAAAAATCAAATTTACAAACAAGTGACGTTTCTTTTGCTTTTTTTTCTTAAAAATTCCACTTTGGTTTTTGCCCACTGATCTCTATTGGCACCAGGAGTCACGGCACCTAGCAGTCAGTGCCTGAACTACTAGAGGGGGATAAAATTTTTTTCGATTTGACATTCAATGTATTTCCCATAAGAGAAAACGAAAAAATAGTCTAGAAAACATTAATTTTACTAATTAATTTTATATGAACGGGTATCCATATAATAATTGCAATAGATTAATAATGTATGTTAGTTTGTTAATCAAGAAGAATATATACCGAATACAACTTCTTATTTGCTTTATTTTGCCCATAAAGAATGTAAACAAACGTGTATTGTTGTTGTTGTTTTTCAAAATGGATGAACGTCGGGAGTTGAAACGAGATCATGTGCGTAGTGAGGGAAGGATTTTAGGGGCAAAATAAATTATGGATTGAACTGAAATAGTTTTCTTAACATAGAAGTATAGATAGGTATATTGTAGGTATGTATTTGCATTTTAGTATGTGAAATAGGATAATAGGTATGTTTTATGTTTAGAACATTTTAACGTAAAACTTTCTAACAGAATATAAAGAAAACTTAAATAATTAATAGATACGGTAAATTTTTAAACACAGGATTGGAACAGCTTTTTAAGGGAACACATTTATAATTCACTTAAAATGTTGTTATTATTCTTGCTAAATTTTTGATTCTATTTTAGCTATTGGGAGCTTTTCTTAGCATTAAAATTAAATTTTGTAAAAAGTACAAAACAAAGTAAAAAATAATTTTCGGCATTATTCGATTTAAAAAAAACAAAAAAAATTCACCAAAAAAAATAGTTTCATGTATTTTCATAATTATGGGCAAAATTTCTTTAAAATTATCAAACACATTTTACACAGCACAAAATAAAAACAAAACATATTTTAAATAAAACTGGCTACGCCTCTGCCTTGCTTTTTCCTTAACTGGGTATCGTTGTTGTTGGTTATCATTGTGAGGATGATTTGTTTACACTTTTTATCTATAAATTAAAGTATTCTAGTTTTTAGTTTCGATATATTTTAAGCTCGATTCACAAACTCACGTGTTTTATTATTACATTGCAATTAAAATACCGATACCCGTTCATATAAAATAAATTATTAAAAATAATGTTTTCCAGACCATTTTTTCGTTTTCTCTTATGGGAAATACATTGAATGTCAAATCGAAAAATTTTGTATCCCCCTCTAGTAGTTCACGCGCTGATATGCAGGTGGTGTCGAAAGCAATTTACCTGGTGTCAATAATACACTGGATAGCGCATCCATACAAGAAAGTTGATGCCATTTGAGAATTGTTATAATGTTGAGTTGCCTATTTTTTTGTATAACGGTATAACTGTATAACATAATGAAATGCAAATTTTTTTATAAAACTGCAACTAAAATATTTTAAATTCACTTTTACAATTATTTTAAGTTACAAAAAATCAAATTTACAAACAAGTGACGTTTCTTTTGCTTTTTTTTCTTAAAAATTCCACTTTGGTTTTTGCCAAAGCCTCATCACTGAACATACCTAAAGTGTTGAGTTGCCTCACTGAACATACCTAAAGTGTTGAGTTGCCTTCGTACTTGTCATCTTCAATTGGAAGTAGAAAAGCTGTTATACTTTGTAGGGAATCCACTATCCAGTGTATTATTGACACCAGGTAAATTGCTTTCGACACCACCTGCATATCAGCGCGTGAACTACTAGAGGGGGATACAAAATTTTTCGATTTGACATTCAATGTATTTCCCATAAGAGAAAACGAAAAAATGGTCTGGAAAACATTATTTTTAATAATTTATTTTATATGAACGGGTATCGGTATTTTAATTGCAATGTAATAATAAAACACGTGAGTTTGTGAATCGAGCTTAAAATATATCGAAACTAAAAACTAGAATACTTTAATTTATAGATAAAAAGTGTAAACAAATCATCCTCACAATGATAACCAACAACAACGATACCCAGTTAAGGAAAAAGCAAGGCAGAGGCGTAGCCAGTTTTATTTAAAATATGTTTTGTTTTTATTTTGTGCTGTGTAAAATGTGTTTGATAATTTTAAAGAAATTTTGCCCATAATTATGAAAATACATGAAACTATTTTTTTTGGTGAATTTTTTTTGTTTTTTTTAAATCGAATAATGCCGAAAATTATTTTTTACTTTGTTTTGTACTTTTTACAAAATTTAATTTTAATGCTAAGAAAAGCTCCCAATAGCTAAAATAGAATCAAAAATTTAGCAAGAATAATAACAACATTTTAAGTGAATTATAAATGTGTTCCCTTAAAAAGCTGTTCCAATCCTGTGTTTAAAAATTTACCGTATCTATTAATTATTTAAGTTTTCTTTATATTCTGTTAGAAAGTTTTACGTTAAAATGTTCTAAACATAAAACATACCTATTATCCTATTTCACATACTAAAATGCAAATACATACCTACAATATACCTATCTATACTTCTATGTTAAGAAAACTATTTCAGTTCAATCCATAATTTATTTTGCCCCTAAAATCCTTCCCTCACTACGCACATGATCTCGTTTCAACTCCCGACGTTCATCCATTTTGAAAAACAACAACAACAATACACGTTTGTTTACATTCTTTATGGGCAAAATAAAGCAAATAAGAAGTTGTATTCGGTATATATTCTTCTTGATTAACAAACTAACATACATTATTAATCTATTGCAATTATTATATGGATACCCGTTCATATAAAATTAATTAGTAAAATTAATGTTTTCTAGACTATTTTTTCGTTTTCTCTTATGGGAAATACATTGAATGTCAAATCGAAAAAAATTTTATCCCCCTCTAGTAGTTCAGGCACTGACTGCTAGGTGCCGTGACTCCTGGTGCCAATAGAGATCAGTGTGCCAACACTGCTCACCATTTCACAACTCAAACGTCAAAAGTAAAAATTGCAAATACTTGAAATTGAAAATAGAATACATTTAATTTTAATATTGTTTATTAACTAATTTAGCTAATATTACAAAAACAGATTAAACTATCCATAAAGTATTACAAGATGCCGGTGAGAACATAAAAAAAAATAATAAATATAAACATCGGGTGCGGTTCTTTTCATACATAGATGATTGATGAACTGAATCAGATTTTTTTGATAAACGCAGCTTATATGACTATAGTTTAAATACATGTTTTCTTATTGAATTTTTAGGCCTATCATTCCCAAATCAAAGAATATAAGCAATCAGTTGGTAACATGGCTATTCTTCCACTTCGTACTCAATCCCGTGGTCCAGCTCCTAGCGCCGACATCGAAACCGATATAATCGATGAGTCACTATACTACTTCAAATCGAACGTATTTTTTCGTACATACGAAGTTAAGGTAGGTTCATAGAAAAATAAATGTATTCTTCTGCTAAATTAAAATCAAAACAACTCCCATTACATCTCAGAACGAAATCGATCGAGTTCTTATATACATTACTCTTTACATCACTGAATGTTTGAAAAAGCTTCAAAGGTGTTCAAGCAAAAGCCAAGGGCAACAAGAAATGTACAGCCTTGCTATTTCTAAATTTGATCTGCCTGGTGATGCAGGATTCCCACTAAATTCAGTTTATGCCAAGCCATCTGGACCAGGTGACGCAGGTAAACAGTCTTTTTGATAGTGGTCGTACCCCAATAAAGTCATTCACCCCATTTCCAGATCTTATGAGGCAGTATCTACTTCAACTGCGACATGAGACAGGCAGCAGAGTATGCGACAAAGTTTTTTCAGACGACGGTAAGCCAAATAAATGGTGGACTTGCTTTGCCAAAAAGAAGTTCATGGAAAAGTCTCTCTCTGGACCAGGCCAATGAAAACTTCGTTTTATTTTTTGTATGTTAAAGTATTTCGTCAGCATTAAATATATTAAACCAATTTTAAATTGGTAACACCAACAAATTTTTTTATTTCGCAAACGTTTTTGAAAGTTAATGGGGATCTACAAGCTTTTGCATGAATACAGTTATTTTTATGTATTATGTATATTGGTTATTTATTTATATCACTTAATCATTAATTTCCCCATTCCTTAACATTTTAACGGTAGAGATGATCGGCTTGCAAGTTTGAAGCGATTTCAGACTCCCATTTATCACCGTTATTTAAAAGCTTTTCTTTGTTGTACAGCAACTCTTCGTGTGTTTCTGTAGAGAACTCGAAGTTGGGTCCTTCAACAATAGCATCAACGGGACAAGCTTCCTGAAACGCAAGAATGATTATGTTTTTAAATGCAACAATACAATTATAAGTTCTTAATTATGCGGCTTTTTTACGGTTGATGTACATAGCTAAAAGGCTAAGTTAGTACTTTGAAGAGACAATAGATTGGCAAAGGGTATTATTTTGTTGAAGCTAAAAGGGATCTAATTTTTTTTAATTTATTTAACTAAGATAACAATAGTTGCTCATGTAGTAGCCCGTGGCGTAATGGTTAGTGCGATGGACTGGCATGCCAGAGGTCTGGGCTACTGCCTTTTGCGAGAAAGTGACAAATTCTCCAAGAGTATCTATTGTCACAGAAAAGTTCCGCTCACCTTATCCGTTCGGATTCGGCAATAAACTGTAGGTCCCCTCCATTCCTGTAGACACGCACACAGGAGTGGTTAAGAGTTGTAAGTCACTAGGCCCTGGTTCTTCATGAGCCGTTGTCCCACCAATTTATTTATTTATTTAACAATAGTTGCTCAAAAATATTTAACAGTTTTATGGTATATATTGTTAATTTTAATAGAAAAAAAGTAGGTATCATGCGACTTCATTGAATTTTACGAACATAATGCAACGAAGCTGCAATCAGAGTTGTCGCCGGAGCTAGACAAGTATCTCTGTATTTGTATTTATTCAAATAATAGTTTGATCTTAAGATTTGCATACACACAAATATAAAAGGTAATTAGAAAGAAAGAAAATGAAAAGAAAAATGCACCAAATCCAACAGAAAAAGTAAAAAATCATGTCATCGAGAAATGTGCGAAGACATTTTTTTTAAAGAAACTACATTATCTGAGTTTCGAATTTGGCATGGTAGCGAATTCCATAACCGAGATGCGTTGACAAAGATCTGTCGTCCTGAAGTAAGACATGGAAATCCAGGAATTATGATTTGGTTTGGTCTTCTAAATAACGAGAACTGGAGTCTATTGCGAAAGTATGAAATTTGGTGCGTTTTGGTTATATTAAACTTTTTATAAGAACCATATCATCCTGCTATATGTATTTGAATGGACTTTATTCAAAACGAATTGACTGTTGGATTTTTCTACATTAATAATAATCATCATTTTTTAATTATATAGGTATGCTTGTAAGTTATAAGGACTTTTAAATATAACATTATTTGCACGGCACTAGTTAGTGTGAATAGGATGTGAAATATTTTTTGCTAGGACTAGTTAGAAGGATAGGAAAGAATTTTGTTTGGCACAGTCGAAACTGGAAGTAGGTAGGTATATCGAAAAGAATAATGCCCAGTAGGGGGCTCGGACCCACACCACGAGTAAGTCAATCATGTGAGGATGAGTGAAGATGGAGACATAACTACAAATGCCACGATTGTCAGGAAAACCAATAAAATCGTACACAACGAAATTAAATAATCTAAAATAAACGGCATAAGTACTACCTGACAGAATCCACAGTATATACACTTGGTCATATCAATATCGTAGCGTGTTGTTCGTCGGCTTCCATCGGCTCGCTCTTCTGCTTCAATTGTAATGGCCTGAGCAGGGCAGATAGCTTCACACAGCTTGCATGCAATGCATCGTTCCTCCCCGCTCGGATAGCGGCGAAGAGCGTGTTCTCCACGGAATCTTGGACTAAGAGGTCCCTTTTCAAATGGATAGTTAATAGTAGCAGGTTCCTTGAAGATATGCGCCAAAGTGACACCAAAACCACGCAAAAGTTCAGATAGGAAAAGTGTTTGGGCAGCTCGATCGGTGACGTCGTCGAGTTCCATGCTTAATTCTTTGTTGTTCACAAAGATATATCCTTTGGCGGGTGGTAAAATATCTTTATCCCTTGAAGAGTACATCCGAATGTTTTTAGTTACGCCCCATCGTCCTGCAAAGGTTTGAATATGTAAAATCCTTTTATAATAGCAAATTTAGGTTTGTTGATGACATAAGAACCCATAACCTATTTATGCAGCTAAGCAAAACAAATTATGTTTATAAAATGTACACTACATTAACTTACCGTATTTAGCTAGGGAAAATATTTTCATTGTGGACATTTTTTATAAGTTTATGTTAAGAATATTTTCGATGATCAAACAACTCAAAAATTAGTATTTTATGGAAATTTGGTCCACAAACTTATATTTTGGAAAACCCCGTCGGCGCTCTAACTGTCAGTTTGGTGCTTGGTTTGACATGCAACTGTGTTGTGTTGCTAGATTGGTATTTCTTTTCGAAAAGAACTGTCAGCAGATTTATTCGAAAACTCGTGAAGCCAAAACAATTTTAGCTTTGTTCAGTGAAGAAATAGTCAGAACAGAACAACAGACAGAACAGAACAACAACTGATTTTGACATTTCCCACAAATCCTGTTCTAATGTCGTTTTCGATTGGATTTTCAGAGTGTTTCACTCCTTTTTGATTCCAATGGAATATGAAAAACTCTCTTCCGTAATATGTGTATCTATGTAGAAGTTAAAACTAAAATGAATTCTTCAATAATTTTAATTCCGGAACATCCCAAGAAGAATAATTTACTATTTTGACAATTAATCCAACACATACTTTAAAAAGTATGTGTGTTTTCAGAGTGCACTCCTAGCACTCCTTAATGAAATCCGGAGCGAAAAAACACTCCTAAATCATCACTCCAAACAACAAATGGAAGGTTTTTGGAGTGTTGGGAGTGTGGATGGAGTGAAAAAAGAGTGCTAGGAGTGACCAACGGAAAACGACATAAGTTGTTCTACCTCAAAAGCAAGTACAGAAAAACCTGCTTTAAACTGTTCCAAACTGTTCCAAACAGACTCACTGAACAGCAAGTCAGAACAGTTTAGACGAGAAAATTTCTCACTGAACAGCAAAATCCTGTGCCGAGATTTAGCTAATGGCGAGTGAGTGAGATGACTCACTTTTCATTGAAAATCGATTTTGCTAGTAAAAGTGAGTGAGTAGGCGAGTGAAATGAAACGTCAGTTTACTCGCCGGATGTTTCAGCGGTGACTTGGTGTATATGTTGGTAAATTTCCACTTTTGCATAAGTATGCGTTTTTTTCCAAAGGAATTTCAACATACCTATTCACGTATGTGAAACGAACTAGCAAAACAACAATGTATGTAGGTAAAAATGAGTATGCAGCACATAAAAGATTTGTTTTTTTTTTTATACAAACATACATTTATGTAAAAATGATATTTGGTGAACATTTTTAATTTGTTATTTACATTTTATTTGTAGGTATAAATTTTTTTAACACAAGTGAAAAATATAATTCAGCATCGCAAAGACGACCCCATCAACTTCGTGAGGACTAACTACAAAACTTTGGAAGAATGTTTAGGAGTGGGTAGGGCACACTAACTTCACAATAAAGTCACACATTAATTAAATTTTATTTTCCTAAGTTTTTCGATAAAGTTTAATTAAAATAAAAATACAAAATTGAAAAATTAAACCTCAAACAAACAAAACCAAAGACAACGAATTAAAAGATAGCCTTTGTTTATGACATTTCATGTGTTCGAAACTTGATTCGAAATTACTCATTTCACTTTATTAGCTAAATCACTTTTGCGAATGAAGTGAGATGAGTCGGCGAGTAAGGCGAGTCATCTCACCTCACTCGCTGAAATAGCTAAATCTCGGCACTGTTCTTTTCTGTTCTAAACTGTTCCAAACTGTTCGGGACAGCCTCACTGAACACTCCTTTTGATTTCTTGGACACAAACGTTTAAGTAGGGTACACATTATCGATCGATATTGCATGCTAGGCAATTGCTCATGGAGGCTACTCATAGTATTCTAAGAGCCAGTTGTACAAATATTTACTCCGTGGTTCAGGAATTTTAACTCACAAATTTCGGCGGATTAACTGTGGTTCAACGATGGTTCAGGCATGTAATTGGCTTTTAGTGCATATTATAGAACCTTGAACCGTCGTTGAACTTTGGTTAACCCGTCGAAATCGGCGAGTTAAAATTCCTGAACCACGGATCAAAATTTAAACCACGATTGTACAACTGGCACTAAGGGCCAGTTGTACAAATATATTTGATCCGTGATTCAGGAATTTTAATTCACTAATTTCGGCGGATTAACTGTATTTCAACGATGTTTCAGGCATGTAATTGGCTATTGTACATATTTGAACCTTGAACCACCGTTGAACCTCATTTAACCCGCCGAAATCGGCGTGTTAAAATTCCTGAACCACGGATCAAAATTTAAACCACGATTGTACAACTGGCACTTAGTGCTCTCTTCTGCGAAAAACTACACATTTTTTGCGTACACGAACACAAATTGAGTTAAATTTGTAGAAATTCGTACAAATTCGTAGATTTGGAGAGTACGCGATCGAACCTCATGTCAACCTTAGAATATAAAATAAAAGGAAGTGCCCTTAGACGAAAAAACTGCTGTATTTTTTATAATAGTATGAGTTATCACTAATGCGAATGCATTACCTCAGGGACGGAGTGTTGTTTGTTGGAAATCTACTAGGGCTCTAGAATAATCATTTGTGTTGTTTTGCACATTGAATTGTTTCTAAAAATAAATTCTTACTTTTGATAATAATTCAGTAGGGCGCCAAGAAAGTTAAGGGTATTGTTTTCTGAATTCATGTTTTCCAATTATTTTATATTTTCCAGTAGTACATTCAAAACATAATTATTTTGTATCAATAAAACAGAGAAACCAGCAACTAAAAATGAAATGCCGGTTTTAAATTTATAAATTTTTGATTTATTTTAATATCATTCAAACTGTAAAAGAAATAATTTTTAATTTTAACTCTTATTTTATTAAAATTGATACATTCATTTTAAAATACACATAAACTAATAAAATGTTTTCAAATACATATAGGTAAACATATTGACATAGGCACAAATTTAAAACAAACAAAATCAAATTTAGTAAAAGAAAATAATTTCCTCATATAAAGGGCACTTATTCACTTATGTCGAGTTCCTTTTACCAAAAAAATTCGATTTTTTTTCTAAACAGAATCGATTTTTTTCTTTTAATACAAGGGATCTGTCCAGAAAAGTCGATTTTTTTTTCTAAACAAATCGACTTTTTTCTTAAAAGGAATTCGAAATTAATTTAAAACTAAAACTTTGAAAACCAATAAATCACATCACTTTCTTTAAAAAAAAATAAAATAAAACGCACTGTTAAATAAGAAACACATTCTTCTTTGTAGTTTCACAAAATTTCACACTGCACTTCATGTTTTTTTGTTACTTATGATACAAACAATTCCTAACGTTATCACCATAAATAGTTGATATTTTCTAAATTATTAGTTATTTTAATAATAATCCTTAACTTGTATAAGTTTTTTATTTCTTTTTCTTTTTTTTTGGTTCACGCACTAAAGCCCCATTCACATTAGAATGACGCGAATTAAAGAATAAATGGGATTTTAAAAATTTTAACTTAAATTCTTCACAAATTTAAATAAAATGATAGAAATGTAAGCCATTGAAAATGGATGTTTACAAATCCCCAAAACGTTCACTTTTTCCCCATTTCGGTGTTTACATTTACCCATGGTAGGAACAAAATGTGGTAAATTTAAACGGACAATAACTTTAAAATTTAGTAATGAAGAAGAATAAAAACAAATAGCGTGCATTACCACTTATATTTACTTCTTTGAAAATAAAGTTTAACTTAATTTGATGGCCTTTATTCGTTTTGCAACAGTTTTAATGAGCACTGAAAAAACCTAAAAATGCAAAAAAAAAAACCAATGACATACGTCATTGAACAAAATACAATTAGCCAGTTCACGTTTCTAAGATCTCACTGAGCAAGCTCCGTCAGCTCCACTGAGCAGAAGGAGAAACCTGAACAAAATTTCTCCGCTAGAAGTCAAAATCAATTTCCATCTCTTTTTTATTAATTAATCAACTGCGACAAAAAATAATTGAGCAAGCGAATCCAAAAAATATCAGCCTCAGTTTTTTGACAGCAAAAGTGAGGAATCTCACTGAGGAATTACGTTCAGATTTCTGAGATTGCTGAGATCTCTGAGATCTCAGTGAGCTTGAGAAACCTGAACTGGCTAAATTAACTCTTTGATAGATAATGCCTTCCACGCGTTAGCATATTGAAAATATAATAGGGGTATTCACGATCTAGTGCAACTGGTCTAGTATGGTTGTAAAAGTTCAAAAGTGTAACATTTTCTTACACTCCAACAACAAAATATACTGAATACAATCTTACAACACTCTTGCACTTTTTACTATACCTCAACCCTATTGCAACAGAAAAATACAACGGTGTAAAATAACATACTAAATTTCAAATTTTTTCTATCTCATAAGAACGAACTCTGAAAATTTCATCAACATAGTTAGAGCCGTTTCCGAGAAACCAATTATATATATATATGTATATCAGTGGCGTAGCATCCATATAACACGATTCCTGTCGAGTTACCTTTTGAAATTCTAACTTGAAGCATTTAACCACGTTAATTAAATATCGAGCAACATGAATCTAAACGAAAAGACATAATAATATGTGCCCATACCTCACTCCTGCACACGCACTTGAGATTTTAACAGCCCATCCAACCATAACCCAAACAGACAATAGTCAAACACATATCAATATGTGTACTTTTGTTCTACTCAACGCACGCAAACACAAATCATCATTAAAAAAAGATAATGTCTATCTTCTCGAACTTCACAATCTACATACCACCACATCATAAAAAAAAATCCTACTTCCCGCTGGAACTGGACTGTAATACCAATTTGTTCTGTTAGCTTTTGTTCCCTTATCATTTATTCACCGACAAAATTTTCTTAAAGCCTAGTATACAGTTCCTCCGGCGTGCACTCCCATATAAGCCCATTGTTCTCAAAATCGAAACCAAACTGTTTGGTTGCATGTGCGCGCCTGGCCTTAAAGGCACTTTTATTATGCGTTGAGCTCATTGCAAATTTAAACTTTAATGGCTTAAAGTACATAGGTATACAAAATTGGTTTTAATATGGCTTTATCGGTTGAAAGCAGATTTGCAATAAACATTCAGCCTTAATGTGCTAAACTTCGGGGGGAATGTTTATTCGAAAATCAGCAATTTTGATTCTACTAAACTTTCGAAGGGAAACATATTCCCTGTCGGCAACATAGTTTCCCATTTCCATAAACGAGCGAATCAATTAGCTCTATTCAAAACTCTCATTTTCACATCCGCAAATAATTTGTTGCGTTTGTCATAGAAAACACAAAGTTTTTTTTTTTTAAATATGTATAAGTAAAAATGGAAATATTTTTTTTTTATACTAAATAAATTTTGAACACAAAATCAAGTTTATAACACGCTTAAGGCTCTCCCAAACTAACGCGATTAATCACCGCGACAATTGAAAACAATAACAACAACGTGTTGTTTTGTTTGACAATCACGTGTTTTTATTGTTGTTTTCTTTTGTCGCGGCGATTAATCGCGTTGGTTTGGGAGAGCCTTTAATCTTTAACAACACCGTGCTGATAATTAAAAAAGTTATAGTGGCGCCACAGCTGGTGAAAGACCATGGTCTAGAGACTTATAACTCCCAACGGTTCCTGTGTGCATGTTGTTTGACAGGAATGAAAGGAACCTGCACGCCTGAACGGCTAAGATGAGAGGCACTTCTACATTAAACAGCTACTCTTGAAGAATTTGTCACTTTCTCGCAAGAGGCAGTAGCTCTTAAAAATTCGTTTTTGTGTTTATGTAGATGGAAGCGGCTCTGGAATCAAACCCATGACAGTCCGAGATACTAATCATTACGCCACCAGCTGACGATAATTGCTTCCTTCAAAAAGTTACAGAAAGACATCCAGCTATTGTTTTGTCCAGGTTGAGGCTGTTCTGAAAAGAAGTTCATAATGTTATATTTGTGTAAAATAATGGTCAAATTAATAAATTTCCTTAATTTTTACGTATCATCGAGTAACGACCATAAATTTGATTTGTTATTAAAAATAATTTTCTTTTTTCAAGTATATTTTTTAATTATGAATTTGACATTTCATAAAACTGAATATTCGAAAGATTCGAAATAAGGGTTGGTGTCCCCGATGTTTAACAGAATTCATACGATGAGCGAACGTGAATCGTTCAAGTTAATTCCGTTTAGCAGAATAGGGCTGATTATATTTCAGGTAGACATTCCTAATTTACGTTTGGGGGTGACTAATTTTTCTTCGGCTCACCATTTGAAATAATCCTCGCCACGCCACTGATGTATATATATATAGTAAATATACAAGAATTGCCCATTTAAAGTAATACAGATATCTCACATAATTTGCTTCCAAAAATAGATAAACAATTGATTTTTTTTATTAACAAAATATAAAAATTTTCGAAAAAAAAAGAATCAATTTTTTGCCCATTGGAAGCCGAAAATTGTCAAAATCGTTGACAGATAAAAAAAATCATTTTTTTGCCACCCAAATCGCCATCTTGGGATTTTTGTGACTATCATCTATTTACATATATTCTGTTGCGGGGCAAGAGGAGAGGAAGGTGTTGGTAAAGCGGAAGGGTAGGAAAAGGAAGAGGAAGGAAAGAGAGAAAGGGAGTGTTAGGAAAGGAAGGTGGAATGTTAAGTCCCGGGGACGCGGCCTGCTTGCGGTTGCACGGCGTCAGCTCGTCGGACGGGAGGGGATCTTGTCCCCGGAAACCTAACCTCGCCTGCAAACAAAAACATAAATCAGGCCTGAGGAAAACTAGGGGAAAAGTTACGGACTAAAAAACTGACGGACGGACTATTGACACATCAGGGCACTGCAGATGTTGTCGCAGTGTGGCCATTACCCACCCAACCTTAGGAATCCTTGGCCATTCTTGGATTCCCCCAAAGATGGTGGATGATCGGTTTCAGATCATACCATCTTCACCGAAACTCAGCTACCCTTGGCACCCCTGAAAAATAATCTTCAAAAATTCATGTTCCTTTTATCGAACAGGGAAACAAACTTTGAATCTTTTCTTCTTTCAGACGTTTTGCGAAGCTTTATTCAATACATTACTAATTTTTTAAAGAATTTTTATAAATAATTTGTATAACGAGCAACTACTAAATAAACCGAAAAAGAAAAAAAAACAAATTTTTTAGTGATGTTGAAACAATCAGAATTAAAATAATCAAAATTGGACATTAAAACAAAAGATAATGCGACAAAAAAAAAAAACAGTTCCTCGCAGTGTCGAAATAAAACTAAGACTTGTACCCCTTTTTGGTATCTAAACTTTCAGAATAATCAAAAAAGCGCTTCCGTGGCTTTCTCCTACCCCTAGAGAGCTCTTTGGAGGTATCCTCAGATAAACCAGGACCAAACAAAAAAAAATTTTGACAACTCGCGTAGACACTCCTAAGAAACTTGGTTTTTTCTTCACTTACAAATCAAACTTAATCACAATTAAAGATAAATTTAAAAAAAATATAAATATCAAGGAAAATTTTCAAAAAAAGATTGAAGCTTCGACGTCTTTAAAATTCACTTTTGTTTTTATAAGTAAAGGACAAACACAAACACATAAATTATTTTTTTTTTTTATAATTTCATTTGAAATTTCTTATTTTTATCTTTTTCTTCTTTCTATTTTTTTTTCTAGCCTATGACTCACTGACTTTTTGTTCGTATACTTTCAGGAACTTCCTTGTTTTTAAGGCGGTGGAGCATTAATGGTGGAACGAAGAGATTTCACGCCTAAGCGGCAATGTGCACCAGGACAATTTTTGCCTTCAACTCCTGCAACGGTCAGGTGAAATCCGTAATTAGTCGCTCACTCGAAAATGGCCGATGAATGATTGGGCTGGCCAAGGGACACCACAATAAACCGGGTACCGGAGCACCTCAAATCCGGAGCAAAAAGTCGGAACAGAAAAGATCTTGTTTTAATAATGTGAACAGGAACACTCGGGATAAAAAAAAAGGTGGCGGCCCGTACTGGAGTACTTATAAAGGGCCACCGAGGATTTACCTAAAATTTTACCACTTCTTATTCACTTTTCAATAAAAATTTCCTTTTTAACTCACCACTTGTTTTATTTTAGATAAATTTAAATTAGATCTATGTATATAAGAAAAAAAAACGATACAAAAATGACGTTGGCTGATTGATGGCACTAGTTGGTTAGATTCTAAAAAAAAAGGACAATTGAACCTTTTATTTTTTTCCAAGAAGCCGAATTAAAACTAAAAAAACGTACCGAAATTTATTTAATATTAATTTTACTTAGGCATTTTTAACCTCTATTAAATTTTATTTCATTTCATTTAAAATACATTTCTTTTCGAATTTGATTTAATTTTTGCTTCAATTCAAAACTGGTCGTTTTGACGTATCGAATTTCAATAAATCGAGGTATGCGAACTCTATTATCCCGCCAAACCTTGTCCCACACGAAAGAACGAGACAGATCTTCGCCGAGCCACGAGAAAAATATTTCCTTACAAAAAACATAGTCGGATGATTCTCCTCTAACTGGAAAAACATCATCCGATCCACATCTCTGAGTATAGCGCACACTAAAAATAACAAAAAAAACATGTGTACATGTGTTAACACCTGTTGCCTTTGTATGGGTGAACAACCGAATGACTTCTATTTTTTTTCACATCAAATTTTGGCGGGGGGCATGTTCAACGATGATGGAACCAAGTAAAGGAACGTAGCTATTAGCTGACAGATGGGGTTGGAGATAATTTTGGTTTTGTAATGCTTAAGAGGAATAAACGTTAATATTATTAAGTTATGAATGCTGTGTTAATTCATCAAAACTTACTTCTTTTAATTTATTTCTCCGTATAACAGTTGACAACTGCAATCGCAACTATAAATAAAGCGTATGCTTTGAAACGACACGAAAATCGTCGCCTGTAAATGTGAAGGGACGACGACTAAAAACACGAAAGAACAGGTACTACGAAAACTAAGGATTGTATGGAGCATTTAATACATAAATGGTAATAGAAAAAAAAAAACAATTTAAGTTTGACATTCCGTACAACGCGCGTCAAAGCGCGCGTGTATTTTGTTCAAACACAACATTGTGAATTGTGACGTTTGGGCGAAATGCCCAATCTCTCACTTCTATACATATTTATCTGTGGCTGCTCAACATGAACATCAGAACGTAAACAAAAAATACAAAACTAGCATTGACAACACGCAAGGTAAGATTAAATTTTATTATTTCTATTTATTTACGTCGAATTCCTTTTACCAAAAATAATCGATTTTTTTTCTAAACAGACTCCATTTTTTTCTTTCAATACAAGGAATTTGTCCAGAAAAATCGATTTTTTCTTCTAAACAAATTGATTTTTTTTTAAAAGGAATTCGACATTAGGTTTTATATTAGGTTCGTTCGCGTACTCCCCAAATCTACGAATTTTTACGAATTTCTACAAATTTAACGCAAATTGTGTTCGTTTACGCAAAAAACGTGTAGTTTTTCGCAGAAGAGAGCGCTCTCGAGAGAGTACATTATTTTCCCTTTCTGCTAATTTCAGCCCAAAGAAATTCTTCGGGCAGAAATATGAGTTTTGTCAAAAGTCACTTTGATATTTGCCAGAACATCTCTTTTCTTATACTCCTCTGTTTTATTTAATTTAATGTAATAAATTAACTTTTTCTAACTTTTTTATTTTATTTTGAAAATCTTTTCAAAGAAATGATGACGAATTTATTTTTTTTGTTTTCAAATATTTGACGTTAAAAAACCGGTAAAATTTATTTGTTCAAAGCGTTCGTGTACTATTTTGCATTTTTACTTCTCTCTGAGAGAATTTCATCCCCACTCCTCAATATTTGATAGACTGTGAATTTTAGTGCAGAAAGTACACGAACGAAGCTATTGTTAGTAATTTTCATTTATATTCTCTCGCCTCCTAGGTCCCGTCTACATCCAAATTGGACTATTCAACAGGCGGCCGCAACAATTCTTTTAAAAAATGGAATTTTAGGTACCTACAAATAATCAAATGAAATGAAATCGTCTTTTTCTTCTCCCAACAGAACATTTCCCGTATAGAAATATTGCAACGTTGCTTTGATAGCTGCTAACAAGCAAAAAATTCAATGCAAACCAAACCACCGGCATAAAGCTCACATCTACATACAAACATTTTTTTCTATTTCTTTGCCAATAATTTTTTCGTTGCCATGACAAAAAATGCTATTTTAAAAATCTCCTTTACTCGCATTATTGTTGTCAGAATGTATATTATATACCTCACTCGCTCTTAATGCTTGTCTTCGATTCTTTCTTCAAACTCTCTTCTGTAAAATTTGTGGCTACTTCAACGCCGCCAATCGAGGAGGCCGAACGTAAAAAAAAACGACTCCATAGTACTATAGGGTTTTTACACAGTACACACATAGACGATGTTTACATTGTATAAAATCTACCCATCTCACTAGATGCGCCATTTGTCAAAAATACTGTAAGAATCATCAAAGAATGTATCTTCCGAGTTTTCATTTTTGTTCAGTTTGTGCGTATGTCTTGTATTTTGTTTTTGTTTTCAATTGTGGACGAGGGTCACTGCGATTCGGAAACACTTGTGTTTTGTTTTTTGTAAATTCTGACAGGCAGGTCACTGTAATTTTCGAATATGCGCAATATACATATTGCCTTCAATATGTGTACCGTCGGGTTTAACCTTGAGGCCACACGAGCAAGTACTGGCAAGCAAATCGCAATACACTTTCAATTTCTTACGAACACATAATTAAACGAAGCAACTTGCTCGTCTACTCGCTTGCCTTTTTCCAATCCAGTTGAGAAGCAAGTAGCGAAGCAAGTAGTACGTTCTTTTTCTTAATTGAGTTAACTAAAGTGAACTTTCGTCGTTCTTTGTATTAACTATTCTTTCCCAATGGATTTAATTTTTTTGTTCAACCTATTGGGCCATCTCACACTGGGTCAAATTTAAACCAGAATAACCCCAGAATAATTATTGCTTTAGTCGCACACGAGATAAACAAAGCTGACTGAAAAGTAAGTATACATGAATCGGGTTTCATTGTAGTAGTGTTTTTCAATTTGACTTTTGCTTTTAAATTTGTGTGTATATTTATTTTATTTTATTTTTTTTCGTTTTTTTCTTCGAAGCGATTTAATATGAAACGAACGTTACTACGGCACGGCTTCCAAAATATAATTAAATGCGTATGGCAACCGTTTTTTGTTTTGCCTAGAAACAAACAACTTGTGTTTCTATTAGTAGTTCAACTTTGTTATTCCGCTCACAACAAGGAATAATATTTTGCCCTTTTTTTTCCGTACTCTTCACCTCCCTTGCCAACAAGTTTCAATTTCCCCAGGTTGAATTACTCTCGTGTGTGATACCCCATTTAGTATAATAGATCAATCACATTTTTAATTTTGATTGTTCTTCAATCATAAAAGTGGCATGCCCACAAATTTGCAGCGGTATGTATGAAAAGCTTTGAGCAAATCGTTCACCACATCTCGCACTATAGAGACAAAAAGAACGTAAAAGCATGTTACTCGGGAAGTTGCGCGCCGCCTACATAGAAGAAGATATAAGAGGAACTGGCATAGTCCCCTTTCACACAAAGATACTAGTTGATGGTGATTTTTTTGACGATTTCTTTAAATCTCCTTAACAATCTCTTGTACCTTTCACACGAAGATACAAAATCGAAGGAGACTTGCTGTATTTTCCTCTTAAACTACCTTGGTTGAACGCACACAAACGTAGTGTAAAGAGAAACGTCAAAAGAATCTCCTGAATTTGTCCCCTTTCACACGAAGATACTAGTTGCTGGTGATTTTTTTGACGTTTTCTTTAAATCTCCTTAACAATCTCCTGTACCTTTCACACGCAGATACAAAGTTGGAGGAGACTTGCTGTATTTTCCTTTTAAACTACCTTGGTTGAACGCACACAAACGTAGTGTGAAGAGAAACGTCAAAAAAGTTTCCTGAATTTGTTGACCGGGGAGATTTCATTTCCCCCTCTTTCTTCCTGCCCTTCTCGCCTATGAACTATTTGTTGCCGGCAACTCAGTTGCCCTGTGTGAAAGGGGACTTTGTTGACCGGGGAGATTTCGTTTCCCCCTCTTTCTTCCTGCCCTTCTCACCAATGAACTAATTGTTGCCGGCAACTCAGTTGCCTTGTGTGAAAGGGGACATATCGTGGAAAAACTGAGGCTTTTTTCAAAGTAGTGTGAGTTGCACAAACGCAAGTGCATTCACGCAGGGTCGGCGTGAAGTTAGACGGCTAAAAGCTGGGGCGCCCAAATGATTTTTAGTTATATTTCTTTTCGGTCAGGAAAGTAGGAAAATATGTAGCTGGCAAAACTAGATTACGAATTTTATCTTCTCAGAAGTAGAAAGGCAACTTTAAGGAACAAGGCAGGTTATGAACCTGTTACAAAAAAAAAATTTGGATAATATTTATCCGATTAAATAAATAATTGAATGAAAGTCATGTTTTTTTTTTTTAATTGTGATAAAATTAAAAGTAAACATAATAACATAAACTTCAATCGTTGAAAAATAACTTTGTACTACGGGCGCTCAACGTATTTTATCGCCTTTCCATCACCAACAAAAACCAATACGTCCCTGGACGAGAATTTCTAAATTTGACAGGAGCAGTATGATGTTTTATACTGCGTTTTCATTAGAGCTCAAATGAGGTAATTTCGCAAATTACAAAAAAAAAAGTGTTTTCATTAACGTTCCTCATTTCGTTTGTCAGCCCGGTTAAATTTGTGAAACTGAATTGACAGATAAAACTAAAAACGCAAATAAAAAAAAATAATTTTGTAAAATTTTTGCTCAAAATGTTTGTTTCGCGATATTAATAGCACTGCAATGAAGCCAAAAGTAGAAAAGCAATAACGTCATGTGCATGGCTGCTGAGGCTGTCAAGAAGCTGACCAAGAAACTATCGTCAAGAAGCTACCCCAAATATGTACTAAGAGGTGCTTACTTGCCCTCCGAATCTTCTGATCAAATAGATCCCAGGTCTGTTGGAAACCAGTTTAAACAAAGCTGGCAAGTTCCCTGGTCTGTTGCGATTTTTCAAGGTTTGATTTGTAAAAAAGAAATACAAAATATAAGCTCAAAAATAAGTTGTTTTTATTTGTATCACACATCGGCATTCTTGAAGTACATACATATAAAACTAGGCATATGTAAAAATATTCAAAATTCTGCGAATTGCGGCTGCGATGGGTTCTCGAATGCCACCCCTCAACAAGATCCAAGCTACAAAAATAATAGATATCTAATAAATAAAAGCAATATATTATTATTTAAAGTGATATCTACCTAATTGTTTTATTTTTTTTTATCCGGTGGATTAATTTTTGCTGCCATCCAATTCACAATAGCATTTAATTTAGATTTGGTTTTACCTAATTTACCTAATTTCGTGCAAATTTGGTTGAAATTACCTCATTTCGAAATTTGATTTTGTATGGGAAATGAGGTAATTTCCGATCTAATTTGGAAATTTTCAACGAAATTACCTCATTTGCTCTAATTAAAACGTAGTATACACTTATTGTTAGGAGTATATTTTAATTTTAAACCAATTTGCTTTTTTATAGCAAAATTCCTGGAAATATCAAGTATTCTAAGAAAATGTATTCATCTAAAAAACATCACTTTACAATAATTTATGTAACATATGAGTCAAAATATACTTGTGAAGAGAAAACTTTGTGCAATCCTTATTATTTGCGTTTTCACACGATTTCACACAGCACTGTATGTTGTTTTATGTTATTTTTATCGAATATGTTAATTATTCACCCTTGTTTGACGTTTTTTTTTTTTAGTTTTACTATTTTTATTTCACTTTTTTACACAATTTAAAATCTCATACACCTTTCAAGACGTCGGCAAAATGACAGCTCTGAGTCTAATTTTTTTTTTTTTATTCTTGCGGCCTCACTCACGTACACTGTATATGTGATATACACCAGTTCCTTTACTTCTTTTTCAATGGCCGCCTACCTCACAGCAAGTACACAAAAAGATACGAATTTGGCAGGCACTGTGTATGTGCCCAACTTGCTTTCCCAGTACTTGCCTGTGTGGCCTCGGGGTTGGATTGAACGTGGCCAATCTGTTTCCCACTTTAATCTGTCATTAATTTGAATATTGGTATCACTGATTTTAAATATTCGAAACTTCACTTCTTTTCGGGCTTTCACGTCGTCTTCATGGCGTTCATTTTTTATAATCTTATCATTTTCGTGTTATTTTTTCATAAATTTGAAGGAAAATGTAGGCGATTATAAGTTTAATTAACTTTCCTCTTTTTTTATATTTGTTTCGCCACTGAGAAAAAATACTGATTTCGTTAAATTCGTTCATAGTTTGTGTAAAACGTTTCTTTTCATCTAGGCAGTACGTACAAGCCCCAGCAAGTCGGGTGCATTTCCCCTCGGATACAACAACAAGAGTTAAAAATTATATGCGCTCAGTGATTTTAGTTTTTTTTTTAACGAAATTATATAAACAATTAATAAAACATAAATATACAAATGTATAAGAACAATTTAAATTAGCGCCATATAAAAACGTCAAAAGAAAAAATAGATCAAAATGGAGAACCTGAAGGTTCGGGAGGATCTTTTCTCCAGTGTTAAATACTACATAAGCGGCAATTTGGATGATAAGGTAAAGTGAAACATTGTAATATATACTTTTATGCTATTAGAATTTTCAAAATCAGGCAGAGTATTTTAAGCGCCAACTGATTAAAATCCAATAAAGAATTAAAACTTGGTAATTCTCTGGTATAAAAGTTGAATGGACCATAGTATACATCATATTGAAGGTAGTAGGCATGTTCCGAGTTTTCATTTTTGTATAGGTAGGTACTGTAGAATGGATTTAATATAAGAAAATTTATAATACTCCAATTAGGTTGATTATGACTAATCATTTTTAAAATTATCTACATTTCTATGTTTGCTAACATACTACAATCAATAAACGAATAAGGATTAGAAAAGTTGTGTTTTTGTTTTTAAAGAATAAAACAAGGCTTTATACATACATATGTATCTGATGAGTACTAGAATAACTACCTAATAAAGCAAAATCATATCCAACACTTTAGATCTTGCTGGATTTTTTCATCTTTCCGCAGTCTGTAGCCAGATATGAAGCATTTCTGTGAGCAGGATTATAATATTGGGAATAACTCCAATCGTAATAAATTGTGCCGTACAATCGATACCTACTCGACTGCAAAAATTGATTCCTCATGTAATCGTCAGTCATCTACATAATGTATATGAAAAATCTAAAGCCGTTATCATTGTTTTATGAATACCCGACCTTATATTTTTTGGCTGGTCTTACAGTCCTAATCATAAATTTTTATTATTATTGTTCTATTTATTTTGTCAATAATAGAATAGTTATTAGGTACCTATATTAATTTATTAAAATCACTGGTTTACATACGTATATTGAATTTTTTCATTAATAATGAAACAATAATACTGTGCTACTGTTGTTTTAAACTTCTGAAGCTACCTAGTAGAGGTTGTATGCCTATCAACAATTTATTTTTAAAAAACAGTTTTATAGCGATCTCATGCACTCAACGATTTTCAACTTATTTACGGTTTTAAATAGAGGAGTAATAGCCCTGCATAATTTAGTACGGATAATAATATGTGTAGATTTCTTAAAGGTAATCTGAAGCTAACACTATTTTTTCACGTTTTTCAAAGTTTGAAGACCATTTTCCAGAAGACCAGATTTCTTAAAGGTAATCTGAAGCTAACACTATTTTTTCACGTTTTTTAAAGTTTGAAGACCATTTTTGGAAACAGTTTGCATTCATTTTTTAAATCATTTTTAACAAATCGATCCCAATGCACAAAAGTGAATGAATATGTGTCCCAAACAATTTCCATAGATATCGGTCTTCCACAAGGAGCAATACTAAGCGGACCTCTCTTTCAAATTTATATAAACGATATAGTGAAGGTTATACAAAATTCGAAAATTAAACTCTGCCGATATCGGTTTAATATACATTTCGGCGAATGACCGAAAATTTTAATTCCCTTTCAATATGGCTTAAGATGAACAGAATAATTTTAAATACCGCAAAATCAAAAGTAATGGTTCTCAACAACAGAGTGCCTGTTATCAATATCAAAAAAATAGATTACAAGTACTTCAAAATAAGGCAATGCGAATTATTCTGAAATGCGATAGGTATACTCCAATATCATTCATGGCTGAGTCTTTAAATTGGCTCAATATAAATCAAAGACTGTTTATGTGCGCTATGGTATTCGTTTATAAAATTAAAAATGGAACATGTCCGAGCTATCTTCGACTAAATGCATCCACCAATATACCCTCTGGGCATAACTTAAGAGTACAAAGAGTACGAACAATAAGAGGACAACGAACGATACATTATGTGGGGTTTCAATCATTTAATAACCTTCCTAATAACATTAAAAACGTAGAAACTATTTTCGTATTTAAAAGAAAAATTTTGAATTATATAAGACTTAATATTCATTAATTTAAATTATTGTATAATTATATACAGTCACCGTCTAACCTTCAAGCCGGCAACTTCAGTCTTCAATTCATTCGCCCAATTTTGCTTACGCTAGTGATTTTACCGCAACCTTCTTTACATTCCATTCAATTCAAATTTTATTTTTTTTTTTCTTTATTCCCGTGTCACATCAGAACAAAACTGCTGTAGCGCGCTTTTATTGTAATATGGCCCCTGGGCCGCCAGTGCTTTCGGGCAACAGATTTAGTGTGCTCGACGTAGAGCTGCAATCTGAGCCCAGTGAAAAAAAAAGAAAAAAAACAAATATACAAATTTAGACTCCAACAAACCAATACAGTTCAACACAACTCTACCCGACCCCAAGTTCATTGTCATTACTTCTAGTGACGATAAAATTCCCTTATCTTCCATAAGCATTTTCTTGCTTAAAAAGGCTATTGATGGCATAAGTACCGGATACGAAAGCATCACGGAGCTACGCGATGGCAGCCTTCTTCTCCTCGTGAAATCAGAGAAAATAGCTAATTTATTCCTCTCAAAAAGCACCCTCGCTAATCTGTGCCCTATAAACGTCAACCTGCACTCTAACCTCAACTCCTCCAAAGGAACAGTTTATGCACCCTGCCTTATAAACGTACCTGAAGAAGAGATAGTCAAAGAAATGAAAAGCCAAGGGGTAACAGCGGTGTACAAATTTACAAAACCAACCTCTGCAGAAACAACATCCCAAAAAACAACAACTGAAGATGCACAAACTAAGAACAAATTCCGAGCAACCGGACTTATGCTTTTTTCTTTTGATCGCTTCCGTCCTCCTAGTTCAGTCAACATTGGCTGGCATAATGTGAAAGTAGAAGAACACTTCCCGAACCCCATGCGCTGCCGAAATTGTCAACTCCTTGGCCATACCGCAAAGAGATGCAACAACCCATCTTCTTGCGCAACCTGCAACCTTCCCCCCCACCAACCTGACAACTGTACTCGTATCTCATGCGCCAACTGCTCTGAAGAACACCCAGCATCCTCAAAAGCATGCAAGAGATACATCAATGCCAAAGAAATTCTTAAAATTAAAACCATACAAAAATGCTCCATGGCTGACGCAAAAAAAATTTTTAGGGACCAAAATCCAATTCTGTTCTCCACAACATACTCTGCAGTAGTACAAAGCTCATCAACTCAAAAAACTCAAAAAAAAATAGTCAATTTGGACACACAAGTTCAGTCTAACCCAACTACTTCCCATTCCACCAGCACTTTATCCAAAACACTAAACCAAACAATCAAACCAAGTATCATCGAACGCTCTGCGCTTCCACCAGTGGTACCCCAACGGGCTCCTCAAAACAATAACTATCCTGTTTTCACTCCAAACACAACATTAAACAACAACGAAAACTACTCTGAACCACTTACCAACATACCTCAAACACACGAAAACCTCCCAACACCGAGGTTTATTACTCCGTATTCATCACCCCTCACCAACATAGCAAATAACCTTATCACAAACCATAAATACTATATAACTAACAATGACAACGATGATGAATCCATCTAATAATACTAAATTAAATCTAAAGAACGACTCCGCGGTGCGAATGTCGAACCAGTCAGGCTCCTCGCTGAGCCTGGTTGCCTCGACATCCGCCCCGCGGAGTCATAATGAACTCCCTAATAACAACACCACTCTGAACCCCTCTCAGCGTAAAACCCTTTGCGTTGACAGGTATTCTTCACTTAACACAAACCAACTTCTTAGCGTCCTACAATGGAATCTAAACGGCTACTTTAACAACCTACACGAACTTCAACTATTAATAAAAGACACTAACCCAAACGTTATATCCTTGCAGGAAACGCATATCGCTCCAAACGTTCATCCTTCCCCACCAAAACAATATACTGCATATTTTCATAACATTGACTCTATCTCAAGAGCCAAGCAAGGAGTATGCCTTCTCATTCACAAATCCATCCCACATTCCCCCATCACAATTAACTCCAATATATCTGCAATAGCAATAAAAATCAACCTTAACATCCAAATTACAGTTATCTCCCTCTATATCCCCCCTGAGCAAAACTTTTCAATAAAAGACCTAGAAGATATAATTGATGGGATAAACACACCTATTCTAATAACTGGCGACTTCAATTCGTGGAGCCCCTCTTGGGGTTCGGAAAAAACAAATAAACGCGGAAAATTAGTCGAACATTTTATCGCTAACTCAGGGTTAGCAATTCTAAATGATGGACGCCCCACTCATTTTTCCACCCATAAAACGTTTACACACGTCGACCTATCCCTCATTTCACCTTCCCTTCTCTCCAAATCCACCTGGAATATTTCCGATGACCTCTCCGGTAGCGATCATTTTCCCATTCTTACTACCCTCACGTCTGGCCCATACAATCAACAGGTAAAACAACAAAAAAAATTCTTGCTTGACAAGGCAAATTGGGATCTATTCCGAACCACTATATCAAGCGAATTACTCTCTAGAAAAAATTCTCACAACATCAATAAAGAATCCGCACTTATTCATAAATCAATACGCACTGCAGCAAATCTAGCCATCCCACAATCTAGTGACAAAATTCATAAAAAAACAGTCCCTTGGTGGAATAAGGAAATTAGCTCCCTCCGAATGCAGAAACAAAGAGCCTGGCATACATTTAAAAAATCACCCAATGACTCCAACCTCGTTTTTTACCGTAAGCTAAACGCCAAGTTCCGTCAAACTGTTAAAGCCGAAAAGAAAGCCTGTTTTGAAAAATTCACATCCAACATCAGTCCAAACTCCACGTCCCAAAAACTTTGGGCCGATATAAGAACTTTATCAGGCACACACGCATCCAACATAATAAAAACAATAAAATCCAATACCAAAATAATCTCCTGTCCAATAGAAATTGTTGAACATTTCGCTCAAACCTGGGAACAACTAGCGGATGATTCGAAATTTAAACCAACGTTCATTAACGAAAAATCAAAAATTCTACACGATTCAAACCTATCATTTAGTCCCAGTCATTCCGCTCTTTCTATTGAATCCGATATAAATAGCTTAGAGCTCATCTCCTGTTTACATACTGTCAAAGGGAAAACACCTGGTTTCGATCGAATTTCCTATGATATGGTAAAAAACTCTCCTATCGAATTAAAAACTCGCCTATTGACATTGTATAACAACATCTTCAATACCGGAATAATTCCGCATTCCTGGAAAGTGGCAAGTATCATCCCATTACCTAAACCAAACAAAGATCTCACCTCCACGTCCGGATACCGTCCTATCTCACTACTGCCATGCATAGGGAAAATAATGGAAAAAATAATCGCCAATCGCTTATCCTGGTTCCTCGCAAAAGACAAGTTAGTAGACAATCGACAAGTGGCATTTAAAAAAGGTAGATCTACCACAGACGCACTCCTTCACCTTGATCATTTCATCTCTTCAACGTTATCAGAAAAAAATCACGCCTCGATCCTCAGTTTAGATTTCGACAAAGCCTTTGACAGGATCGGAATGCATGCTGTACTTAAACAACTACTCAAATGGAAAATCGGACCTAAAATGTTTGGTTTCATAAAATCCTTCCTCTCCAACAGGAGCTTTCGTATTAAATACTATAACATATATTCCAAAGTCCACAACCTAAAAAATGGTATCCCCCAAGGTTCACCCTTGTCAGTGGTTTTATTCTCCATTGCCTTCAATGAAATAAGCAAAATAATAGACAGCTTCCAAAAAGTAGAACATACTCTCTACGCCGACGACCTAATTATTTTCTCGAAATGTAAAGACCTACATGAGGTGGGGAATACCTTTTCTTGTATTATCAAAGCTCTGCTTAGCTGGGGCGATTACTCAGGCTCCATCATTTCATGCTCAAAGTCTCAATTATTTCATATATGTAAGAAACACAAATGTAATAAAACTATCAATATTAACTTAAACAATAGCCAAATTAATAATGTTAATTGTATCAAAGTTCTTGGCCTGATATTCGACTCTAAATTTAATTTTAAAAATCATTGTACTTACATCAAAAAAAGCCTTACTGCCAGGGTTAATTTAATTAAATATTTATCCTCAAAAAATAGTTGCTCAAATATCAATACTCTTATAAATTTAATCAAATCTATTGTACTATCAAAAATCGACTATGGACTACCAATATACGGAAAATGCTCCAAGACATCTTTACAACTCATTACAACTCCATATCATGCTACAGTCAGAACAAGTTTAAAAGCCCTACGCTCAACCCCTATCAACAACATTCTTACCGAAGCCGGACTCCCGCAGCTAGCCGAAAGAATATCCTTCTTAATTTCTAACATCATTCAAAAAATCAACCCGGCACTTCAAACACCTATCAACAATGATGTTAAGAAAGTCTTGAATCGGAAGAGACCTCAGAAACTTCAATCAACCCTTTGCAACGCTCTCACTTTCGCAAAGGAATTAAATATTCCAACTTCGTTTAAAATCCACTCAAGCTACAGTCAACCACCCTGGAACCTATCTAACCAAGTTATAAACACGGAACTGTGTAACTACCCCAAGTCCTCCACTTCTGATGACATGAACAAGGCCTTGTACCTGGACATAGCTGCCAAATACAAATCCCTCGGTTGGAATCTTCTTTTTACTGATGCTTCAAAAACCGATAGCCACACATCGTTTGCAGTGGTCGACGAAAATGGTTCAGTCTTTTCTAAAGGACTGCTACCAATTTTTTCATCAATTTTCACCGCAGAAGCATTCGCTATATTTAAAGCAATAAGATGCTCAAAAAAAAAAAAAGACTATCATATTTTCGGATAGCCTATCTACAATATCTGCAGTAAAAAATACCTCTAACTCCATCGAAATTATCGAAACAATACGCAACCTCATTATATCCAACAGCGAAACAATAAAAATCGTCTGGATTCCTGGCCACACCGGAATCAGAGGCAACGAGACTGCCGATGCAGAAGCAAAATCAGCAATAAAAGAACCTTTAAAAATGTTCTACCAATACAATAAAAAAGATATTAAAAACCTCGTCATCAATAACTGGAAATACAAAAAGAAAAATAACTGGGCAAACTATAACCACACGTACAAAAACTTTAACCCAAACGGGGTTAAAGCAATCTACCCCAGCAATATACCTCTTAAAAAACTAAAGATATTCACTAGACTCCGACTTGGCCACTCGTACATAACGCACAAACATCTATTCAACAAGGAACCACAAGCTTTATGTCATCTTTGTGAAGAAAAACCCACTCTTACCATGTCTCATCTTCTTTCCTGCACAAAAGTTTCTGAATCCTGCAAAAACGTATCCAACTACAGCCTCACCCATCTACTATCAAATATCAACACAGAAAACATAAATTTTGTATACACAATATTGACCACTCTAAACCTCAAAGACTCCATTTAACTTAACTTAATATTAATTTTTATTTTCCTAGTTGAAAGCCCTGGCAGCTAACTCTAGTTCCTAAGTAATTATTAATTTTGTAATTCACTTACAATTTAATAAAATTATAATAATAATAATAATAATAATGTATAATTATAAAACTGAGCAAAATTTTGAAACTAATCATAAAAAGTATGTATTATTGTAAAATTATCCTTAATGGCACCTGTTGCTACATAAAATTAAACTAACTAACTTTTGTGTTTCGTTAAAAAATAAAAAAATTAAATTTGATGGCACAACAGCTCATGAAGAACTAGGGCCTAGTGACTTACAACTCTCAACCATTCCTGTGTGCGTGTCTGCAGGAATGGAGGGGACCTACAGTTTATTGCCGAATCCGAACGGCTAAGGAGCGGCACTTTTCTGTGACAGGAGATACTCTTGGAGGATTTGTCAATTACTCGCAAGAGGCAGTAGCCGTTTTTCTTTTAAATAAATAGATGGCGAGGCTGGGGATCGAACCTTAGACCTCTGGCATGACAGTCCATCGCACTAACCATCACGCCACGGCTTTGTGTTTCGTTGGTACTTATAATTAAAGTGTATGTATTTATGTAATGCTTTATTTGGCCTAAGAAGTGCCATTTAGATTATCATAATTTTTACATGCGTTCAGTATATAATAGATAAACATAAGATTAAATTTAAATTAGAAACAATATTAAGATAAATATATCAAAAAATTACATTTTATATAATAAATATATAAAAATTTACATTTTATATAATGTTCTTTTTTATGTCGGATACAATTATTCTTTTAAATACATTAACATTATTTAGACTTTTAATATGCTGGGGTAGACGACTGAATGCTTGGAATCCATCGTAGAAGATAGATCTTTGACCTCTTGTCGTTCTCATTCGTTGTATTACAAGATCTTTACTATTACGTAGTGAGTATGTTGAATATTCATTTTTAGTCCGGGCACATATTGTTTTTTATTTTAAATATGAACACCATTGTGAGCATATGGAGCCTTTGGTTTATATTGAGCCAGTTTAATGATTCTAGCATGTTTCTTACACTGGAATAGTGGTCGCGCTTAATAAAGTGCTTTTTATAATGAGTGCAACAAGCTATCGTTCTTAAAAAATCGTTATACAATTATTGTTGAAATTATGATTTTGCAACCTTACCTTGATCTAATGATCTTACAGTTTGGTAAAGAGGGATTAAAGTTTCATTACATGATGCCCTGGGATATAATTCCAAGGTGAATTTTTCCTTCGATATTCGAAAGAGTATGGGTTCATAAGCCGAAGTCTGTATTTTTCACAATCGCCACCGGTGTCGTTTGTTCGTCATCTTATTTTTAAAGGTTGATTTTCGCAAGTAACTGGCGTATTTTTGATCCCAGAAAACAAATTTACCACAAACTTTTAACAAATTTAATATCCTACAAAATGCTTTAAATAACTTTTTTCGATAATTGCTTTTCTTAAAAGCTAACTGTGCATTTTGTTGGAAAAAATATGAAGAATGTAAAAAGTCGAGGCAGCTGACGCCAAAGTGGCCAAAAATTAGTTTAAAAAAAAATCATAAGGTATGTACATACAGTGGTGTGAAAAACCTTCCGGATTTGTTTGGTAAACTGCATTGATTGTTGGTTTGTGATATAAAAATGAAAAAATCACATGTTTGCAATTTTTTTTCCCATTTTTATTGAACAATTTTATTATTTGAAACAAAAACCATGGAACTTTATCCATCAAAACAAAAAAGAATTCAAAAAATTAAAGTTAATTCAAAATTTTAATGTGAAAAACTAACCGGATTTTATTTTTTTGCAATTAGCTTTTATTATTTATTCAATATTTTGTCCAGTAACCCCTGTTTTTTATCACAGCTCGGCATCGACGAAGCCTTGACTGGATTAAATTCTCGAAAACAGAAGCAGGAATATTCTCCCATTCATTTTTTAAAGCTGCAAAAAGAGAAGTTGTTGACGTGTGCTTTTTTTTCCCAACCCGCCTTTTTAAAATGGCCCACAAGTTTTCTATTGGGTTTAAATCTGGTGATTTAGATGGCCATTCTAAGACACGAATATTTTCAGTTACAAACCACCCTTTTAGCAGCTTTGAAGAATGTTTGGGGTCATTATCCTGCTGAAAAACCCAACGCAGAGGCATTTCTTCCTCTGCGTATGGAAGCATTACTGACTCCAAAATGTCCCTATATTGGAAACGGTCCATAATTCCTGTGATTTGGTGTATAGGACCGCAGCCTGCTCCTGAAAAAACAGCCCCAAACCATCACCGAGGCTCCACCGTGCTTTACTGTAGGGAGTACATTTGCAGGCTTTAATCGCGTACCTTTTGAGCCCCTCACTGTCCTTGCACCATCGGGATAAAATAAGTTGAATTTGCTTTCATCACTGAAAAGTACACTCCTCCATTTGCTTAAAGATGATTTTTTGCAAATTCAACCCTGGGTTAAATGTTTTGATTAGGAATTTTAAGTCTTTCCCAAATACCTTTCACGGATTACCTTTTTTTACGATGTTTACCAGTAAGAAGAGGTTTTTTAGCTGGTCGAAATGCAAAAATACCGAAATCTCTTAAACGCTTCCTGACCGTACTTGGCCCTATGGGTAGATTAAGTTCATCACAAATTGTCTTTGAAGTCGCAAAAGGGTCTTTAGGCACGAAATTCTTTATAGGCCTATCAGTTTTAATTGTTGTTTTGCGAGGGCGTCCACCAAAATGATCTGCTTCTACTGATTTTCCACTTTTAAATTTTTTAATGATGTCGCAAACCGTTGACGTTGGAATTTTTAAGATTTCAGCGATTACTTTTTGTTTTATACCGGCTTGGAACTTTTCTATTATTTCGTATCGAATCGCGTTGCTATAACGTGTTTTAGCCATTTTATGCACTATATAATTTGAACTTACACAGCTCTC
Source organism: Epistrophella euchroma (assembly GCA_947049315.1). Classification (NCBI taxonomy): domain Eukaryota; kingdom Metazoa; phylum Arthropoda; class Insecta; order Diptera; family Syrphidae; genus Epistrophella; species Epistrophella euchroma. The sequence goes on along the minus strand of OX346246.1, from coordinate 115,947,141 downwards.
AACTTGTAAAAACGTTTTAATCTAACTTGAGTCAAAAGACTCGAAAAAAACCGTTACTTTAACATCGAGACTCGCAATCTTCTTGAAATCCGGTTAGTTTTGCACAGGCTTGTTACTGAGTAACTTTATAAAATAATTTTTTTTTATTGTTCTTGTCATCGTAGCATTAAATTTTTAAGGTTATTATTAACTTGTCTCATACTCTTTACAAATTATTAAAAAACTTATGGAAAGTTGTTAGTTTTCTACTTGGTATTAAGAAAATCATTACTATGGGAAAAAATCCGGAATGTTTTTGGCAGCACTGTATGTACATGCATACAGATTTTTTTTATTTTACGTATGTGCGTAAATATTGGTTATTCTCCCAATTTTTTTTTTAATTCTTCGTTGGAATATTTTAGATCTATTTCTTTATAAATTGCATACAAAAGCAAATAACCTTCAACGAAAGAAGAAGAGGAGGGGGGGGGGGGGGGGTGAAATTCAGATTGGGTGGGGGTCTACTACCCCCTTATGCCATATCCATTCGTGAGTGCGATACAAAAAAATAACTGCTTCTCATTTTGTTCAAATATTCTCATCTTATCCCTTAACCCATTTTTTGTTCAAATTTTGCATCAGCAGGTCCAAGTACTTACTTTTAATTTGTCCAAATGGCGTTGTTCACCAAACTTTTCATATAATGTTTCCTTTTTATTAAACAAAATCTACTTAGTAGGTACATACATATGTACATACATATATATTCAACTGCTTACCACTTTACCATATGAGTAAGTAGGTACATATGTATATACTAGTCGTACGTCTTTGCACTTTAAATGCAAAGAAACTTCACTTTCATATTGCTGAAATTGCCTAAGATCAACTTAAATTGTTTATGATATATTTTATCCTCCCCTTAAAAAGGTGGAACATAACATAATTTAAGATCTACTTTTGATTTTGTGATTTTTAATTAAATTTTTTACTCTGAAGCTCCTATCTAGTGTGAATAATACTGCATACAAATATTTTCAAAAAAAAAATATTTTTTGGAATTTAAATAAAAAGTTCAAATTTTTTTTTTTAAAAATCATTTTTTTTTTGAAAACGGGTTGATGAATTTTTTTGATATTATGGGGAGAGTACGATTACTTAAGCGCCAACAGTTCAATACAAGCATTTTTTACTATTGGAGGGGGGTCTATCTCCCCCCCTTTGGACGGGAGGGACAATTTCATTAAAAAAGTACTAAAAATCTAAAAAAAAAAATACATACAAAAATAACGGTAATACTCATAATTAAGTGTTATATCGTTTTTTAAAGCCAATACTCTGTTCTATTAGATAGTTTTTAAATCAAATGAAATCTGTGCATAGTTTTTGGGGCTTAAACTCAAAATTTGGGAAAAAAACATCAAAAAAATGTGTAAAAAAAAGTTTCTTTAAATCCAGATTCTTTAAATGCAACCTTGCACCTACCTCAAATCTTATAGTGGGCCAAGCAGGGGGTTGCAGGGGGGCAGCATGCCCCCCATACATACCTCTCTGTTTATACGCCGTAATGCTGTTTGCTAGCGCTGTATTTATCTGGTGAATTCTAGAATTTCATTATTTCGGCTTTTTACGGTAACAGATTTATAGGATAAATTCAAAGTTTTTTTAAATCCAGATTCTTTAAATGCAAATAAACTTTGCATGCACCCAACCTCGCACCTACCTCAAATCCTATAGTGGGCCAAAAGAGCAACAAATTTCAAAAAAAAAAAAAAAAAATAAAATAAATAATAAAATACACTTTAAACATTTTTTTAAAGTTTTTTTTTCTAAAATTTTTCAAAAACTATGCATAGATTTCACTTGATTTAAAACTATCTAATAGAACAGAGTATTGGCTTTAAAAAAAGATATAACACTTAATTATGAGTATTACCGTTATTTTGTTTATATATTTTTTTTAAATAATTAGTACTTTTTCAATGAAATTGCCCCTCCCGTTCAAACTGGGGGAGATGGACCCCCCGTTCAATACTAAAAAATGCTTGTATTGAAGTGTTATACAAAAAAAACCATTTTATTTATAATGCACTATGAATTTTTGGACATTCCAGTTTTGTTTAACTCTCTCTTAATCTCTAGAGAATATTAATCATTGTTTAGATAGATAGATGTATTATTTTATTTCTTAAAATCCAAATACAATATTTAAGAGAAAAAGAAATATAAGTGACTAAGATATTTTTATAAAAAATAGAGTTAATTTCACTATGTAGCAAAAAAGTAAAAAATGAGTAATTTTAAATGGATGGGGTGACTCTTAAAAGAGAGATATTAGAAAGTAATTAAAAAATCAATTTGCATTATATCCAGTTAGATTATGTATAAAAATGAATTTGGTTGAAAATTAAATTCTTTTTTTTGTCAAATATTGGCTATTATCAAAAAGTTTAATGCTTAATACCGTTGTTATTGTTCAGTAGGCATCACATTAAAAAAAAAAAAAAACATTACACTTTTGAAATACGCCCTTACAAAAACCAAAACATCTTAACTCTAATAGTTTTGACAACAAGACGCCGCCTAAGCTAATTTTTTTTTTCAAAATTTACAAAATTTTGGAGTCTTGTATTTCTGTTAATTATAACACATTTTGAACTACTAAAAAAGCTTATTGGTTATTTCTATTTCTTATTTCTTGCATTGTAAATTTTATATTTCAAACATCATAAAATTATTTTTTCTCATCCATTATAGGTTGAATTGCTTTTGAAAACTGGCGGTGCTCAATCACGATCATACCTCAACGAAATCGTTACCCATCTTGTGTGTGGAAGCAATTTCACCGAAGAAGAACTTGTTATGGGAATTGACCTGTATAGTGTTACGCCAGTTACAGAAAATTGGATTGTCCATAGTGTAAAACTTGGTCGTCTGGCATCAACAAAAGCATTCGACCCAAATAAGCCGCGGATATTTGCTGGTGTTCGAACTACTCTATCACAAATTAGTCCTTCTGATCGGCGCAAGTTATATGCTATGCTTACATTTCATGGAGCTGAAGTGTGTCAGAATCTCAATGCAAAAATCACTCATTTAATTTGTGGATCAGCAACCGGAAATGCATATCAAAAAGCAAATACTTTACCAAAAGGGAAACTAAATATAATTTCGCCCGATTGGGTTTTGGATTGTATAAAGAAAAATGAAATACTTGCCTGTGACTCTTATCATCCGAGATTGCTAAAAATTGTGGACAGACCCAAGGTCTCGAAAGCAATAATCCCAACAGTAGGTTTGCCTGTAGCATCACCGGCAAACGTTGTACCATCAATGGAAAAACCGTCATTATCTTCTCTAGCGAAAATAATTGGTTTTGAGGAATGTACGGAAAAGAAAGGAAAACCGGTGCTAAATAAACAACAGTTGCAACAGCAACAGCAGCATCAAAAACAACAAACACCGCAGAAAGCTCAGCAAGAACAAAACCAAAAACAAGAAGACCATCAAGAAAATATTAAACAACAACTTCAGCTGCAGCAGCAAGAAAAACTGAAGCAAATTCAACAGCAACAGCAGTTACAACAACAACAACAACTACAACAGCAACTACAACAACCACAACCACAGCTACTACAACAACCACAACAACTTCAACAGCCTCAGCAACTTCAACAGCCACAGCAATTACAACCGCTACAACAACAACACACTCAACAAATACAACAACACACTCAACAACAACAAACGCAAACACAACAACACACTCAACAACAACAACAACACCACCATCAACAACAACAACAACAAACACAACAACAGCAACTACAACAACAACAGGAATTACAAAAAGAACAAGAAGCTCAGCAGTTTTTGCTGCAACAACAAAAAATTCTGCAAATAAAACAACAATTGTTGCAAGATCAAGACCAACAAAAGATTCAACAACAACAGATGGAACAACAGTTGCTACAAGAAAAAATCAAACAACAACAACAGCAACAACAACAGCAACAACAACAGCAACAGCAACAACAACAGCAACAACAACAGCAACAACAACAACAACAGCAACAACAACAGCAACAACAACAACAGCAGCAACAACAACAACAACAACAGCAACAACAGCAACAACAACAACTGCTTCAGCAACAATTACATCAACAAATTATTCAAAAGCAGCAGTCACAAACACAACAACAACAATTACAGCAACTTCCAACTCAAAAGCAACAGCCATTGCAAGCGCTTTCTCTTTCTCAACCTCAATTATCATCTACTTCAACTGGTACTTCAGGCACAGTCACTTCTTCAGCACCTGCTCAAATAATTAGAACATTATCTACGGGAGGTCAAAACAACATCATAATTACAACTATTCCGAATTCTCAAATCGGAACTAACAAACAGGCACAGGCAACACAATCTCCGGTAATTTTTGTACGACCACGATCTATTGGACAAGGCAAAGGCCAAAACACACCATCTGCTACTATTCCACAGCCTCCACAAATTATACTTCAACAAAAGATTATTCAACAGCCTAATTCAGTGACTGAACAGAGTCAAGCAGTCCAGCAGACTATGACTGCTACACTTACCAAGTCTCCAGTCACTGTTTCCCCTCAAATCGTGAACGTACAAGTACAGCGAAATCTTAAGAGTCCATCCATTCAGCAAATGCAACACCTTCAGCAACAGCTACAGCAACAACAACTGCAACAGCAACAAGCTCCATCAACGTCTGCGCCTCAAATACAACTAATTCAGCAACACCAGACAGCTCTACAGAACCCGTCCGACCAACAACAGCATCAACAAATTCAGCCACAACAGATCCAAACCCAAGTAATTCAGCAAAAAATTCAGGTACACCATCAGCTGCAACAGCGATTACAGCAACAATTACAGATGCAGCAGCAACAACAACAGCAACAACAAACACAACAACAACAACAAACACAACAACTACAACATCAACAACAACAGCAGCAGCAAGCTCCACAACTACAACAGCAACCACCACAACTACAGCAGCAACAGCAACAGGTGGGACAACAGCAACAGCCTCCTCCTTCAAGAACACCCCAACCAAATACACCTCAACCCCAGACACCGCAGCAGCCACGCACTCCGCAAACACCAACTGGTACTCCTAGAACTCCACAACCGCAGCAATGCACCACACCCCTACAGCAGCCGCGGACTCCTCAACCACAACAAACACAGCCGCTTCAACAACCAAGGACTCCACAATCGATAAGTGCACCCCACACTCCCCAGCCCCGAACTCCACAACAGTCTCTTTCCCAACCATCGACACCGCAACCTCAAATACAATCTCCACAGCACCAATCCATTGCAATGTCTCCTCAACCACAGCTTTCGCAACAGCCGCAGATACAGCAGCAGCAGCAATCGCAACCGCAAACTCAGTCAATCCCGATGTCACCGCAAATGCTACAACAACACATACTTCGGCAGCAGCAGATTCTACAACAACATCAACAACTATATCAACAGCAACAACAAAGTGGACAAAGTCTAACACCGCACCAACAAAATCTACAACGTCAAATTCAACACCAACAGGCTCAACTTAATCAACAGCAACAGTCATTGCAGCAGCAACTACAAATGCATCAGCAAAGCACAAGGATGCAACAAAACCCTTCGCCAAGTGTCCATCAGACTCCGTCTCCTCAGCCTCAGCTACAAAGTCTGCTTTCCTCACAATCTCCAAGAGCTTTACAATCTCCAGCACCACAGATGACACCACCTCCCCAGTCTCCACAACAGCAAATGACAGTTCAACATCATCAACTGAGGCAACAATTGCAAGGGCGCCCGCAGCAACACTCAGCTACTGGACAACCACACAGACAAATGATAGTCACTCAACAGCAAATTGGTACAACTGCCGCCTCAGGGACAGCTTCGCAACAGCAATCGCTGCAACAACAATTGCTTTCATTTAGTCAACAACAACAAAAAATTCAACAACAGCAGCAACTCCTTCAGCGATCTCCACAGCATGGAAGTCCATCTGTTTCCATTCAGGTAAGGCAACAAAAATTAGATTAGATTAAATAATTGAAAGATTTTTTTTGTTAAATTTGTATGCATAATTGTACAAAATCGTAGTAGTCATAAATAGTGCAATAATTTTAATGAGCTTTTGATTTCTGAAGAATTGTAGTTTTGCGCGGGCTAACTATTCTGTGTTGAATTTTGTATTGTCTGCAATACTGAACCTGAGTTTTTCGTTAAAAAAAAAAACTTGCCACAAAATATATTTTTACGAATAGCTTTGGTAAAAAAAAGTTGTTGGGTGTTGCAAATTTGGGTTTAAGCTTTTTAAATAGCCCCTATCGATCCTTGATATAACAATTGGGGTAAAAATTCTAGTGTTTGTTCTTATTAGCGATAAGAAGAATGAGGCCGTAATTTAAGTAAAATACGCTCACTGCCATGTCCACTTGTCCTTTATCTTGGTTTCTCGTTAACGGCTTTGGTGATTTCGATTAAATTTTGTATTAAGATAGGTGTCGCTGAAAACACGGCTGATTACAGCTCATTCAATAACAACTCAAGGTATGATAAAACTTTTTGCATAACTAAATAACCAAACCTTGTACCAACTGAAATAACATAATATGATTTATTTATTATGTTTTAAAGTTGAACTGAGTTGTCATACATTATAGATCCAAAAAACGAATTGATCGATTTCCCTTAAACAAATAACCTACCATAAAAAAGATAAAGGAACGTGGGTGTGAGAGTCCAAAATAGTTTAATTTTTGGATGCGTTTTAGTCCTACATTTAATGTGCAGAAATTTTTTCACTGTGGTGTACTGTGGTGCATAAAATAATAAATGTATAAAATGCACTATACTATAAATACTTTAATGTAATTCTTTTATTTGTGTTTTCCTTCTTCTTATTAATGAAGTTTTACTGTTAACAGTAAGAATTGATTTTTAGAAGATTTAAAAACCTCCAAAACTTCTAATAAATTCTTGATAAGACTAGACTTTATTCAAATACGTAAAATCCAAAACAATTTGATATTCGATATATTCGCTTGTTTGTTGCTCTACACATATATTATACTGTTGAAGAATAAATACACACTCTGTATTTGGTGCTTAGTATAGTAGCTGCGAATTATCTTTGACTTTGAAGTTGATGCGAACGCATCAGGATCTTTTTAAAAACGACATCTGGGCCAGAAATGCATATATGAGCCGTTTTTTTGAAAGTGGAATAAGTACTCTTTTGAAAATGAGTTAGTGGTCAATTAAGTAAGATATTTGGATCCTCTCTTTATATAATTAATCATATACCCAAAAGAGCATGATTTCTTCCTTAAATAAACAAATGAAATTTACGTTATAAAATATGTATATTGCAAAAAAAAAAATTTGAAAGTGGACTAAGTCCATCTTCCTTTATAAGCATAGATTAAGCAACTGTATCATTGCAGTCATTATTGGTTGAATTTATTTCAGTGGGCATTATCCTACAGTAGATATCAGTTCGTACTTTAAGAACAACATCATAGACAAGATAACGGTATTTTTGGTCTGGGAATTGCAAGAAGAAGTCATTTTACTAATTTTGTTTAGTTTACTTTAGCAAGCCTAGCTGTTTGGTTAACTTATTACTAAGGCTCGGATTTCCATGGAAATGCATGATTTTTCCTCAAAACATTTAGAAAACTAAGACCAAATTATCTTTACGAATCATGAAATTGCCTTTAAAATTGCATTCTACCAATGGTGCTTATTTAAAATATTTTATGCAAAATGCATTTTTTCGCAATAAATGCATATTTTCAATTTTTCAAGTCAAGAACGTGTAATAGGTTAGGTTAGGTTTGAAGGGGTGATGATACGGCAAACCGCATCATCTCACTCGGATCTTCAGTGGATCCATTGTGCTCCCCAAGAAAAGGGTAGGTAGTGTATAAGAACGGGTGAGGAAAGGAGTTAGTGGAGCCTGGGTGTTAGGTGTGGGGTGCCTTCCTGAACCATCATGAATTCTGGGTGAATTTTATGATGTTTTTCAGTGGCAAACACGAGATGTCGCCCAATTCTTCGAAGAAGTATTCTCCGAGGGTTGTCCTGGTTCTTGCTAAGCCGGGGCACTCACAAAAGAAGTGATAAGAGCCCTCTTCCGCCTCTTCGTCATGACAACCTCTGCATAAGTTAGATGTGGTAATACCCATTCTGTTCATGTGGGTTCCCATTGAGTTCTGACCCGTTAGGATTCCAACCAGGATGGACAGTTGAGGTCTACTTAGCGTAAGAAGGTAGTCAGTTTTTTTCTTAGAGATATCCGGCCAGAGGTTCCTCGAAACCCTACAAGTATCAATTGCTGACCATCTGTCGTTGGCGGCCTTTAGGAAACTCTGGCGCATTCCACTTTTTTCTTGTGCCAGTGGCATGGAAACAGAGGATTCAATTAGGCTAGGATCAAGGGAAGATCCGGTTTGGCCAGTTCATCCGCCATTTCATTCCCATATATGTCGCGGTGTCCTGGGACCCATCGGAAGGTAAAGTCCGTGTAATAGTCGACAAAGTTATCACGTCCAATGAAAATAAATACCCGTCTCACTCAGTTTGAATTGTTGACGTTTTGGAAACTTTCACTTTGACGAGCAGCTTTTCTTCCAAAATTCAGATTAATTTTTAAATGGTCTTAAGTGCATATTATCCATTCTAAGAGTATATTTCGATTTTTAAGTTCATGAAAATCCTAGCATTAGGTCATTACCTACTAATATGTTTAAGTTTTGAAGATTACTCTTCTTCGGCTTATTTGGTCGGATTAATTTATGAAAGAAAACCGAAGAAAACTAAAGTTTGACTAAGTCATGGTTCAAAAAAATTTTTTAAGCTTACTTTGACACTTCATATTAAAAAAAAAAATGTACTACACTACCCTCGGCAAGCTATTTAAAAAAATAGCCCATTTTATCAAGATTTCAAAATGGTACAACACTTGCTACTTATTTATTCGTAAAAAATATGAGGCGATATATGGACTGCGATTACGTTACGATGCTTCGTAAGGAGCCAGTTATAGTGGTCCAGGAAAAATTTCTATGTAAAATTACAATATTATCATTCGTTTTGAAACACAAGTTCTAAACTTAAAAATTTTTTTGGGAAATTAAAATTTTCAATTTCACAGTTATTTTTTCTTAAAAATGTATTCAATTATTTTACTGGTGCGAATTTATTTTTCGTACCAGCTGTTTGCTATTTCAAACTAAATGGAACAAATTGTTTCAATGATTTGAGTCCCAATTTCTACTTGTTCATATCGCACGATTTTTGAGTTGAAGAAGGATTTTTTGTTGGGTTCATTGCTTAATTAATTTAAATCGCTGTAAATTAAATAAGAAAAGAAGATATGTATATAAAGTGGTATTGAATTTAAGGTAAGAAAACTGGTTTACCAATATTGAATGCTCATGTTCCTTCCAAATATAAATGGCCAATTTACAAAGTTCAAAATTAACTAAAATTTACCACAGAAAAGCTTGGGGATGAAATTGCCGTCTCAAATGTAATCCTTCTGTTTATTCCTAACGTTTTTTTATATTTTTGTCAAGGGTTTAAAAAAAAATCACTTCTAAACAAAAATCTTTGTCACACATTAGGTGAATCACCCTGTATAATACAGAAATTCCATACATATATTCAATAAACATTATGTACAAAAAAATTGAACTAACTTCTTATTTGTTCTTTTATCAGCAGTCACAAACTAAACAGCTTATTATGACAAAGCCAATTGATCCGACAGATCCAGTTCAAGTTGCTCAAGTCTTGAGTAGAACTGCGCAAAGCCCTATACATGATTCGCTTATTCTTCGACAGCAAATGGCCCAACAGTTGCAGAAGCAGCAGCAACAACAACAACAACAACAGCAACAACAGCAGCAACAACAACAGCAACAACAGCAACAACAACAACAACAGCAACAACAACAACAACAACAGCAACAACAACAACAACAGCAGCAACAACAACAACAACAGTCTCCACGTCAATCACCGCACCAACAACAACATTCTGCGCAGCCACAACAGCAAATAGTCATCAGTCAAGGCAATAATCAGATCATAACTCAGAGGCATGTAATAAATACATCAACACCTCAGGGTCAGCAAATCATTCAGAGCCATATGCTTCATCAACAGAAACAACAACAGCTCCTGTTGCAACAACAACAACAGCAGCAACTTCTTCAAAAACAAAATCCAACCAATGTTTCACATCAAGTACAATTTTCCCAGCAGCCACAACAAAAACAATCGCAGCAGGGACCACAACCTGGCCTACAGCAACAAGTGCGAATTATACAACAACAAGGTCTCGGAGTAACCCAGCAAATTGTACAGCAGCCCACAGTAAGTGGTCAACAACAAATGCAGCAGCAACAACAACAAGTCGTATCACAACTTCAATCACCACCTTATCAGCAGCAGTCACAGCAACCACAAATAATTCAACAACAAGGTCAAGCTGTTCAACAACAACACTCACAACTGGTGCAACAAATACAACAACAGTTACCTCAACAGCAACACCAACAGATCAATGTAGGCTCTCAAACAAATAAACAGTTTCCCGCAAAATTCATTATTAGCCAACAGCTTACACCCCAGCAACAACAGCAAATATTACAAAATCAAAATCAAAATCTGTTTTTTGTGAATCAAGGCAACCTGCAGCAAGTTCAACAGCAAGTGCAGCAGCAACAACAACAGCAACCAATAGGTCAGCAACAAATTCTCCAACAGCAGCTCCAACAATCACCGCAGCAACAACAACTTCAACAATTGCAAATTAACAATCTCCAAACTTCACACGGAACTATTAATCGTATGCAGCAGCAAAAACCACCTCCACCAATGTATCCACACACACCAAACGTGACTGTGGGCCAGACTGATATGCAAAGTGGTTTGTTGCAACAGCAAGTAATTCTGAACTCTCCACAACATCGAACCCAACAACAGCAGCACACAATATCACAACAGCCCCAACAGCAGCAAATAATTATTAATCAGCAACAAATTATAAATCCACAACGTCTTCAATACCTACAGCAACAACAACAACAACTTCTGCAAAATAAACAGCAATCTACTCAGCAGCAAATAATTATCCAAAGCCAGCCAAGTTCAACTTCCAGTCAACCGACAATAATGCAAAGTCCACCGCAACAAATTGCACAGTCGCCTCAGCAAATTCAGTCTCCGGTACAGCAGCAAATTCTAACAAATCAGGGTCAAACAATTGCCATACAAAATCAAATGATTCTGCAACAACAACAACATAAACAACTTCAACTACAACAACAATTATTACAGCAGCAAGGTGATCCTCTAATTGGCCAACATCAAGTGACTCTTCAACCACAGCAACAACAGCAGCAGCAGCAGCAACAGCAACAACAGCAACAACAATCGACACCTCAAATTATTCAAACTCAGGTGACACCACAATCGCAGACCGTTCTCATACAGCAGCATCAACAAAATTCTCAGACTATTATCAACCAACAGCAAATCCAACAAACTCCTCCGCCACAATCACCTCAGCAGCAGATAATTATTCAGCAGCAATCTCCACAACAGCAACAACAACAACAGCACTGGAACGCACAAAGCCCTCTTACTACCCAACAACTACAACAACAGCAGCAGCAAGTGTTGCAAATACAATCAGGCCGACAAACACCAAATCCAGCAGCAACACAACAGACTCAATACATTCGAACAGTGCGGCCTGGTCAATGGCCCACAACAACAGCTGGAGGAATTCCGGGTACTCCACAAAGACAGTTAATTCAATTGGATGATAAAACACATGCTCATTTTATGTCATTGGATCCTGTGAAGAAAGCTGAATATATTGCAAAGTTGCAAAGCAAACAGAGATTAATGCTGAGGCAGTCGGTTGCGTATCAACCTCGCGCTGGTGCGCCTAACGTTGTGGCAAATAATGTAAGTGCTCCCCGACCAGCTGGTACATCACATATTATAGTTCAAAGCCAAATGCCTGCCGGACTGAATCACCAACAACAGATGCAGTGGCTGCAGCAACAAGGGGCACGACAAGTTCTTGTGAGAACAGGTAAGTAGCATTTGCAATCCAACATTTAATCATTTATCATTCCATCTTGGGGTGCTTTTAGTTAGTAACCAAACAATCTGGCTTTATCAGTTTTAAAACATCTTGTTCTGCATTTTAATATTTATGTTCATGTTTTTTTTTTTTTTGTTTTTTCAATTAAAATAAAATACATAAAAACTAAAACTTAAAACTACTCCGAACCATTGAACCGTTAAAATTTGTACTAATACTAACGTAAAGCATACATGTGTATTAGACTGATTAAAAAAAAAATGTCTTCGATTTTCAATGGCACTAGCTTTTTGGTGAGTTAGTGAAATAATAAGCCTAGTAAATTTTCATCCGTTTAGATTATCATCTGGAGGCCACTCATCGCTACTGCGGAAATTTTTTGTTTGCTTCTTTATTTTTTAACTTTAGAACTGGTTACGTCCACTGTACATAGAGCTACAGTTGGCAGATTTGCATTAAATATGGTACATAGCATTTGTGTCTTAGCTCATCTAGTACAATGATTTTGGTTTTTTAAATTTGTCTTAAAACGGATATATTTATAATCTTGTAGTAGCCCGTGGCGTAATGGTTAGTACATTGAACTGTCACGACAGAGGTCTAGGTTCGATTCCCAGCCTCTGCCACCATACGCAAAAGCATTTTTCAAGGCTACTGCCTCTTGCGAGGAAGTGATAAATCCTCCAAGAGTATCTCCTGTCATAGAAAAGTGCCGCTCACTTTAGCTGTTTGAATTCGGCAATAAACTGTAGGTCCCCTCAATTCCTGCAAATACGCACACAGGAATGGTTGAGAGTTGTAAGTCACTAGGCCCTAGTTCTTCATTTGCTGTTGTGCCACCAAATTTTTTTTTGTAATTATAATCATTTTTATTCAAAAACTTTGGGAAACGGGAAATTGATTTCGCAGAGATTTTTTGTGAAACTTAAAAGTAATTTTATTCAGATTTCGGTCTAAAAATTGATTTCTTTACTGGCCGAAGAATTACGATTTTAGATTGTTTTTATGTAACGGTATTAGTGTATACCGGGTGATTCACCTTAAGTGTGACAAAAAGCTAAAACGTGTAGGTTGAGTCGAGACAAGAAAAAAATCGTATGGGAGAGGGTCTATTTCCCCCGGTTTAGGTGGGAGGGGCAATTTTTCTAAAAAATCGACGTGCAGTAGGAAAAAATCATTAAAAAACACTTACAATGTCATGCTATACTTTTTTCAAAGCCAGATTCTGTTCTTTTAATATGATTTTAATTCAAATTATTTGAGAGAATAGTTTTAAAAAAATTAATTTCTTTTGACTATAAAAAAAAGTTTAGCATGACACTGTAAGTGTTGCCGTTGTTTTTTAAAGATTGTTTTTTTTTCTACTGTGAGTCAAGTTTTTAGAAAATTGCCCCTCCCGCCTAAACGGGGTAAAATATACCCCCTCCAATACGATTTTTTCCCCTCCCATACGATTTTTGTCCTGTCTCGACCTACACGCTCTAGTTTTTTGTCACACCTTAGATGAATCACCCTGTATAAATACGTTTATAAATAAATTAAACTTGGCGGCGCAACAACTCGTGAAGAAACAGGGCCTAATGACTTAGAACTCTTACGGCAAATTTCTTCAAAAAGTTCTAAAATCAATTTAAAACTCGATCCATTAACTCTCGGTTTATCTTTGAAACTTGATCATTTCTTCACTTCTAACAATTTCCTTAGAACTCGGTCTAAAATCACTTTCGATTTTAAGTACTTAAGATCTCGATTTAAGGAAATGAAGTTCTAACGTATATTTTAATACTTTCGTAGCACCTGGTATCATATTTGGACACAAATTTTTGACAATTTATCAGTAAATTGTAAGTAAATAAAAAACTTCTTATTCTCATGCAAGTAAATATTTAAATATTTGTCAGTTTCATTTTGCTCGATACTTTTATGTGAATATTGGGCGCGTTCGGGCGGCAATCCAAAGCTATCCGGATAGTTTTGTGTTGTTGTAAAAAAATATTAAGTGTGCATGTTCTGTGCATCAAAGTGCATCAAAAGTAATTTAAAAAAAAGAAGATGGTAACAGTTTCAATGTCCCAATTCATTGATTATGGATATGGTTCTGACAAATTGTTTAGAAAAATTGCACTTAAGATGAGCTTTGAACATGAAAAACTTTGTCTTTTGGCTTTCTTTCATGAAACAAAAATCTGTTGCGAGTTCAAAAATCAAAACAAACAATTTGCTCTGTAGTGTCGAATGTTTCTCATTTATTATTTTATGTTGAGGAAAATTGTACTTTAGATGCACTTTTTGTCTGTAACTGTAACTGTAACATTAATGCATTATAGTGGGGTTAAAAGCTTGTTATATGTACATAGGTAAACAAATTTGTATTGTGTGCAGCAAGCTATCTGGTTATATAAGGCTTGCACCAAAAATCAAATTTATCCCAAATTGATTTGAATTGCATTCCTTTTTTAAAGTCGAATCAAAATTTCTAACCAAATAAGTTTTTTAAAGAAATAAAAATGTTGTTAAACCGAGTTCTAAGTCTCTAAACCCCCGAATCTGAGGGTTTAAATTTATCGAAGTTCTATCTTAAACTGAGACCTAAATCAAAGTTCTAACACGTTAGAATTCGGTGAAGAAATGAGTTAGAACTCAATCAAGTTCTAATTTTTCAATAAATCCAGATTTAGGGCTTAGAACTTTGTCAAGAAATTGGCCGTTATAAATAGATTCGTGTGTATGGAGCTGTTAGTTGCTAAACTGGGGAATTCAAAAAAATGGGGAATTGGAAAAATGACAAAAATGTCAAAATTGGTATTGAGACAGATCTAGATCAAATAAATTTTAATTTTTCCATTTGATAACTTCATTAGAAGAAGAGAATTAACAAAAACAAAAGAAAATTATTTTTGTTGTTGTTCTAGTGGACTGTATTGAATTAAATTCAAATGGAAGATTTTTTGCGACCTTTAGTCCAATGCGTTTCGCCCAGGCACGACAGATGGGCTCATCAGTTAGATGCTGTCGTACCTTTCTAAGACTCAATTTTTTGGTCGATGAATACCGACTCTTAATAAAATCTATAGCGCACTTCATTAGAGTAAAAACTGCGTTTCATGTTGTTCCAAAAAAAAAAAAAAACTTTTGACACCTCTATGAAATTGAGACTGATATCGCTGTAGGCAATATAGTGTAATGTTACAAACTTGAAAACTTATAAGCACTTCAAGCTGGAAAATAAAAAAAAATTTGTTTTTGTTTTTTTTGTTCGTAAAATATTTAGTAAGTAAAACTTTTTCATTGAACAAAAACATCTAGGATCCGCTCCAGGTCTGAGTCCTATAACTCAACAAACTCAACCACCACCTCCGCCAAGCACACCACAACCCCAAGCGACACAGCAACAATTTAGTGTTGTCGATCCAAGCAATGTTAACCAGCAAATGCTATTGCAACGACAACAGTTGCGTGTGCAACAAATCCAGCTACAACAAAATCAACAACAAAAACCGCCACAAATGCAGCAATCTCCGGTTCAAATTATTCCAACTAATGGTGGTGCAGTTAGCAATCCTTTGCCCGACCAACAGTTACAAGGACTTCAGTCGCCTGTTTCCGGCAGTGGTGGTCCATCGATGATAGCTACAATGCAACAACAACAGCAACCGTCACTAGTTTTGCCACTAGATGGATCAAACAGTTTACAAACACAAAATGCTGTCCTACAAACTCAACAACAACAAATGAACCTCAAAACCAAGACTGCCTTAGCCAATATGCTCAGCAACCGCTTAAGCAACAATGGAGCCACGATCGTAAACAATGTATCACAAATTGTAACTGTAGATGGGAATGCATCACCAATGGTTCCAGTATCACCAGTGGAACCATCTGCAGCTGGGACTCTTCGTCTAATGACCCAACAGCGCAACGCTGTTTTGAATCAAGGCGTACCCGTGGCACGTACACAACAGGAACTCCTTTTGCTACAGCAGCAACAGCAACAACAACAACAACAGCAACAGCAGCAGCAACAACAACAGCATCAGCAGCAACAACAACAACGACGAACTATAACGCCTGGCAGTACCCAGATAGTGGGTTCAAATGTAATTACTTCACCACAGCAAAATACCGCCATAATACCTGGTACACAATTTGTTCAAGCCAGAACTCCACTGCCACCAAGACCACAATTCTATGGTCACAATCCTAACCTTAAGCTGCCGCCGAATCTGTTTTTGCTAGGCTGCCATTTCCACATAGTAGAATATGATAAGACTGACGAAGACGATGTGCCTGAGTGGATTGAAGCTATTAAACATTTTGGCGGCGAAGTCGAAAACGCCTATGGCCCTCGTGTTACCCATGTTCTATGTCGTACTCAACGGCATGGAGTCGTCATGCAAGCAATACGAGATTCGAAACGATGTATTACAGCATTTTGGCTTAGCGATATATGTTTAAAAAAGCAGATGCAACCGCCATGGCAATGTCTTCATCTTCCTTTTCCGAGCATATATGGCATCCAAAAACCATTAGAAAAACATATAATTACCGTAAGTGGTTTCGACGATGAGGATGAGTTGCGACTCGAGAACATGCTCGAGGAAACAGGAGCCTTATACACTTCGTACTTGTCGCCAATGAATACCGTACTAATTTGTCGCTATGCCGAAGGCGAAAAGTACAACAAAGCTAAGGAATGGCAAATTCCTATTGTAAATTCTCTCTGGCTAAGTGATATTGTGATAGGAAATCTGAGTGGATTGCATCAATACGAGAATCAAAAGTATCAACAGTATAATTTGACTGCACCATTTCGAATTGACTTTATGCTTGTTGGGCATTTGATGGGTAAGTAAAGCAATTTTTTAACTTGAATTAATTAACTTCTTTTAAACAATATGTTTATTAGTGATTCAGTTGTACTGTTTTGGTATTTTTATATTCAATTCTTTTTTATCAGCTTATTTTAAAATTACATTTGCAAGTATAGTTACGTTTTCAAATCAAATAATTCAAATATGTTTGAACCTTTTGTGTTATTTTACTTTCTCTCTGTAGTTTTCCCAATTGTGCTTATTCCTCTTCCACTATTCTACGCCATACATATATGAACATAACTGCGAACGAGTTCAATTGCATCGCTTGCCTTGCAATGAAATTTTTGACATTTCAGTTACACTTACCTAAATAAGTGGGCACCAAACAATTCTTCCATTCTCGACCTTAGAAATTAATTTCTGTAATTCGATGCGATAAACGTGTGATCTTTTCAATTAGTCACCCGGTGGATGAGTTTTGGATAATTTAATGTTTTATCATACGATTTGAAATACAAAAAAGATACGAATCGATGATAAATCACTTGAAGTATTTTTAGAGCGAAGTTCTTTAGCCTAGGGTTGGGGGGTAAATCCAAAAAACGACAGGTTTTGTCGACCCATGGTGACGCAATGGGATAGTTTGTTGCTTCTTAACCGAAGGGTTCGACGTTCGAATCTTGCTGGTGACAATTTTTTAGAACGAAGTTCTTTAGCTCAGAGTTGGGGGGGTAAATCCAAAAAACGACAGGCCATTTTCGACCCATCGTGGCGCAATGGTATTGTTGTTTGCTTCTTAACCGAAAGGTTCGGCATTCGAATCCTACTGGTGACAATTTTTTTTTTTTTCGGTCACATGCACAATGTTTATTGCAAATCATTTATTATTTTCATTTCCTCACATGCACATCATTAATCCCATTGAATCCTATAGCATTTTCAACAGGGCAGGATGCAAATGAAAGAAGTTCACCCGGTATATTTGAGATTCGAACCCGCGACCTTCTGGTTACTAGCCGTCTATGCTTCCGCTAGGTTAAATCTCGATATAGAATTTATTTTTTTGAAAATAAATAACTTTTATCTTGAGCGTTAATAAAACAAAAAAAAATAAATAAATAAATTCAGCCTTATTGTGAGTTTCACCCGACCAATTTTTACCTTAAATATTTTTTCACCCGGAAAAGCTATTGTGAGTTTCACCCTTACGAAACATACTTTTTCCGCCTTATTGCTATCTCGGTCGCCTATTAAAATTTAAGGTGTAAATAGCATTGTATTCTGCCCGAAATGAATGTTAAGAATTAGGTAATTCTCGGAACATGCAATATTTTTCTTGTAGCTCTTATGTGATTTTCATATTTTCTAATTGTTCTTAAGTATTTATCGAAAGTCAAAACGAGAAATAATTGCGTTTAAAAAAGGAATCGTATTAAAAAATAATCGGTATATCGGATCACACTCAAATTTTGCACACAGCTTTGATTCTGATGATAGTTATAATATTGTTTGTTCAATATTGTGATAGGCCAATGACCCCAGGTGAAGCCTGGCACGCATGTACATAATAGGAGCTTTGTTCTTGCCGAGGGTGCTTAGGACCCGCATCTACTAGTTTTTAGTATATTTTTTTTTCGTCACATGCACAATGTGACGAAATTGTAATGAAAACATTACAATTTCAATTTCGTCAAATGTATCATAATCCAATTGAGAATCCTATAGGATTTTGAACAGGGGGAGATGCAAATGAAAAAATTTCATTCTGTACATCTGAGATCCGAACCCGTGGCCTTCTGGTTAATAGCCGCCTCACAGTGGCCCGAATTGACTTTTTTGGTTGCAAAAATCATATCTCTTAAACGAATAAAGATATCACCACCTTAAAGGAAATTTCCAAGGCTATGAAGTTTGAGAATTTAAAGAAAAATATTAACAGGGTGTTTCAGAATCTGCTGCTGAAATAAGAAGTTTTAGTTTTTTTTTTTAGGTGTTTAACATAGTTGGTATTTAATTTTAAAAAGGTTGAAAGTCAATTTATGAAGTAATTTGAGTGTAATTCAAGTAAAACAGTGGGGAAAAAAAGAAAACAACCCAAATTGAGTAAAAATGTGGCGAAAAAAAAAACTTTTTTTTTTATTAATTGATTTTTTTATTTTATTTTTTATTTTTTTTTTATAAAAGAGTACTTATAAGTATTTATAAAATATTTTATTAATAGATAACAATTCAAAAAGTAGAAAAATAAAAGGAACAAAACTTCTCATACAAACATTAAATTTCTTGGATACTATCATCTAAGTCCGGGGAAATGCGTAACAAACTTATCATTTCTGGTGAGTATTGGGCTTTCAGATCTTTTTGGGTTCTTACATGCCGCAAGGAAGAAATAAGTGGATCGGATGAGATTGCTAGCATGTTAAATAAGTCTTCATTCTGTCGAATTCTTGAAACTTTGCACGTATTTTGATATCTGTATTTCTTGTAGTCTTTATTTTTGAACTCTTGGGCTTCTTCTGACAATTCTCCAAGATGTAGAGATTGATATTCGATTATATTTTGACTATGAAAAAACATCAAAAACATTCATACTTAAAAGTTTTATTAGGGGTTACACGAAATAAGCTATAAAACCGTTTTAAAAAGCTAAGCATATAATATGTTTTCCTTCTAAATTACAAAACCATTTTATTTAAAACCAAGACTCATACCTGCAAAACAAAGAAATAATATTTTCCATGATTTTTTTTTTGCACTTGAAAAAAAAACTCAGAAAAAATTACTGACTTTTTCAAATCAAATCTCTCTAGCTCAGTGTTATGCAACTTTATGCAGCTGAGTTTTTGGTTGTAGATAAAGAGATATATAAGGATTCATTATCCGTCCATTTCGGCTTGACAACTTTTAAAAACTTTTTTCTACTCAATGTAAAGTTGAAAAAGTGCCTAAAAAGTGGTGTTTCAAAAAACATTAAATTAAGTACTTTAAAAAATTTATAATTTTTTTTTATTTCTGATTATAGCAATTAACACATATATCAAGTAAAAATAACAAAAAAAAGTTTAACTTATACTCTTTTCCTAGTATTTATACTCAAAGTTTAAAAAAAAAATTTTTTTTAAATGTTTTTTTCTCACCTCACATATTTGTCAACTTTGACTGGCTCTACAAGCCGAACCTTTCATACAAATGAAATAATTTTTTCGATTACTACAGCTCCAAACATTTGTTAATTCAGAAAATGTAAAAGTTTTGCATTATAAACCCACCCGAAAAATGAATTTCGCAAGCACTTTTGCCGCTAGGCTAAATCGAGATATAGAATTTGTATCTCGAATATTAACAACTTTTGTATTGAGCGTTTTAATAGCTACAAAATGAGTGAGATGAATCATATATCATTGCTCTCTCGTTCGCCTACTAATTATGGGTGAAAAGTTAAGCTGTCAATGGCATTATATTCTCCCCGAAATGAATGTTAATAGTAAGGAAAGTTTTCGGAACATGTAACATTTTTCGGGTGAAACTCACAATAGACGAAAACAATTTCGGGTGGAATGTTGTATTGGGAAACCCACCATAAGGAAAAGTATGTATGTATAAATTAATAATCTTGTACCTAGCTCTTTTTTATGTGATTTTCATATTTTCTAATCGTTTTTCGAAAGTCAAAACGAGAGCGAATTGCATTTTAAAATGAACTCTGTTAAAAAATAATCGGTATATCGGATCATGCTGAAATTTTGCACACAGCTTTGATTCAGGTGGCGGCTGACACGCATGTATGTATATGGGAACTTCGTTCTTACCGGGGGTGCTTAGGACCCGCATCTAGCAGTTTTCATTAAAAAAATCATTTTCTTTGCGAAAAACACTCCTACGATTTTGATCAAAATTGTTCTGAGTACTTATATTAATACGGTTTATGATTTATCAAATCCAAAATTTACAGAGCCACAGCCATTGTTAACAGTACCTTTCATTGAACCATTTTTTTTATTTTGGACTATCTCATTATCTGCATAACCGATTTAAATTTATTTTTTTTTATACAAGAGCTTCTAAAAAGTTAAAATCATGCAACATATCTAAATATTCAAAAAAAAAAATTCAATTTTTTTCTTTTTGAACATTCAATACATATTTCAAAAATGGGTTTATGATTTCTTTTCGAAATTTAATTTTTAATTCAACTAAATACTACAAAAATTGTGTACCTACCAATTTTTTATTCAATGTTTACAAAATTTTATATATAGAAAATTAATTTAAAAGAAAAACCGCTCCTACGATTTTCATTTTTTTTTCAAAAACAAAGATTTGTTAGAAAAATCAAATGTTTTATTTTTTGTAGCTCTAAAAATTAATTTCGAATTATGTTGATTTTTAATAATTTTTCAATTTAAGCTCTAAGTTCCAAGTATGTACATTTATGTATATGTGCAGTGTGATATATTTTTCATTTTTGTATACTTACAAAATGATACCTCAAACTAACAGCCATATTATTGACTTCAGGTATAATTTAGGTTTAAATGAACTTTATTCTCGTCCATTTAATCCGCTTTTTTCAAACAATTTACACTTACGTCCATAATATTCACTAACAGCCATATTATTCAGTCACTTAAATCCGGTTTTAAATGTACACCTGGATTTAAAGTAAGTCAAACCACTCCCGTCCAAATGGGTGAAAACAGACCCCTCTCCCATACGAATCATCCTGTATTCTAAAGACGTGTTTGTAAATATTTTTAAATATCTAGGTTTTACTTTTAATAAGTTGAAATTCTAAGCAAATGCCATTCTAATGGTCGGATCTTCAAGTTTAAAGTTTTCAAATAAAGGTTAAATTTATTGTCACAAAAGTTATATGAGAGGGGGAATGGCTCTCCCAAACCAACGCGAATATTCGACGCGACGAACGAAAACAATAATATGGTTTGGTTTGGGAGAGCCTTATCTTTCGTCGTCTGTCGCAATCAATAATCTTTTTTTTTTTTAAATACTACCCTAAGTAAGCTTTTAAATAATTTATAAATCAAATAATAATTGTTTAGTTACAATTCATTTATTAGTTCTTGTCGATAATTCAATGCTGTTTGTTGATATCTGACCATACAATTCCAATCTTTTGCTCCGTTTTAGAAATCTATTATTGTCCCCAAATCAAGCGTACCACTTCCTTATGTCTCTTGACGAATACTCTGGCAATCCCCAGAGCTCTTAGAAGGAAAGTGGAAATTGTCACGCAAGAAAATATTAAAATTATTAGATAAACTCTGTTCTTATTACTCAGAAAGTAAAAATAAAAAAATAAAACTAATAGTTGTGCTTCGTTACTCAGTGAAATCTCCGAACATCGCTACCTAACAAATCCGGAATCGCAAATAAAAAATTATTTCTACACAACGCGCCAGTTTGTGCAACGTACCCTTGCACCTGCGTATCTCAAATGTTCAATATAAAATAAAAAGTTTTCTAGAATTTTATGTCAATTACAGAATAAGTAACTGTCAAATAGTATTAGAGGATAATGTAATTTGCAACTGCAATTTCGAGATCTGGAGGTACTAGTAACCTTTAAAACATAAAACGAATTTTTTTGATCGAATACATTTTTTTTTTCATTGTAACGAGTTTGCTTTTCGTAGAGGATTTGCTGGCACCAAATATAGGACTCCCAAGCTAGCTCACACTGTGGGTCCATTATCCTCCTCGTTAGCAAAATAAACCAATGCCAGTCTTTATCATCCCGGTGTTGTTGATGCGCGAGATACTTTTGTCTAATTCCCACCCTACCTGGTTGTTTCCTCGCTAAACAACCCCTTTTTATCAACGTCCCCTTCCCCTCGGCCCCTCTACTCTGTTTTCATCAACCCTTCATCCTCCCTTTTTTATAGAAAATCTAGAAATTCATGTTTTTAAATTCCTATAACAATAATTTATTTATATGCATATTGTTGCTTGCAGCGAAATACATATACATTTTTCATTCGAGATTCAATTAGATTTATACTTAATCATTTAACAGTTTTATATTTTTTTATATGTGTAATATATATGTATATATATTTAAAGTTGAATTTATTTAAAGTTAAAATAAAGAAAGTGGTAATTTTTCTTTAGCAACGATTATTTTTCTGGGCAGAAATTGGGCAATATTTATAACACAATTTATGTCAATAGGACATTTACAACATGAAATAACTCACCCCAAAATTGATCGATGCAGTGGCCACTCCCTCGATGGATCTTGGTTTGAAGTAGCGATCTTTGTTACGCTCCCTTTTTTTTTGAAAGTTTGGATATTTATAGATATTACCGCGCTTTAAAACTACACAAAACAACAATCTCTGCTTTTCTTTATGTTATATACGCATATATATATATCTATATATATTTATATATCTATATATATACTCGCATACATACAATAGACAAATACCACTTGATCAAATTGGCAAATTTTTAAGATTTTATCAATTTAAGTTTTAAATTTTAAGTAAAAAAAATCAGATTAAACGGAAACACTTGATATCAAAATTTGATTTAAAATTTTCCTTTAGTAGCACAGGATTGAAAACAACGTGTTTGGCGGCAGTTAGCGGTGATATTTTAATTAGTCTTATGCGGCTTAATTTCTGATATATTAATTCCCACGGGAGTTGCTTTGATTAATGACCTTATGACTGGGATCTCCTTGGCCCGTTACGAACCGTTAAAGCGGCCCTTTTTTTTATGTCTTTCTTTTAAAAAAAATGAGGCCGTCAAAAAGAATTTTCAACGGCCCAGCTGTACAAAAAAATCATTTTTAGTTGATTATGTCTTTCCTATCGAAAACCTCTTAAGTGAAGCTCACCTTGGTTTGTATTTTAACTATATATATATGTATATATATATATCCTTGGATGTTAATATATGTATATATATCTATGGATCTAAGATGATCTTGAGGATTTAAAAAAAGTACATATATGAATTCTTATGTCTTCATGCACATATATGATATTGTGAACCACAATCTGGAGCCGAAGGGATATTCCTCAAATAATGAGAATTATTTTCCCTCAAATTATAATTTTCTAAAAAAAATACAAAAAAAAACTAAAATAGGTATTCTCGCTTACTTAACTCTACCCACATTTGAAGATTCCGTGACCTGGTTTCCTTTTGAGCTCCGTCCAGTGGTACTTTCTTTTCCTTCTCCAAAATTTCGTTCTTCTGATATAATAATGGCTTCAGGTTTCTCGGGTGGATTTTTTGGAAAAGAAAGTACCTACCGATCGCTTTTACCAAAGAACCCTAGCTCTACCAATCCGTAGGTACTCAAACATACAAACCTGAATCTTCCAACCTTTGTCTTTTCCACATCTATGCACACCCATAAAATTACACTTGTAAACGTTAATTGTTTAATTGTGCGTAAATCATTTTATGTGGGTGTGAATATTTGTGGGTGTAATTCACTTAGGTACTTGTTGCAAACATTTTTGGGTGCAAATCGGATTCATTAATGTCATGACACCCGATTGCATCTAAATTCTCTCACGCAACAACGGTGGACTTCCCCAACCATTTTAACATTCCCTGTTAAAATTTTTTAAACAAATCGCTGACCATTCTAAAATTATGGTTGATTGCTGACAATCACTCAAATTATGGTAAAGTGCTGACTTAACCATAATTGTTCTCCTCCTAGCAAAAAGGGAAAACCTACAATCCTACCTTGCATTTCATAGGTGGGAGCGAAACAGTATTACTCCATTGCCCTTGGAGTAAATTGTTTACAAATAGTAAAAAAAATAATGCAGTTGAGTCGTCGTCGTCGTCGGTCTTGCCCTAGTTGGTGTTGGGTAGTTGTAATTTTTTTTCTTTGAAATTATTCAAATAAAACCCATTCGGTTACAGGGCTTCGCGTTTTTCAGATAAAACATATCTGAAATATGCGAAACGAACCCACTTCCTCTTTCGCGCGGCCGGGTAGTGACTTGTGATAGTTGGTCAAATGTAAACAAATAGTGAAATTTGAATTGGCTGGGAACGATCTCGGCTCATAAATAATTGTTTACTTCCAATGGTTGTGATAATAAAAAAAGTGAAAAATGTTAATTATTATGTAAATAATCAGTGCAAATGTGAAGTGTTAACGGCAAAAAAAGAAAGCAAAAAGAATCGGAGATTCTGGATATGAATGCCGTTTTGAATATTACGCGACGAGGACAAATATAATACGGCATATAAGCGCGAGTGAGATATGCGACAAAAATCCGCTACAGTAAACAAAACAAACAGTTTCCGTTTAACTAAGAATTAAAGCTTAAAGCTAAAAAAAAACAGAGGTCGTTCACCTCAATTACATACAAAGAAATTTTATTTCGTTGATCATAATCAATGCGTTTTGCCGACGGGGTTTTAAATTGCCGAATTTTGTTGTGATTTCTTATCCAATAAAATTGTGCGAGAGTTTTTAGCATCTTAAAGATAAATGTTTATGTCGGTTCGGGTTAGTTTAAAGATTTTTGATCACTTCCTTGTGTGCCAGCTGTTATGTCAGACGTGGGGCGCGAACCCACTTATCAGAACGGAGGGATAAATCGTCAGATAAGTGATGAAATTTTTATTTATTTGTTAAATCCGATACTTTGTGGTTGTTTTTCTTTTCCTTCCAGTCATCGGGTTATTGACGTATGTCTTTGGCATGGAAGATGCCAAGGGGTTTACCAGCCCTGGATTCCAGCTCATACATGCAGTTGCCAACTACTCTTCTTACGCGGGATTTTAGGAATTTTGGAAGTAACTTGGCGTTAATTCCTTGGGCAAAATTACTTTGAGCGAAGTTTCTATGGAATACCTCCTGACCTTCACGGTAAGTGACATTCTTGGATCTCTTATTATAAGTATTTCTCGACTTAACGTATGCCCTGTTCAAATTCTCCGACAACTTCTGCCTGTCCAAGGTCAATTTTAGTGCGCGGGGTGTAACCAACATTTCGGGGTCGTGTAATGCGTTTATTTTACGTAGTATGGTGTAAGTTGAACCGTGATTTATCATGTTTTGTCCGAACAACGCGTAGTAAGGTTGACAATTTAGGGAATCGTGTATGTCGGAACGCAACGCACATGCTATACTAGACAGATGAAGATCCCAGTCGTTTTGCTGTTTAGAAATTAGGATTCTCATCTTGCTTAGAAAACTACGATTTACCCGCTCCGAAATGTTGGCTTGAGGCGAATACACCGCCGTTCGCACATGTTTAACGCCGTAATTGTCCAAAAAGATTTTGAATTCTTTAGACACAAATTGACGTCCGTTGTCGGAGTGGATTTGTTCAGGGGTCCCGAAAGTATGGAAAATTTCTGATTCAAGATATTGAATCACACGATTTGAAGTAGCTTTTGGTAAAGCTTTGAAGAACATAAACTTCGTGAAATGATCAACCACTATAAAAACGTAGATGTTTCCTCGCTTTGTGCGCGGATACGGGCCTAGAAAATCAACGTAGAGTCGTTGTATGGGCCTTTCAGTTTGTGTTTGGTTGACCATCGGTGGGCGAAGAGTTTCATTCGGAGCTTTGACCATCTTACAAGCTTCGCAGTTTTTCACGAAAGTCTTTACGTCTTTTACCATTTTTGGCCAATAATATTTCGATTTTATGCGAGCATACGTTTTATCGAAACCACTATGACAACTTAGTTTGGTGTCGTGGCACATTTCAATGCACCTTCGAGTAAGATTGTCGGGAAGCCATAAGCGCCAAAGAGAATCTTCTTCGTCTACACTTCCGGTTCTAAATCTCACTCTTCGGTAAACATATTTTCCCGAAACGATAAGGTCTGGGAGAGTCGCCTGGTTGTGGGTAATGCTCTCTCTCAAGTGGGTATATTGTTCTGAATCAAACTCAGCCGAATCTAAATCGATATCACCGCATATCAGTATCGAAGAATCTCCACAAATCTCATTATCCACAGCAATTCCGCCTGCCGCGATTTCCTCCATATTCATCCTAGATAAACAATCCGGCACTACGTTTAGGGACCCTTTTCGATGTTCAATCGAGAAGTTATACCCTTGGAGTTCTAGGCTCCATCTAGCTAGTCTGCCTGATAATTCCTTCATCGACATAAGCCATTTAAGGCTGGAATGGTCTGTTATGATTTTAAAGGGCAATCCGTCGACGTAAGGCCGAAACTTTCGCACGCTTAGCACCGCTGCGAGGCATTCTTGTTCCGTAACAGTATAATTTTTTTGAGATTTGTTGAGCTTCTTCGACATGAAAGCAATGGGCTTCTCATTACTGTTCTCATCCACTTGAAAGAGAACACTACCCACTCCTTCAGACGAAGCATCGCATTGGATAACAAAAGGTTTTGAAAAGTCAGGTTCAGCTAAGACTGGAGCTGAGGAAAGAGCTGATTTAAGTCTTTCGAAGGCTTCGACTGCTTCGGAAGTGAATTCAAATTTAGCCTTCTTTCGAAGGCAATTGGTTAAAGGAGCAGCTACATCAGCATAATTTCGGATAAATCTCCTGTACCATCCTGTCATGCCCAAAAACCTTCTAACTTGCCTAACGGTAGTTGGAACTGGAAATTTGACCAAGGCTTCTATCTTATCCGGGTTAGTTTTCAGATTTCCCTGACCTACAATAAAACCTAGAAATTTTATTTCCTTCATGCAAAACCTGCTTTTATCGAGATTGATTGTTAGATTTGCTCGACGAAGACAGGCTGCCACCTCTTTAAGGATGCGTAAATGCGACTCAAAATCTGAAGTACAAATCAGTAAGTCGTCTAAATAGACAAACACATTATCTCGGAGATGACTAGGAATTACTTGATCCATTACTCTACACAGCGTTTGTCCAGCATTACTCAAACCGAATGGCATCACTTTAAACTGGTAGAGCGGCCTACCAGGTACGGTGAAAGCTGTTTTCTCTCGGGATTTTTCGTGCAAGGGAATTTGCCAATAGGCGTCCTTTAGGTCTATCCCCGAGATAAAGTGAGTGTCCTTTATCCGACTTAACAAACCTTCAACATGAGGCAACGGATACGCATCCTTAACCGTGACAGCGTTGACTTTTCGGAAATCTAAACAAAGACGGTTTTTACCAGGTTTCCTCACCAGCACTACAGGACAACTCCAGGGAGAGTTACTGACTTCTATGACTCCTAGTTCCAACATGCGATCTAACTCCTTGTAAACCTCGCCTTGACGAACCGGCGATAACGGATAATGCCTAGACTTTATCGGGGCAGCGTTTCCGGTATCGACGATGTGGCAACCGAGGTCGGTTTTTCCTAATCCAAGGACAACAAAATTTGGAAATTGTCTTTTAACGTTTTCTAATCGAAAAGACTCTTCAGTTGAAAGTTTCATTAGCTTAGCTTCATCTTTAAAATCTTCTTCTTTTTCGCCTGTGTTGAAATTTACTTCTAACTCACTTATCTGAGGTAACAACTGGAAGCTACGCCAGAAATTCATGCCAAGATACAATTTTTGTGTCAAATTTGGTATAATATAAAATGTCAGTTTTTTTGAAATGCCGTTGTATTTTGTTTCTATCTGGCAATATCCAACAATACCATGGGATTTACCATCCGCCGTACGTACAACATTATTGTAGGGCAGTATTTCAACCCCTAGCTTTTGGACTAACTCCCAACACCCATCACCTAACACCGAGATGGATGCTCCGCTGTCAAGAAGCCCAAACACTGACTCATTATTCAAAAAGACGTTAGCATACATACGGCCATCCGTGTCTGATGATATTATTGTTTCGATTATTTGTTTTCGAAACTTTTTACGACTTCGAAAACGACGACGAGCTTTTTGAATTTTTAAACTAATTGGTTTAATGTTGGTTCCGAAAATTCGAGATCGAACCTTTTCATAATTAAGTTTTCGCTCGTGAAGAGACTTAAGGTTATGTAATTCCATCGGATGAAACTGATCAACTTGAACGTTGGACTTTTCCCTTTTTAAAATTTTAATCGGGATTGAATCTTTATCAGCTTGGTCAATGGAATTCATTAGGTTGGTATTGTTTAATTTTGAGAGTGGTTCGTCGGATTCCTTGAGGAACGAACCTCCCCACTCCTCGTTTCGTCCCTCTGGAAGTTTCCCGCTTGGTGTTTACCACATTGAACCGTATTGACACCCTTTGCTCCACACAGGAAACAAAATAAATTTCTGATAGCGGATGGACAAAAGTGATATGCATGACCTTTCTGATCACAGTTCCAACAGATGTAATTTGCGGTTGACACGGGCCTTCTGGAAGAATACATGGCAGCGACTTCATGCTTCTCCAATTCTACATCGGAAGAATCGTTTTCGACCGCTATCTCACTTACGGATCGATGACCGACAGCTCTTTTATTCAAAAACCGTTCCGCCTCGCGAGCTTTTTGTCGAAGCTGCTCCAAATTCTTGACTTCAGCTGACAACAAAATCTCGCCTAACTTTTCTTTGGTATTACCCCTAATGATTTCGATCAGCTTTTTGTCGTTAAACGGTTCCTTCAGACGGTCGTTCAAACTAGACACCGAAACATAAAAATCGTCGAAGGATTCTTTCGGACCCTGCTTTCGACACATAAGCTTCATATAGATGTCGATTTCCGACTCCATTTTACCAAACTCTTTCTTCATTGCTTCTTTTATAGAAGATAAATCTGCATTCGGATTTTTCTTAACAAAACGCCAAAACCACTTGTTTGGTCTACCTTCGAGCAAAATATGAAAATTTGCTGCGATTTGTTCATCGCTATAAGAAGACGATGACTGCATTCTTCCTACCTTCAAAAGAAAATCAGATACATTGTCGGAACCATCATATTTGATGTTCCAACGATCTAACCTACATGGACCTGAAGCACTAAATGTAGTGGAAGCATTTGAGCTCTTTGGTGGAATAACCTGGGTCATGGTAGAGCTTTGCCTTTCGACTTGAGGAGGGTTGATTGCTTGTTGCGAGGGTATACGCAAATCTTCCAATTTTTGCAGCACATTACCCATAAAAATGTCCATTTGCTGAAAAATCCTAATCTGGTTCTGAACCATACTTCTTTCTATTCTAGAAAGTAACTCTTCATTTCGACCAACCTCATTTTCAGCACGATCTGCTGGCTCCCTATCACCGCCTTCAACTACATTTCCTGGATTATTTTCCAAATCCTGAGGATCTCCTTGATCCGCCATATTGGATGTCGAATTGGAAATAACAGATTCTAACTCTTCCGAAAAACTAAACGAATTATCCAAGTTAAATCTATCTACCGTGTTACGGAACCTTTGGAAAAATTCTTCAAATGTGGCTTCGCTGTGAGCGTTTATAACGTCTATATCATCAAAAATCGAAACTCGACGGCTCCTGCTCATACTTGGTTCAAACGAACCTAACTTCAGTTTCGTTACCTACCGGTTTCTGTTTACTATCCGTAAGCTTCAAAAAAGAAATCCTGACAGGAAAAACAAAAAAAAATTTTGCCACGAAACGATTGTGTTTTGAAAATTATTTTTGTAACTTGTAACTGCGATGCTGTAAAAACGTTTGGGATTTGCAAATTCAAGTGTCGTTTAAAACCAATGTTTGAAGAACACACAAAAAAAATTTTAAATCAAATAATATATGTATGTATAAAAATGTTTTTGAGTTTGCGATTCAAAATTAGGTTAAAAAAATATTTATTAAAAAAAAATGTGTAATAAAAAAAAATAATTCAATAAAAAAATTATATGAAAAAAAATGAATGTGTTTCGAATTTTATGTAAAAAAAATGTAATTCAATGCACTGAAATTTCACTGAATTTCAAAAAAAAAAAACAATAAATTTTGAGTTGTAATTTTTCATAAAAATCAAAAAGGGAAGACAAAGTATAGAATCCGACAGAGAGAGATAACTGCCGAGGATTCAAAAGGAACGTTGTGCGAGCCAAATAAGTGTATATCATTAAAAAAAATAAAATAAACTAGTGTTTGCTATTGTTATTGTAGGTAATTTTAGTTGTAGTTTTCGAAATTTTCCAGGACAAAACTCGACGATCATCATCATCAATCAGGACTCTGGAGAATAACGAAAAACCAAAAATTTGAAAATTTAAAAAAAGTAGTAAAATGTTTAAAGGACCATCCAAGACAGCTTTCGTATCGAGAGGTCTCTTTAAATTGTAGTGGTAATAAAAGTATACCATATTCACCTGCAATTTGGGCGTCTTTTTCCAGATGCCCAAAGACTAAGTTTGTATGGTACCTTTGTTTAATACTTTAAGAATCAAATTCAACCTCTCTGTTGCAACGCGGTACCGGATAATCGACCTTAGTGACCGGGACTCACAAAGATGTTGAAATCGAATTTAAAAAGTACAAATTTGAAAAAGAAAAAAAAATGTAAACTAAAAATAGTTTACCAAAAAAAAATGTATGACTCATAAAAATTAAAAAAAACTTTGTTAGCCTCACCATCTTCTGATAGTGAGACTACCACGTTGGGCGCCATTTTTGTAACGAGTTTGCTTTTCGTAGAGGATTTGCTGGCACCAAATATAGGACTCCCAAGCTAGCTCACACTGTGGGTCCATTATCCTCCTCGTTAGCAAAATAAACCAATGCCAGTCTTTATCATCCCGGTGTTGTTGATGCGCGAGATACTTTTGTCTAATTCCCACCCTACCTGGTTGTTTCCTCGCTAAACAACCCCTTTTTATCAACGTCCCCTTCCCCTCGGCCCCTCTACTCTGTTTTCATCAACCCTTCATCCTCCCTTTTTTATAGAAAATCTAGAAATTCATGTTTTTAAATTCCTATAACAATAATTTATTTATATGCATATTGTTGCTTGCAGCGAAATACATATACATTTTTCATTCGAGATTCAATTAGATTTATACTTAATCATTTAACAGTTTTATATTTTTTTATATGTGTAATATATATGTATATATATTTAAAGTTGAATTTATTTAAAGTTAAAATAAAGAAAGTGGTAATTTTTCTTTAGCAACGATTATTTTTCTGGGCAGAAATTGGGCAATATTTATAACACAATTTATGTCAATAGGACATTTACAACATGAAATAACTCACCCCAAAATTGATCGATGCAGTGGCCACTCCCTCGATGGATCTTGGTTTGAAGTAGCGATCTTTGTTACGCTCCCTTTTTTTTTGAAAGTTTGGATATTTATAGATATTACCGCGCTTTAAAACTACACAAAACAACAATCTCTGCTTTTCTTTATGTTATATACGCATATATATATATCTATATATATTTATATATCTATATATATACTCGCATACATACAATAGACAAATACCACTTGATCAAATTGGCAAATTTTTAAGATTTTATCAATTTAAGTTTTAAATTTTAAGTAAAAAAAATCAGATTAAACGGAAACACTTGATATCAAAATTTGATTTAAAATTTTCCTTTAGTAGCACAGGATTGAAAACAACGTGTTTGGCGGCAGTTAGCGGTGATATTTTAATTAGTCTTATGCGGCTTAATTTCTGATATATTAATTCCCACGGGAGTTGCTTTGATTAATGACCTTATGACTGGGATCTCCTTGGCCCGTTACGAACCGTTAAAGCGGCCCTTTTTTTTATGTCTTTCTTTTAAAAAAAATGAGGCCGTCAAAAAGAATTTTCAACGGCCCAGCTGTACAAAAAAATCATTTTTAGTTGATTATGTCTTTCCTATCGAAAACCTCTTAAGTGAAGCTCACCTTGGTTTGTATTTTAACTATATATATATGTATATATATATATCCTTGGATGTTAATATATGTATATATATCTATGGATCTAAGATGATCTTGAGGATTTAAAAAAAGTACATATATGAATTCTTATGTCTTCATGCACATATATGATATTGTGAACCACAATCTGGAGCCGAAGGGATATTCCTCAAATAATGAGAATTATTTTCCCTCAAATTATAATTTTCTAAAAAAAATACAAAAAAAAACTAAAATAGGTATTCTCGCTTACTTAACTCTACCCACATTTGAAGATTCCGTGACCTGGTTTCCTTTTGAGCTCCGTCCAGTGGTACTTTCTTTTCATTCTCCAAAATTTCGTTCTTCTGATATAATAATGGCTTCAGGTTTCTCGGGTGGATTTTTTGGAAAAGAAAGTACCTACCGATCGCTTTTACCAAAGAACCCTAGCTCTACCAATCCGTAGGTACTCAAACATACAAACCTGAATCTTCCAACCTTTGTCTTTTCCACATCTATGCACACCCATAAAATTACACTTGTAAACGTTAATTGTTTAATTGTGCGTAAATCATTTTATGTGGGTGTGAATATTTGTGGGTGTAATTCACTTAGGTACTTGTTGCAAACATTTTTGGGTGCAAATCGGATTCATTAATGTCATGACACCCGATTGCATCTAAATTCTCTCACGCAACAACGGTGGACTTCCCCAACCATTTTAACATTCCCTGTTAAAATTTTTTAAACAAATCGCTGACCATTCTAAAATTATGGTTGATTGCTGACAATCACTCAAATTATGGTAAAGTGCTGACTTAACCATAATTGTTCTCCTCCTAGCAAAAAGGGAAAACCTACAATCCTACCTTGCATTTCATAGGTGGGAGCGAAACAGTATTACTCCATTGCCCTTGGAGTAAATTGTTTACAAATAGTAAAAAAAATAATGCAGTTGAGTCGTCGTCGTCGTCGGTCTTGCCCTAGTTGGTGTTGGGTAGTTGTAATTTTTTTTCTTTGAAATTATTCAAATAAAACCCATTCGGTTACATCATTTTACCCCATTTCACCACCCCATATCCCTAAAGCCATTTCTTAGAATAATCTATTAAACACAGAAATAATTTTTTAAATCGGATACTTTTTCTCAATTTACCCCATTTCACCTTACGTTAAAACTAACATTCGCGTTTTTACTTGAAGACCGAAGGTATTCATTGAGTAATTCCAATTCGCAACATATTGAACGTCAACATATCCATTGCTTGAAATAAAATGGAAACGATGGGCCGGTCCTTTCAGAGATGTTCACTTTCTCATACATTTGAACACGAAATAAAAAAAAATAATAATAATTAAATGGAAATACAGGAAATATATTTTATATACATATAAAGGTGTTTATCATAGCAAGATTTTAATAGGAATGACAAATTAAAAAACACGCAGTGTAGGCTGTAAAGCTTTCGCACCATCACATTAATATTGAAGGTTTTAATGAAAGAACAACTTGAGTGAGCTACCACCAAGTTTTATAGGCTGAAGTAATAGCTATTTTACAGTCGCCAGGCCGATCGTCAGACTCCTTGTAGTGGTGCTTAGTCTATGTATGTTCAATTTAATTTGAAAGACTTTTTGCCTCACTGATGAGATTTGAACCACGACAAAGCGTATCCGGGCCAAACGCACTGCGCTACCGAAGGTCACATGATCATGCCGATCGAGTGCAGGTTTTATTGTTTGACAACTGTATTTGAATCAACTATCATTTTTATAACAAGTGTTCTTATTGTTTCAACATGATTATATTATGTAAATACATATAATATTATTTGCATTATGAATATAATTTTTTCTGTTTTCAGCTCCATGGAAGGCACCAATTAACCTTACCCAAGAGGCACACGAACGGGTTAAACGATCAGCCTCAGAGTCTCCATACGAGTCGCGTGCCAAAAGACAAAAAATATCTGAGTTTCAAGAAGATATACCTGAAATCATAAAGTGCATGGAATATCCTGATAGAGATAAACCTCGAATTATGTTTTCACAAGTTCTCTATATTGACCGGCTGACGAAAGCTGTTCTGTAAATCTACTTAACTGTTCAATCTGTAATATTTATATTAATAAATTCTTTTGTTTTATAATCATTTAGAACTCTCGGTGGCTTAGTTGTTGATGATCCTGCAGATGCAAATTATCTGGTAATGACACGCGAAGCACGTACTTGCAAGCTAATACATGCAATTTGTCATGTAGACTATATTCTTAAAAGCGCTTGGCTTGAAGATAGTGCTAAGTCTGGGAAATTTCTTTCTCCAGAAAACTACAAAATTCAATACATTGAAGTTGATGAAAACATGAAAATACCTTTAGAGCGATCACTCATGTCAACGCAACGCCGGACGTTGTTTGTAAATAAATATTTCTATGTAACACCCGATGTTTTTCCACATAAAAGTGAAATTGTTCGAATGATTGTCAGTTCGGGTGGCAAAGTTGAGGAAAATCGACGCACTGTAAAGCAAATCAATGAAACATGTGCTGAATCGCCGGATAACTATATAATTATAACTTGTCCGCAAGATTTGCCACTTCTAGTTGATATTATGAGACAAGGAAAACCTAAATGCTGGATTCTAACAACTGAATTTGTACTGAGCTCAATATTGAAACAAGAGGTGGATTATAAAACCAATATTATGCCTTACGTCTACAATAATAACTATATTGCTCCTGAGAAACCACACTCTGGGGGAAAAGGTAGAAAAAAAGAGAACATAAATATCTAAAGCAAATAATATAATGGAATGATATTGGTTAGTGTACTTTTTTTTAAAGTAAAATAACTGTAAATAATGTATAAAGAATATCGCCAAAAATCTGTGCATAGAAGTTAGGTTTTAAAGTTTATTATTTATTTATTTTTGATTTCATTGTTAAGTAGTATAGAATAATTTCTAGCAAACTTAAAATAAATGGAGTGAAATTTATTCAAAGAAATATGTATGCATATATTTTTGGTTATGTATGTTTAAAAGATTAAATTTTAACTTAATATGAAAAAAAAACGTTATTTTACTCATTATGGCTTTATCATATGCTGAAAAGAATAATTCATCATAATAAGGAAATTATTCCTAACTAGAAATCTTAAATGGAATTATTTGTATACGAACATTAAGGATTGCCTGACGAGCTTTAAAACAATTGTAAGGCATCAAATATTTTGAGTGTACTTATTAAAATCAAAGCTGTTCGTAAAGTCTTCAGTCCCGACTAGTTAAGCTATAAAATAATGGTATGGCAGTATTTTCACAGTTTCATGGTTGCACCCTCCTTTTTCTTCAAAATTTAATATAACTGCCAAAATTGACCTTTTCTTACTAGGTTGAACTTGAATAAGTTTTAATTTATGCATTCTTATGCATGAAAAAAGCCAATGCTAGATGGTTTTGGCGGGTGCAAGGGCTTGACTGAAAAGCTAAAGGTTTTATGGTATAAGAAACGAGTAACGCGTAATATACAAGGCTAAAACTTCGTACATAATTTATTTCCTAGTACAAAATAAAGGTCTTTCAGTTACAGGGTTGCCACTTGTGTGCCTATTATGTATGACAACTTAACTGAGTTGAGTTGCCTCTACAAAAATTCGACCTTTCTTCAAATGTCTACGAGAGTTGAGCTTTAAGAAAACCACACAAACTTGTTCATATTGTTGTAGACTCCAAATACCAATATTAAACAAACAATATTATAACTATCATCAGAATCAAAGCCATGTGCAAAATTTCAGCGTGATCCGATATACCGATTATTTTTTAACAGATGAGTTCGTTTTAAAACGCAATTAGTTCTCGTTTTGACTTTCGATAAATACTTTAGAACGATTAGGAAACATGAAAATCACATAAAAAAGAGCTACGGGATTATTAATGCATATACATATTTTGGCTTATTGTGAGTTTCACCCGAACAACATTCCACCTGGAAATTTTGTTTGCCTATTGTAAGCTTCACCTGAAAAATATTGCATGTTCCGAGGATTACCTAATTGTTAATGTCGTTTTTCTTTCAGCCAAAAAAAATTGATCCCTGTGAGGGATTTTGATCCCGGACATGTTTTTGCATTACATTCAACCAAAAAAATCAATCCCTGACAATTCGGGATCAAAATCTCTGATCCCGAATTAAAGAGAGATTTACACCTACATGAAACACGCACTTGCACACACACTATTTATAAAACGTCATTTTGTGCTTTTGTGTGATTCTGTGATTTTCTTTTCATTTGCATTCCGTTTTTGATTCTTTGCCTATTAAAATTATTTTTTGCTTTATTAAATTAAAATTATTTTTGACAAAATTAAATTTGACATCCCACACATACATTTGCAAACAAAAAACAAATCCAATCTGCGTTTCTTTTGCCAAGAAAATTCGTGATCCGGGATCAAAATCCCTATTTGCAAAAGAAAAACGACATTTCATAACAACTTGTTGAACGTTTTTGCAAACGTTACCAAATTTTTGTTGGGTTTTCAACATTATCTTCTGTTTGCTTGTGTGTACTTCATATAAGTACCACGTTTATGCGTTGTTGAAGCTAACTTGTTTTTACGTAATTTACTATCGAACTTAAGTCAAAAAATTGATTATTCACCCAATTTTTTTTAATTAATCGTTGGAATATTTTAAATCTATTTCTCTATAGATTTCGTGAAAAACACAAAATATATTTATTGCATAAAAAAACAAATACCTTAAACGAAACAAAAATGGGAGAGGGGTGAAGTTCAGATTTGTGAAATTGCACAATCAAGGAGGTTTTCAACCCTCGATATCAGTTGTAGTTAAGCAGATATTTTATTTAATATGCTGATGAGAGACAATTAAATAAACTTAACTTTTCTTATAATTTTTCGTAATTTTCAAACCATGTTGTTTTTTTAAAGAAATAGGCCACTAATTTCATTAAATATACAATTTTAGTTTAAATTTGATGCAAACATTATATGTATAGCATAATAATTCAATAAAAATTGTATTCTTTTTATAATTCATTTGTTTAAATTTTAGCTAAAATAGAAACAATCTTCGTTTGGGGTTAATGTGCGCATGGAAATCGTATGAAACTTCATTATTTCTGCTTAATTTCAATTTTAAAGAAAAATCCCCATGCGAACTTGTATGAAAATTCATACATTGACAGTAAATTTGAATTTTATAGTAAAAATTCTTAAATTTAACTGAAATGTTTGACGTGTTAAAGTTCCATTTATTAAAGTAGTTAGGTTTCTTTGAAATATTTTTTTTGGTTAATGCGAAATAATATTAATTTATGGATTGCAAAAATAATTACAAATAAAAACTGGGCTTTAAACTTAATTTAATTTTAAAAACGTTGATCTAAAAGCCTGTTCGACCTTAAGCCATATACTGCTTACACTCATCCATTACATTTGTCGATATTGATTATTTTTTTAATTGTTGATACATATAAGTAAACAAAACATATAGATATCTTTACAATCCAATTAAAATTTCTTCAATAAAACTTTGAACCCGGTTTCAAAGTCAAAAGTGCGCAAACTTATCCCAAACTAGATCTTCTACGAGCGTACTGTATATAATATTTGGTTACATACTGTTTGTCTTTACTCTTCAAGAATTTGTCCCCCTCTAACTACGCGGATGCTAGTTTAATAATAAACTACTCTTTATCCCGTGTGCGAATTGGGTTCAAATTTCGATTACGTACTACGAAACGGGCAAGTAAACGATACGGAAGTAAAAGATAAACACGACAAAGACTGATTATGTAAAACGAGAAAGATTTAATAAAGATGTTGCCTAACGAAATAAAAAAAAATTTATTTTGAGGCACAACGATTTCAACTGCTACTCTGCACTTTCAAAAAGTAAAAAACCAAAACGACAGCAGTCGTAAGAAAAAATGAGTATGTTTAAAATTTAAACGATTTTCGTAACGATTTAAACGATAACGAAGTAATTTCAACAATAATCGTTTTACAAAACAGGGGCCCAGTATGTGGTCTTGTGTTTCCTCATGCATGCTACAGAATCTAGACCAAGAATACTTAGGTGTCTTCTAAGTTTAAAGTGGCCAGTGAGGAGACCCGTTAGTATTCTGAGGTTGTTCCTACTTAAGCTGATAAAATTACTTAAATGTACTAGGTTATAGTTCATAAGGAGGAGTTTGGCCTGTCTCAGCTTGGGGAGTTCTTTCCAATTTTCGGACTTATTGCCATTGGCCTCCCTCTTTGATCTTGTTTATAATCACATTTTCTCCTATACCGCAATAGGCTCAGGCCCTGCTTTTAAGAAGTCTGCCTCCTCATTTCCCAACGTAAAATAAATAAATAAATTTGGTGGCACAGCGGCTCATGAAGAACCAGGGCCTAGTGACTTACAAGTCTCAACTATTCCTGTGTGCGTGTGTGCAGGAATGGAGGGGACCTACAGTTTATTGCCGAATCCGAACGACTGGTGAGCAGCACTTTTCTATGACAGGAGATACTCGCTCGGCCCTATCGAGGTAACCGTCGAAGCTCGTCGGAGAATAACCTCGAAGAAAAATGTCTCCGATTCGTGGGAAATCGGAGAGAGTTCTGCTCCGACGGTTACGTCGATAGGGCCGACTCTTGGTGGATTTGTCACTTCCTCGTAAGAGGTAGCCCTGAAAAAAACTTAAGGTGGAGGCGGCTGGTATTGAACCCACATGACAGTCCAACGCACTAACCATTACGCCACGGGCTACTACAATTTCCCAACGTGACCATTGTTATGTTTACCAAGTTCATTTTGCCTGCCTACACATTCCCACAGTACATAATATTGAAGGTAATAATTGCGCATCTTCGAAAATTACAGTGACCTGTCTGTCAGAGTGTTTCCGAATCGCAGTGACCCTCGTCCACAATTTACAAAAACAAAATACAAGATATATGCGCAGAACTGAACAAAAATGAAAACTCCGAAGATATTACCTTCTATATGTGTACTGTGACACATTCCCACACTGTTTTCGAGTTGATGGAGTAAAAATACAGTGCCTTGAGTGTGGCTTAACTGTTTGACAAAATGCTAATGTTTTGGTTTCGGTAGTTCCTTTCGAGATTACGATCTGCACATTTTGCTATGGAATGTACTTCCGCTTGAAAAATGCTGGACTTTCCCATCGGTATGGAAAGTTTGATTGTAGGTTGAAGTCCCTTCAATCGTTCTCGATCCATCAGTGTACCACATATTGGCATTTGATTTGAGAGTGTATTACTACTCAATCTTTTTTACAACTTAGCTCTGTTTGAAAATTTTCCTCGAAGTTGTATTTTCTAATCATGCCATCTCTTGGTAGGTAATGTTAATTACTGTAGAATTTGGCATGTTGTCTCTAATGGCCTGGTCAAACAGACCGCGGTCCAGCCGTATAAAGTTAGCATGACAACTTTCGAAAAAGTTACTTTTGACTGTGTCAGAAATTGCCGTATAATTGCCGTAAATATGCCGTGAAGAGAAAAAAATTGCCGCGCCACTAGTTCTCCCAAAAATTGATGTCATGCTAACTTTATATAAAGTTAGCATGACACTTTTTAAATTTTGGTCAAAAATTACTTTTGAATATGCCATACAGTTGGAATTAATTGCCGTAAATATGCCGTGAAGAGAAAAAAATTGCTGCGACAGTGGTTCTTCCAAAAATGGCCAAAAATGGTTTTTATACAAAATCTTCATATAAAGTTAGCATGACACTTTTTGAATTTTGGTCCGAACTAAGTTCTGAATATGCCATGTCGTCCAAATTAATTGCCGTAGATATGCCGCGAAGAGAAAAAAATTGCCGCGACAGTGGTTCTCCCAAAAATGGTTTTCATACAAAATCTTCATATAAAGTTAGCATGACACTTTTTGAATTTTGGTCCGAACTATGTTCTGAATATGCCATGTCGTCCAAATTAATTGCCGTAAATATGCCGTGAAAAGAAAAAAATTGCCGCGACAGTGGTTCTCCCAAAAATGGCCAAAAATGGTTTTCATACAAATTCTTCATATAAAGTTAGCATGACACTTTTCAAAATTTGGTCAAAAATAACTTCTGAGTATGCCATATCCTCCAAATTAATTGCTGTAAATATGCCGTAAAAAGAAAAAAATTGCCGCGACAGTTATGGCGAGCAAAAAATACTTTCACGTGAATTACTTTTATTTTCACAATCATTTTTCATCTAATAACAACGTTGTTATCTATTAATATTTTTATAATTTTATTCATTCTAAATATTTCTTTCTGTGTTTAAAGTTGGTTTTAATTATTTTTCAATAAATCTCAACATTAATACTACCTCAATCATAATTTTGTCACTGTGGCGTGTACTTACTTTTTTTATCAGCATTATATAATTTAAATTTAAAAATCTGGACATCACAGCTTTACTGTTTGTCGCATTAAAATTGAAAACAACAATAAATTCAGCACTTTCGGCCTTATTTCAAAACAAAACAATCAGTACAAATTTGAAATAATCAAGTCGAAAAATAGTACCATAAGATTGTCAAGATAACAACATTAATTTTTTTTAAATAGACTTTCACAATAATTTTCTGTATCGATACTTTAACAATTTGTATCAATCGCCAATTTAGAAAGACCGTTCGAAAAAAAAAATTAAGAAAGTATGCAATTTATTGTTACCACGACTTTCCGACTTGTTCGGCCTAATTTTCCAGTTTTTGTGTTTGTAGTGCGTTTATCTGGTTGAATACAAATTTCTTTTCACGGCATATCTACGGCAATTAATTTGAAGGATATGGCATACTCAGAAGTTATTTTTGACCAAATTTTGAAAAGTGCCATGCTAACTTTATATGAAGATTTTATATGAAAACCATTTTTGGCCATTTTTGGGAGAACCACTGTCGCCGCAATTTTTTTCTCTTCGCGGCATATCTACGGCAATTAATTTGGACGACATGGCATATTCAGAACTTAGTTCGGACCAAAGTTCAAAAAGTGTCATGCTAACTTTATATAAAGTTAGCATGACATCAATTTTTGGGAGAACTAGTGGCGCGCCAATTTTTTTCTCTTCACGGCATATTTACGGCAATTATACGGCAATTTCTGACACAATCAAAAGTAACTTTTTCGAAAGTTGTCATGCTAACTTTATACGGCTCCGCGGTCCGGCGGTCTTTGTATAAATACAAACAAAATTTGACCTTCGCGTTCTCTCTCTATTGTAAAATTCTGTCTGACCAGGCAGTTCCCTTTTGGCAAATCTCAATATGCCTGTTTGTTAACTAGAAACGTTATACGACGTCGTAGAATTTGCTGTCAAAACCAATAGGAAAAAACCCAAGTTAGCGAAACTTGGTGAAAGTTGCAAAGAAACAAAGGTAACCAAACAGACCTATTATGGCTCTCTTAGCAGCACCATTTATGAACTCTTGCAGGGTGCCGTGAACTAAGTCCCCGGGAACTAAGTCCACCAAAGGTATTAGTTCCCACTAGGCGGGAACAGGAACCACTTTTTGAAAGTGGTTTTTATTCCCATATAAGGTGGGAAACAAAATTTCAAAAAAATGGATGGTTTTAGTTCCCTTCAAATCTAAAATTTTTTTCTTTCCAAAAAATTAAAAAAAGCTTGCTCCCACAAATACAGTGCTAGCACCCAGCATTACGGCGTATAAACAGTAAGGTATGTATGGGGGGCATGCTGCCCCCCTGCAACCCCCCTGCTTGGCCCACTATAGGATTTAGGGTAGGTGCGAGGTTGGGTGTATGAACTTTTGTCGTTCTTTGTATTTATAATTCTTTCCAAATGGGTTTAATTTTTTTGTTCAACCTATTTCGTATGGTAGATCAATAAAATTTTTATTTTTTACTGTTTCTCAATCATTAAAGTGGCATGCCCACAAATTTGTAGCGGTAGGTACGTATGAAATGCTTTGAGCAAGTCGTTCACCACATCTCGCAGTAATGGTAGAAGAAAGGAACGAAGAAGCAACTAACTCGACATGTAGCGTGCCGCTTACGTCACAGCAAGTACACAGATACGAATTTGGCAGGCAGTGTATGTACCCAACTTGCTTGCCAGTACTTGCCTGTGTGGCCTCGGGGTAAGGCAAACACTTTTATTCTGTGATCAGACATTGAGGGCTCATTGGATACTCTCAAATCCCTTATTAGACGACCTACGGTCTGAGTTCCGAAAGTTTATTACTTAAACTTCTTTTCGAGGAATTGGTAAATCCTCCAAGAGTATCTTCTATCATAGAAAAGTGTCGCGCCGTTCGGATTCGGCAATAAACTGTAGGTCCCCTCCATTCCTTCAGACACGCACACAGGAATGGTTGAGAGTTGTGCCACCAAATTTATTTATTTATTTATAAATTCTAAAAGCTACTCACCCCTTTGGTTATGTCGGTGCTACGTGCTA
This sequence comes from Epistrophella euchroma, assembly GCA_947049315.1. Taxonomy (NCBI): domain Eukaryota; kingdom Metazoa; phylum Arthropoda; class Insecta; order Diptera; family Syrphidae; genus Epistrophella; species Epistrophella euchroma. The sequence continues at coordinate 115,903,973 of OX346246.1, read as the reverse complement.
TCACGTCGCATCCTACCAATAACGCTAGTTTTTGCAGTAGTCCACTCGCTATTTTTTATTTCAGTAGGTGGAATGTTGTTTCCTTTGGAAAATTCAGATTTCTGCCTAAAATTTGATTTTTTTTTCGTAGCGAATGGAGTACGATTTCAGATTTAATTTTTTTTTGTCATGGTATTAGTGTATATTCGTGTCTGTGGACCTTATGGTGTCAAACGGGTAGCTGTTATTTGTACTGGTGTATAGTCATGTTAGTAAAAAGATGGGTAGATCTGCCGTAAAATCCGCCAAGATTTAGCTATTTCAGCGAGTGAAGTGAGGTGACTCGCCTTATTCGCCGACTCATCTCACTTCACTCGCAAAAGTGATTTAGCTAATAAAGTGAAATGAGTAATTTCGAATTCAGTTGGAACACATGAAATGTCATAAAGACTATCTTTTATTTTGTTGTCTTTGGTTTGTTTTCTTTTTGTGATTTCAGTTTTCAAATTTATTAAATTTAACAAAAACATAGTGTATTATAGCAATTTAATACACAACAAAATTGAAAAAAATGAAATAAAATAGGAAAAATAAACTAAATAAATGTGTGATTTTAGTGTACTGTGTTTTCATTAGAGCAAATGAGGTAATTTCATTCAAAATTTTCAAATTCAATACGAAATCATCTCATTTCCCATACAAATTCAAATTTCTAAATGAGGTAATTTCAAAATTACGTAAAACCTTTATGAACACACCCAAATGAAATCCATTCAAAGTGGATTCCATTTGAAATGACAGAAATTAAATGTAAAAAACAACAAAAACAAACAATTGAAAATATGGACCGTCAAACAAAATTATGAAATTTTAAATGTGAACACCTTTTTTGTAATTTGCAAAATTACCTCATTTCAGCTCTAATGAAAACGCAGTAAGTGTCTTTTAAATCTTTTTCGAATGTTTTGCAATTGGAACTTATTTATTTATTTGAACCAAGCTAATTAATATCTAGCGTACAAAATATTTCTTAGAATTAAGAATTTATAAATTATAAACTATTATAAAATATTTTTTTAAAACCAGTATTTGATACATCAGAAAAATTTATTAATAAGTTATGATAAACGTTATACAAATTAATACTGTGTTTTCATTAGAGCTGAAATGAGGTAATTTGGCAAATTACAAAAAAAGTGTTCACATTTCAAATTTCGTAGTTTTGTTTGACGGTCCAGATTTTCAATCGCTTGTTTTTATTGTTTTTTACATTGAATTCTGTCAATTTAAATGGGACCCACTTTGAATGGATCCCATTTGCGTGTGTTCATAAAAGTTTTACGTAATTTCCTATCGAATTTCGTGCAAATTTGGTTGAAATTACCTCATTTGGAAATTTGAATTTGTATGGGAAAGAGATGATTTTGAATTTAATTTTGAAATTTTCAACGAAATTATCTCATTTGCTCTAATGAAAACGCAGTATAAACATTATGATTTGGAACATTAAAATTAACGCGAGACAAAAGGTTCAAGGCATCGATATTACCATCAATAAGATTAACAATAAAAACAAAACATAAATAAGAACGTCTGCGCTCCAGACTGGATAAATCTATGAGTTTTAGACGGCTACTATATGAAGGAAGATTCAATGGATTCTGCCAGCTCAAGCCTCTTAGAGCAAATTTTAGGAACCTTTTTTGAGTTTGTTCAATTCTTATTTTGTGACAACTGTAATAGGGGGTCCATACCTGGCAAGCATACTCTATAACGGGTCTGACAAATGTGGTAAATAGTTGTTTGATAACATAAGGATCAGAAAACTGACGTGATTCCCGTTTAATCCAATCTAATATTGAATAGGCTTTATTACATGTCATATTGATATGTTATGTGAATTCAAGTTTTTTTTTATCAAACAATACACCAAGGATAGATACATCATTTACATTTAACAGATTTACGCCATTGAAACTATAGTCAAAAGATAAAACGGACAATTTTCTTGTAAAATTTATAATCTTCTGTTAAAAATCTAGGTGTCTGCCAATAATTATTTTATTAGGTGTCGGCCAGTAATTTTTTTTTAATAAAGCATACTAAGAACTTAGTAACATACTTAGTAAAAACTGGACATATTTCTTTGAAGAAAGTTACTTTTTTTCATTTGAAAGAAACACCGAATTTTGTTTGAAAATTTTGAAGGACTTTTTTTTTTTCTTCAAAATTCTGTTAAAAAGGTAGGTCCTACACCAGGTATCTGCCAATAATTTTTTTTACTGGGGATTATCGTGAACAAAAATTTCCCAGGGAATGTTTCCCTCGTTCAAACATTGGGAAAGTGAATGATGCCAAAAAGTTTCCCTCGGAATTTATTGGTATCGGGAATGAATTTTCCAGGGGAATTTGGCTGTAATTGCATTGGATTTTTGTCCGAGGGAAATTTATTCCGTGGGGTTCACGATAGGAGAAAAAATTTCGTGGGAATAAAATATTCCGTGGGAAAAAAAAATTCCCCGTGAGATTCCCGATAGGGCCCATTGGGTCCCAGGGAATATTTCCCTCGTTCAAACATTGGGAACGTGAATGATGCCTGAAAGTTTCCCTCGGAATTTATTGGTATCGGGAATAAATTTTTAAAGGGAATTTGTCTGACATTGCATTGGATTTTTGTTCGAGGGAAAATTATTCCGTGGGAGACTTACGATAGCAGAAAAATTTTCGTAGGAGTAAAATATTCCATGGGAATTTCCATGCAACAATTGATAAAATATACAAATATTCATACGTACATAGTAAATAGTGGATTGTTTAAATGTAAATAATTATTATATGCTTCATATGAATGGAAAAGAAATCAGAATTTGTAAATTAGTGTGTTCTTCGTCGCCGCAATACCCTACAACTTGAGCATGCAATCTCGAATCCCGGAATCTCGGCCCATTTTTCAATTCCGAATATCCCGGGATTATAATACTCCAATCCCAGGAATTCCGGGATCAGTATGCTTTAATATTCGCATACCTACCTTCATTTATTTTTCTGCTTGCTTATTTCATACAGCAACAGCTAAAGGTTTAACGCAATATGTATTAATAATTAAATTCTTTTTAGAAAAACGTAGGGAAAAGTGAAAATAAAATATGCGATAAAGGCATTTGTGTGCGAAAAGTTAAAAAAAAAAACAGCTTTTGATATGTCTTTTCAGTTTAGATTAATTTGACAGATCAAAATGCTTTCCCCTACCCGGGTACCCTATAAAAAAATAAATTTGATGGCACAACAGCTCATGAAGAACTAGGGCCTAGTGACTTACAACTCTCAACCATTCCTGTGTGCGTGTCTGCAGGAATGGAGGGGACCTACAGTTTATTGCCGAATCCGAACGGCTAACGAGCGGCACTTTTCTGTGATAGGAGATACTCTTGGAGGATTTGTCAATTCCTCGCAAGAGGCAGTAGCCGTTTTTTCTTTTAAATAAATAGGTGGCGAGGCTGGGGATCGAACCTTAGACCTCCGGCATGACAGTTCATCGCACTAACCATCACGCCACGGCTACTACCCGGGTACCCTAGCTCATGATTATTAATGTTTGTCATATTTTTTCCACGTTTTGGAAAAAGTTTCAGAAAGTAGTTAGGTTTAACTAACGTTTTTTGTTCAAAACAAAACCCTTTTTTTTAATTTCACAAGCATATCCTTTCCTTTCTTTGAAGGTACTTTCAATTTCCATTATAGTTCAGGGCATTTATGAAGTTTGTAGGTATTATGGTATATAGGTGACCCAGCAGTTTGTTACACCTTACACCCCCAAATTTTTGTTCATCATTCAGCACTGAGTTTTCGCAGTTGTGAAATTCACCTTTCGGCCGCCATCTTGGATTTTAGTTTTTATTGAATATCTCGGTTTCTGTTTGTCCTACAAAAAAAAACTTTGTAAGACAAAAAGTGTGTAGAATTAAATTTCCTACTTTGTAAATTAAAAATATTTTTTCCATATTTGTGACTATTGAAAAAGTTACAGGCCAACAAAGTGAACAAATTCAATATTTTCAAGTATTTTTCAAAATTTAGCACAATATGAACATTAAAAAAAAATATGTATTACAAACTTGCTTTAAATTTTCTACAATTTCGGTATATTTTTTGTTGTACTGCTATAAACAAAAAATACATGAATATTTGTTTATTAATAATCCACGTATTTTTACAACTCACAAAAAGAAAAAATTGCCAAAGGGGAATTCCAATTATTATCGATAAAGCAGCCATTACATTCTAAAGCCTTAACTACATAAGCCACTTTTTGCAAAATTACAAAAGTAAAAATATTTTTTTCCAGCTAGCGCAGTTGTTTTGTGAAAAATAATATATACATTTTATTTTTAAACCAAAATTTAAGCTTTCTGCATCATTTTTTTAAGTTTTCCTGTGAGAAACACTATCCCAAAATGAGTTTGAAAATTTTTACTTTTGTACTTTTTCACTTTTTTGGCTTATGTAGTTAAGGCTTAAGACCGTGTTTTTTAACAAGAAACAATGAAATTGAAACTGAAATAACCTTTTATAAAACATTTTTGAAATCCGGAGATTATCCCGGGAATCAACTTTTTAAATCCCGAAATCCCGGGATTGCAAATACATCTCGGGATTCCATTCTCTAGACACAACAGAATGTAGGCACAGAAAGATGAAACCTTTTTACTTACACAAAGTTAATTTTCTTAAAATATTGCAGTGAAAGCTTCTACTGCGGACAACTCTCTTAAGCAGACCAAAGAAACTGAATATGAAGAAATGAATCCTCGGCTGTCATTTGAGTTTGCCTACAAGCTCTATCAGATAAGAAATGAGAAGGTATGTGTAAAAATGGCGGTATAAAACTCATACATTCACAGTATTTATCTTCACAACTTACACATTCACAGTACTTATCTTCACACCACCCTGCTATATTGTTGTTGGATTTCACATCTATTCATCGACACAAAATTAAATTACAAATACAACAATGTAAACAAATGGGTTTTTGGAGGGTGAAACGTACGAAGGATTCATTTCTTCATATTCAGTTTCTTTGAAGCAGACAATCACTTTAAGTGGACAAATTCAGACGACCGTGGATCTTGGATTTAAAAACCATACACTTATGATCCCTTTCCCTTACTCGAACGTGGACAAAAATGTCAGCCGTTAAATTTAATTCTACTAATATTATTATTTATTGTATTATTCATACTAGAATGTCAGTTTATTATTAGATTTTGCCATTCTTTATTTCACTGAATTGTTGAACAACAACAACAACTTAAGGGCGCTACCACCAATTGTTTACGAATTAATTTTAGGAATTTTAATTCGTTTTATTTTTGTTTGGCTGGAGATATAGCTATTTCAAGGGGTGGCAAACCCTATCATCAGTCTTCTTTTACGGCCATATTGTTCACTCAATACATTCAGATTAAAACTTAAATCTGGATGTAAATCATACAAATTCAATGTAAATTCATCTGGATTTAAGTTTAAATGTGTTATTTTAAGCAATACTTTGTCATATCTCTTTTCTTTGCATTTAAAAACGTTGCCACTGGAATTGAATAAATTGGCAACGCTGAAATCTTATTTCCAGCTACGCTGGAATCGAAACTGCCATTACAATGCAAAATGAAACTCGGAAAAATGAACTAGGCTTGACACACGATATACAGATACAAGGTATGCTCATTCCAAACACTCAACTCGCCATCTTGCCATTTTTATGACGTCACAATCATCTTTGAGTATTATTTTCTTTTTTAAATAAAGATTAGAATTTAGCAGTTAAACAAATTATTTTTAAGTGATACGGACTGTGAAAATAAAAAAAAACAATTGAAAACAATCCAATTACATGGAATTATCTTTTAACCAGATGATTGTGACGTCACACAGCTAATGAGCATACCTTGTTTCTGTTTATCGTGGGCTTGACCAACATCTGTGGTGCGTTTCTTTTCTGTAAAATGTTAACTATTGGCCGCGTTTTGGGGGGCAAGCCAAACCTATCCGGATTGTGTTGTTGTAATGCCATAGGAAAATTCAGCTGATGAACCAAACAGCTGTTGTCAAAAACAAATCTAAAGCTATCCTAAAATTTTCGGAATACTAAACTATCTGATTGCAGTTGGAGGAACAGCTTTTCGGGTGTCGCTTGAGTAATTGTTTGTTTTTTACTACCCCACTAAATTGTCGTTGCAATTCAAATCTATTCATCGATACGCACCGAAATTACAAAAACAACAATGTAAACAAATGGGTTTTGGAGGGTGAAACGTACGAAGAATTCATATCTTTATATTCAGTTTCTTTGATATTTACATTGTATTTTTGACGAACGGCGCATCCAGTGGGATGGGAAGATTTCCCATAATGGTTGGAATCTATCCTTCTCTTTCTAACGCACCATAAAATGCGCCGTTCGTCAAAAATACAATGTAAATATCGTCAGTATGGTTTGACAACACGGCAAGTTTTCAAAATATTTTGAAAACCTGCAACATATGCAGGTTGTTTTTGCGTTCGAATGATCACACATCAGTGGTTGTCATGCCATGTTGTCACACATGCTAATCCATGTGAACCCTATAGAGTTAGACGATGTTTACATTGTATTTTTGACGAACGGCGTAGATTTTCTGGTGAGTTAGAAAGAGAAGGGTAGATTCCGCCCATTTGGGTGGGATTTTCCCTTCTCTTTCTTACTCACATAAAATCTACCCATTTCACTAGATGCGCCGCGTTCGTCAAAAATACAATGTAAACATCGTTGTAAGCCTTAACTACATAAAGCCAAAAAAAGAGAAAATTTTCAAACTCCAGCGCTAGTTGGGTCTCTGCTAGGTTTGCTCAGGGCCGCCATGCGCCATTTCTACATACACAAAGTAGGTAGAATATTGCAGTACAGTGAAAGCTTCTACTGCGGAAAAACTCCCTTAAGCGGACAATCCCTTAAGCTATGCGCAAACCTAAGCGATGGAGGTAACGATCACGATAACAATGTTGATACCGCACATGTAAATCAATATATGTGGATTGCGATTAGGTTCCACTGCTGCACTCAACCAAGCGACTTTTACTGAACGCAGCACGCACCATATTTAATCGCAGTATGCCACGATATTTGAATTTTTTTCTGAAAATATTAACAAAATTCAAATGAACAATAATTTAGAACATTATACAGCAGATTAATAAAATTAAAAAAAACTGTAAATTTTTTTTCACAAAGAATACAAAGCATAAAAAAGCATACAATTTACGGATAAAATTGCTGTCCGGGTCGATTTATTGAGCCAGATTTACCTGTTACTGATTTTTTCTCTGACTTTTTGTACGTTCTTTTGACGACTTGCCCGTCACAAAATGTATCGCAATATCGTGTTGATGTGAGCTGGTTTTTGATCACACCTTGATCGCGCTATAAAGGCTATCGTGATCGCCACCGCCATCGCTTAGGTTTGCGCATAGCTTCCACATAGGCATCCAGATTGTTATCGCGATCGTCGCCATCGTTTGGGTTTGCGCAATATGCTTTAAATATTTTTTTCCCGCTAGCACAGTTGTTTGTGAAAAAGAATATACACATTTTCTTTTAAAGCTTAGTACGCAGATCACGCTTATACTGCGTTTTCATTAGAGCAAATGAGGTAATTTCGTTCAAAATTTCCAAATTCTATTCGAAATCATCTCATTTCCCATACAAATTCAAATTTCCGAATGAGGTAATTTCAACCAAATTTGCACGAAATTCAGTAGGAAACTACGTAAAACCTTTATGAACACACCCAAGTGGAATCCATTCAAAGTGGATCCTATTTCAAATGACAGAATTCAATGTAAAAAACAACAAAAACAATTGATTGACAATCTGGAGCGTCAAACAAAATTAGGAAATTTGAAATGTAAACACTTTTTTGTAATTTGCCAAATTACATCATTTATTCAGCTCTAATGAAAACGCAGTATTAAGTTTATCTTCCATACAAATTGGTGAAATTGGTGAGTTAAAATTCCTGAACCACGGATCAAATATTTGTACATATGTACACAATATTAGTAATTTGAATTAAGCTGTCAAAACAACGCAACGCATCCATTGGATCACACCTATCCGTTGCATAAGTCAATGTCAACGGATCTGTTGCCGCAACGCATGCGACGGATTCTATGGGTCGGGCCCTTTACCCGGACGTTGACAAGAATGTCAGCCTCTGATTTGTTAAATTCAGTTCTCTTGGGGCCAGTTATACAAACGTGGTTCAAGATTTTTAATCCACCGATTTTGGCGGATTAACTGAGGTTTAGTGCTGGGTTCAGGTATGTACTTGGCTATTGTCACATATTTAAATATTTAACCATGGCTTTGGTTGGCCCTCAGCTAATCCACCGAAATCGGCGAATTAAATTTCCTGCACCACGAGTTAAATATTGAACCACGTTTGTAAAACTAGCCCCTATGCCGACAAAAACTTATTTTTAGCTTACACGGTGGCTCCACGAGAAAGATTTTATAGAATACTGTATTGCATGCTATGAAAATTGCTCATGGAGGCTACTTATACGGCCATATTATTCACTCAATACATCTACATTAAAACTTAAATCTGGATGTAAATCATACAAATTCAATGTAAATTCATCTGGATTTAAGTTTAAATCTGGATGTATCGAGTGAATAATATGGCGGATAGTATTCTATAAAAAATTTCTTGCTGCATATTGCTCTGCTCATAGAAAGCTATGAATGGTATTCTATAAAGAAGCAATTTTCCTTTTGACATTTGTGGGTTTGTTTCAATTTTTGTTTTTGTTTTTTTCGAATGTATAAATTATTAATTGTAGAGGTGCCAAAAGGGGGGTTCACATTCAACGACAAGTTGATCAACATGTATCTAGTCGGCAGTATTTTGTAATGTGAACAGCAGTCGAACGACCGTCGATCGACTTGTTGTGTAGTTCAATTTTTTTAATATTTTGCTCGGTCGGTCGACCGTTGTAGTAAATGTGAACACAAGTTGAACGACCGATGATTTTAATTTTGTAGCTTTTTTCTATTTTTGTATGTAAGATTTAATTAGCACGCGTTGAAATCGAAGTTAAACAATAAATAGAAACGCAAAAAAATCAAAAATAATGCGGTAATATTGGTGTAAAAAATTAAATACGCGTAATGTTTGCTCATTGAAATTTTGTTTTCAAATGAAGTCGGCGAAACGGTCGTAGAATGTGAACGCTAGCAAAACGACTCGGGTCGGTCGACACGTCGTTGAATGTGAACCCCCCTAAAAGGATGTTTTGGTCTTTTTCTTGTGGATTTAAGCAAAATTAACAATAAATCAATTCTTTTAACTTCATAACTTTGCCCTGTGAAATTTTTAAGATAAATGAAATAGTAAGCTAGGAAAATGCCCAGCTAACATTTTATGGATACTATCGCTCTTTCTTTTTATTAAAAGTGATAGATGGTAATCTATGAAATATTTCAGGTGTTATAAATTTCATCCCCTATTTTCAGCAATAGTCTTATCTTTTTTTTCCATTAAAACGTTCACATTGGAATTGAAGAAATTGGTAACGTGGGCAACGCTGAAATCTCATATCCTACACTAGAATCGAAACTGCCATCTCATTTCTGAATACTATACAAACAAAACAAAGTGAAATGAAACCCGGAGGAATTCCAAATGCCAGGGCCATTTTGGAATTTAGTTGTCCAAAAAAAATGTAAAATGTCCGCCATTTATAAAAAACGATGTATGCTCTCATTTTCAATATGTATGCGTTGCATGTGTCACCACCGCCACCAATTACGACAGGGAAAACAATATCCAAAGGCCAACAGTTCCAGCCGAATGCTAAAGCGAGAGGCAAGAAAAGGTGCGGCCATATTGATTAAGCACTGAATATAGTTTTCCCATTCTTTTTTAGTATGTCAGTAAGGTGAAAAAGAAAGACAAAATGCTGTTTCATTCCCATATTATTCGCGCATGTGTGTAAACGTTCCACTCACCAACGTAGAATGAACCAAACGAGAATCCACCGTACCGACCAAATACAATATTCGAATATTCCTCTCACAGTATTGAGTATTGAATTCGACCAGGCCGACGACGAGTCCTCACGAAGAAGAGTTTTAAATTTTTGAAAAAAAAAGTAAAAAAATCTCCAATTTATTACATTAGCTTTTCATATTTTATTCGTTTTTCTTTTAAATTTCCTATAATTTTTTTTGTGTCCAAATAGTTATATTTTTTCTAATCGAAAATATAAAACAAAAAACCATAAGCTGAGTCGCCCAGCTACTAATTCGCAGATTTTCTTTTCTTTGGATTACTTTTCAAGGATTATAAAGCAACTTATTTCTCCGAGACAACACGATGTCTGAACGCGAAAATAATGTTTACAAGGCTAAATTGGCTGAACAAGCCGAACGCTATGATGGTAAGTGTAATAACACATTTAATAAACGCATTTATTTTAAAATTTATCAAAAATTTTCCCATGGAATGATCTAGAGAAAGATACAATATTTTTTCACTCATTTCTGACTGATTTTTTCTTCGTACATATATTTTTCACATATATATATATACCCATATTTATATGCATGTATATATATATTTAAAAATTGAACATGTATCCAAAAAGGAAGAGGGGCGAAAAAGGTCAGAGCAGAGGTTGTGGCAAATAATGAGGAGCCTAGCTAAGAAAAATGTTGCAAGTGCTTTTGGCCCTGACGTTCGCACTTAAATTTTTTCATCTTTGATTTTTTTTCCTCCTATCAAACATTCGCCAGATCAATTTTTAAAATATTTAACCATTGATTGTTTTATTAGAGCGGACAAGCCATATTTTTTCTTACTAATAAAGAAAATCGTGTTTTTTGCCTGAAAAATGCGTTGCTATGCCGCCTTTTTAACTTTTTTCTTTAGTATTTTTTATTCTTTTTTTTTTCATTAACCAAAAATGGGGAAGATGTTTGAATTCGAACACTGGAGTAAAAAAGCCAAGGAGACTAAAACGTGAGACAGACTGATTATGGAATACGAAAAATCAATGAATGGATCAATAAAAAAGGTCCGGGCAAAAAATGTGCGACATATCACTCTATGAAAATTGTTTTTTCATCGCTTATGATAATATTACTGCTAGTTTTCTCAGATTTCTCTAAAACACGCATTGTTTTAAAACTTCTGAAATTAATTAATTTCCTATACATCTTTTTTGAAACTGAAATTGGCGGTGGCAGTTGTTGGTTGGTTTCGATTGCTGGAAATACTTTGAAGAGTCTTAATGGTGCCGTCCTTGTCTTTTTTTGCGCTTTACACGATGCTCCCAAATCACATGGTTTTCATAACGTATTTATCTTCGATTTGTTTAAAAAATAAAGTGCATTATACCCATTTTTCTCAAAGTGATTTTATATATTGTATCTGAACTTCAAGCACAATAATTCTTACCCCCTTTGCCATCCTTTTTATTTCTTTTTCTTGGCAACAGTGTTGCTGTGCAGCATTATATGTATGTGTATTTGTGTAATGATGGAATGGTATTACCAAAAAATTTACTAAACTTGAAAATGTCATATTTTCTCGTTTCCTCAACTTGATGCAAAGATTACGATAATAAGCAAGTGAGATAGAAAAAAACATGACGTAGTTTTCCATGCAGAAGCAGCAAAAGAATACCAGCGCCAGCGTGTGTCTACACAGAAACAATATATTTACCTATAGTATACATACATAATTACTATGTCTCTTGGGTCAGGTTTTTCTTTTTTTTTTCTAGTTTGTGTGCAATTTTCCATTGAATTTTTCCTTTAATATTAAATTATTTAAAAAAATTGTTTTTCCTAGCGCAATTCATTTTTTTGTTTTGTTTTTAGAGAACAGGGAAACTGAATTTATCCCACTAAAATTATTTTGGTGGGGCACTTGTGTCTAAAGTGTATTTGGGGAAGGGAACTCCCCGGCAGGGGAAGCTAGCTTTTGGGGTTTTCCTTTTGTCCGGTTTGCTTGATTTTCGAATACGATATAGAGGAACAAGGAACCGAAATCGGGGTTCTTGTCTTTCTCTTTTTTTTTCCCTTGGGCTAGTTTGCCGGCTGCGCTGTAGTCATCGCTGCTCTAAGATTGGTTGTTTCTTTCTTTTCCATTTAGTTGCTGCTTGTATAGAAAGAAAAATGATTCATCCAACTGAAACTGAATCAAACCACGAACATACGAACCTACTTTTTGAAGTTCTTGTCGCCGTTGTAATCGTAATTCATTTTTGCAATGATTCACATGAATTCCCATCAAATTAGTTTCTTTGCAGCGTTCGCTTTCATTTTTTCATTTGACTATGACGATGGTTTTTCAAGTATGATACACTTTAACAAAACTTTGCATTAATTATAAGCACAGTCGGCTTTCATTGTTTCAACAACTTCCACCTATGCACCCCCTCATCAAGCTCATTGAAGTGGTGATATAGCTTTTTGTCATGACCTCCGTCAGTACATACCTACCTATAACAAAAAAAAAAAAAAAAAAACGACAATGTACCTACATAGGTACTACACTCGTTGAAAAGAAAAGAAATGCCATTAAATACCTACCTATATTAAATTATTAAGTTTTGTACTAGGTACAATGGCGCATGGTAGTACCACCGTTGGAGCTTAATTGAGGAATGGCATTATAAAAAGGCGATTGGTCTATGGTTTTGTCTAGACAAATGAGGATGTAACTACAATTTCTTTTTAGTTTTGTAAAATAAATCTTCGCCAATCTTAGGTACATGGTTATATTATTTTGCCATTGTCAATTGTCTTAGTTCTTTTTTTATTATTTAATAATTTTTATATTCAAAGTTCTGGAATGTCTTATGTACCTATGTACTTTTGATGAGTTCACAAAGCAAATAATAACTATTTATGTAGGTATACAACACAACCCACCTCTGATCTGGCTGACTACATGTTTATTTCTTTTGAAATGATAAATGCTTGACTCGGAGTTAGTCATTTTCGTTATTATTGATCATACATACAAAAATACCCATGCCTATAGATATTGTCAAGGAAACAGGCCAAAATATTTTTTTGACTCGTTTTTGTAGGTAATGAGTTATAAATTCCAAACATTACGAGGAAAGAGGATGGATTAAATTACTTAAATAGATTTATTCTAAGGCACTTCTAGCATTTCTTACGTCAACCGTATTTAAATACGCCCGTGGCGTAATGGTTAGTGCGTTGAAATGTTATGCCAGAGTTCTGAGGTTCAATACCAGTCGCTTCCACCTTAAGTTTTTTTCGGAGCTACTACCTCTTGCGAGGAATTGACAAATCTTGTCATAGAAAAGTGCCGCTCACTGTAGACACACACAGGAATGGTTGAGAGTTGTAAGTCGCTAGGCCCTGGTTCTTCATGAGCCGTTTGTCCCACCAAATTTATTTATTTTTTATTTATAACTTTAAATTCAAACATTAAACCCATTTACTCGTCTAATCCATACTTGAACCGAATTGGATTTAACTGGACTTTGGAAGCCAGTTTAAGTATCCTGTGAGTTCATTTAAAGCGAAGACTTCAGCCCTCTTTTTTACTGCGATGTCTATTTTTTGGTCAACGATGAAATCTTGATAGAGAATGTATCTGAGAACTTAATTTTTAAAGCTATACCTACCAAACTTTTTAACATCCCTAGAAAAAATGCCATCTACCTTCAAGAAGTCAACAACAAATATTTGATAAATCAATTCATTAACCTCAAAATCAAAGCCTACTAGGTACCAACAAATTTATTTAAAAAAACTTTCTTGTCCCAATTCAATTGAACAAAACCCAGTGACGTCAGACCACTTTTGCGTTTTTTAAATGAAGTAAAAGTGGTAAAGCATACTTAATACGATATTTGATAAGGTTTTATGGTTTTACAACGTTCTTCACTTATTCAACGCAATAGGCACCTATACAAAAAAAAACCATTTCTATAAAAGTGGACGAACTCGCGCTATGGCGCAGATATTTTTTTTAGTGTTCGGGAAAGGGAATCAATGCTCTTGAAAACAGAATAAAACAAAAATGTCAATTTTGTAAGACAGCACACTTGATTAGTGTACTCAGTCTACAACACACAACACACCACACGAGACGTGTAGATCCGGCTTAAAATTAAATGAAAAATTTTAACCGTTTTAAATTTTCTTCTCTAAATGAAAACGTCAGATAGCTGGTTTTGGAAATCATCTCAATTATCAAAATAGCATACCTAGGTAGAATAAAAACTGAAGGGATTTTTAAAGTAGAAACGGCGGTAGGAAAAGGAAAAGATGTGTTGTACCTACCCTCTGTCTGAGTGACAGTCAAAGAAAAATCAAACTACCAAAAGATGGTAAATTAGATTGTTAAGAAACTAGAAGAAATCTTGCTAGTGAAAAAATTAAATTCTGTTAGAATACACACACATCTATCTTTAATTTAATTTTATACGTTTAAGAGAAGATTGCAGACTCTCAATTCAAATTTAAAAAAAAAAGTGGGTTGCTTTAGTTTAAAGAAAAGGAGAAAAGCAATGCTAAAAATAGACAGGTGTTTTTCTTTTTTAATTCAGAGCAAAGAACTGAGCGTTAAAAAAAAAATCTGTGTTCCTTTTTTATCTCCGACATATGTATCAGAGCGCTCAAAAAGCGAACCCAAAAAATATCAGTCTCAGTTTTTTGACAGCAAAAGTGAGGAATCTACTGAGGGATTACGTTCAGATTTCTGAGATTGCTGAGATCTCTGAGATCTCAGTGAGCTTGAGAAACCTGAACTGGCTAAATTAAATCTGAGAGCTCTGATCATACTTTGCTCTCAAAGCTTACTGGGATCGCTCAGGCTCTGCTCAGTGCTCTGCTCAGAGCTAAAAAAGAAAAACGCCTATTATTGAATTTAAAAATAAGGGCCTGAATTGTGAAATTTCATCACCTACCTACCTGATCAAAATGTTTTTTAATGCGTGGGTAAACGCCCATTGTCTAGGTTTTTTTATTTTCTAAACATCCCAGTTTTACCGCACCTTTGCGATTAATTTTTTTGCATCAATAAAAAAAATGCAGTACATACTATTACGTAATTTTATTGTTTCACCCTTTTTGCATGAAAACATTTAACTCTTCATGATGTACTAACCTTTAAATAAAAAAAAAAATAAAAAACAACGACCTTGTTTTTTGTTCAACCAACCTTGGTTTTAGTCAAATAATTGGAAATTGAGTTCTATTGTATTTATTTTAATGGTTAAGAACAAGAGCATGGGTTCAGGTTGTTTTTTGGGGGTGCGCTACGTTCATTGCTTAAAAGTTTATTCAGTTTTATTCACCACAAATATATTTATAAAATTTTTCTTCACAGATTATTTGGTGTGTTTTTGTCTTTTTTCTATTTTTTAAATTCATTTAAATACGTTAGACAAAATAACTCTAAAATGAGCTAATTTATTTAATCAAGGGTAATGATAAAAAACACAACGAGTCAATGGGACGTTTACATATGTATGTACATATATACATATTTACATACATAAATGTATTTTAATCTCCATAAGAATATTAATTTGAATATTAAGTGACAAAGGCCAAATTACGCAAGCCAATTTTACTCTTGTTTTATTAATAAATTGGAGACAAAGGATACATGTATTAAAAAAAAAATAGTAAAGGAATTCAAAAGCATCATATATCATGATCATGATTAAATGATATGCGTATTTTTAAGGTCAGTTAAGAGTTCAGTATTCAAATTTGAACGTCAATGTTTTAACAAAATTGAAAACCATAAGAAATTATTGATATTTTTAGGTTCTGTCGTTTTCATCAGTGCAGTCACTTAAAAAATCAATTTCTGTTGGTTTAATATGACTCGTACCTAATTTATTTCTCATTCCATTTGTGACAAAAAGTATTTAAATTAAAGGAATCATGTTCTGTCACTAAAACTCTGTATTCTTTTAATTTTGATGACCGGAGAATATTCACTTATTGAGCTAATCGCAAGTGAGTTGTGACGAATACTTTGGAAACATTTCTCACAGTAGACGTTTTAATTTTTGTCCAAATCTGCGCATCTGTTAAAATGCCGGTGATCAATTTATAAAAGACTTTGTTTAAGTTAATAATTCACATAAAAAAACACAGCTATTGGAATAAATATACCAACATGAATCATTTTCAAGCTTTTAAGTTAGCTTCGCGAACGGTACATATTCATTATAGACCTCTGCAGTAGTTGAGAAAAAAGCTCCTAAACACATTGGTGTATTCCAGTACTTTTTGTTTGCTTTGTTAAACAAACAATCCATATTTTGTCTAATTAGGTACTTCAGCTTCACTTAAGATAATATTTATCAATTAAACAAAGCCCGTAGAGTATTTGGTCTTATGAGCGTCCATAGTCGTCCTTCGTTTTTCGGCAGGTTTAAAGAAATTCAAGCTAATCAACATTATATTTTTGCCATTCGCTTTCGTTTCAATTAATGGGAGCAAATAAACTAAAAAAAACAACAAACATTCCATGGGGAAAAATTTAATGCTTTTCTATGTTTCCTAAATAAAAATGTATTGTATTTATTTGTTTTTTAAGAAATGGTTGAAGCCATGAAGAAAGTCGCATCTATGGATGTTGAGCTTACGGTTGAAGAGAGAAACCTTCTATCAGTCGCATACAAAAATGTGATTGGAGCTCGTCGTGCCTCGTGGCGAATAATCACCTCAATCGAACAGAAAGAAGAAAACAAAGGTGCCGAGGAGAAGCTTGAAATGATCAAAACCTATCGCGGTCAAGTGGAAAAAGAATTGCGCGATATCTGTTCGGATATTTTGAATGTATTGGAGAAACATCTCATTCCATGCGCCACAAGTGGCGAGAGCAAAGTATTCTATTATAAAATGAAGGGTGATTATCATCGTTATTTGGCTGAATTCGCAACTGGATCAGATCGTAAGGATGCTGCTGAAAATTCACTGATTGCCTATAAGGCTGCCAGCGATATCGCCATGAACGATCTTCCTCCAACACATCCAATTCGTTTGGGATTAGCTCTTAATTTCTCCGTAAGTACTAAAAATAAACCATCGAATATCAATATATATTCATTCAAATTTTATCTTTTTTCGCGACTAGGTGTTTTACTATGAAATTTTGAACTCGCCGGACCGTGCCTGCAGACTGGCGAAAGCAGCGTTTGATGATGCCATCGCTGAGCTGGATACACTTAGCGAAGAAAGCTACAAAGACTCAACGCTAATCATGCAACTTTTAAGGGACAACCTTACACTATGGACGTCCGATATGCAGGCTGACGGTAAGTAAATAAAAAAGATTTACATTATAACTACCTATATTTCATTAAATAGCGGTTTATTTGTTGAATCGAAAGAATACATTCTGCAATTAGTTTTTAAACAAAATGTTGGCCATATGCCCACGGCTAGATCGAATGAAGTACTTGTGGCCGTATGTTCTCAATAACACGAATAATGTTGGTTTTCAAATCGAAACAAAAAAATAGGCTGGGTGTGACTACTACTAATAAATTCGCCTGAAGTTAATATCTTTGTGTGCCTAAAATGATTTTACCCATTTAAAAAATTTTTTTATTTAAAAAAAAAACTGATTTGATTTATTTTAAGTCTTACCATTTTTTCACTACATTATTATATTGTAGGTATATTTGGCCGAAGTCGATAGCATTATTTGTTCTCGAGATTTAGAGATATAAGTCATTCTACAACTTTTTTAAAAATTACTCTTATAAGAAAACCCCTAATTAAATTTTTCTGAAAACCCTTTCTGCACGTTATGTCCTCATTATCACTCTTAAAAACGATGGATTCGATTCCAAAGACCTAGAAGCGTGGAGAAATGTCAAAATTTTCGATTCCATAATTAGAGACAAGTTTACAGATTCGATGTTTAAAGGATAGACACGGTGCATTAAGAGGACACAAGCGTCCATAAGCTTTTTTTTGTTTTAAAGCGAACCTCTATAAACTTCTACTCTCACCTCCCCGTGGTGAACATCGGGTGCATAGTACCTTTAATTGAAGATGGGGTTCCTATCCTTGTGGACAGTCCATAAGCGAATTTATACATTTATCAAAGGTTACTTACGACTGCCAAATTTTCAACATAATCTCAATACCCTTAGCGATAGAAAGTGTGCAATAAATAAGCCAACACCAACAACATGCCAATTGATTTTAGACCCAGAATTCAATAATTTTGAAAACCAATTTTTTAAAATTTGGTAGCGTTGTTGAAACGTGTGCGCCATTGCGATAAAATTCCAAAGACTACTGAATAAAAATGACAGTTTCTAATCTGACAAATTATCTTAGACGAGTACGGCTAGAAAAACACCCTTTATGTTGGATAATCTTCTATTAACAATAAATTTATAATTATGTTGTAATGTGCCACTATGTAGTTAAAAAAATTGCCTTGTAGACTTGCAAAATGGAGAGTTATGTAAATCTGTTTTCTCTTACATACATATGTTCCTCCAAAAATAGTTTTTATGTAATTTGTGTAACTTTTCCCTCGTCTAAAACCTGGGGGGTTATTCTCAAATGCGCGGCGGATCGCTTTTGATGGCGGATTTGCATTTTCATATTCTCAAAAGCGATTCGCTTTTCATGCCAAAGCGAAAGTTCTCACTACATGTCATTTTGGGTTTGAAAGTGATAGGTGTCTAGGTGGCGGATTGTTGGTGGATTGAAAGAAAATGTAAATACATAAATAATTTGCAAATAATTATGTGTCTTCTTCAATTTCGGCAAATAAAAACACACTATTCCATCAAAATGTTTTTATTTTTATTAAAACAAATTTCTTTGGACGGCAAACAGCTACCTGCTGTCAAATTTTTTGGAAAAAACTGAATTAAATGAGAAGAGTGGAAATAAAAATGGGAGTGGCCTGGAAAATTTGAGCATAAAGTGAGAGAAACTGGAAGGATCGTTTTCGCCCTTGTTCGTTTTTGAGAATAACCCAAAGCGAAATTGAGTTATCGCTTTTAATCCGATCCGCCGCGCTTTCTGGAATAGGCCTGCATTCGAGCAGTTTTCAGATAATTTTTACCCCGGTTACAGAATTCGACGATTCTCTCGAGAGCTTATTTATATAGTTCTGTAATTTGGGTAATTATTTTCTGGAGGTTTACAGTTTCAAAATTTTTTTTTTTTCTTTAAAACACTTGGTTGTCATATTGTCATAAGCTTGACAATATGTACATATATTCGATGAATGTTATGTCGGCTCCGTGAGCTCAGAATAAATTTACCGAGCAAATGGTGCAAAAACTGAGCGCGGCAAACTTTAAACAATTTTCATGTGATTTGACAGATACGCCAATTCAGTGCCCAGATGTGTTTTATAAATAAATAGGAGAACTCAGCATTCTGTGCTTAGACTTTACTCGTTTCTCTCAGGTTACATGAACAGCCACCTCTGTGTTGTCTAGCTTAATTTAAATTCAAAGTATCCGTATTTTTGTTTGTTTTGCATGAGATAAGAGGCCATTTATAGCTTTCATTTCAACTCATCATTAAAAAACTTAATTTAAAGACGTTTAAAAGGTAAAGTTAGTTAGTCATATTCTGATGCCAAAATATATCTTATGACTAGAATAAATTATATTATAGGAAAAAAATTCATATTCTTCAACCGTCCACAAAAAATGACTTAATATTTCAATCATTGATATGAATTCACTATGTGGAGGTTTTGGCCAAATTATTATTTTTTATTTTTTTACAAGAAAAATTATTCAAGTCATGAAGCTTATTTTGGCAAATAGCAATACATACATAATTAGATTTTAAATTTTAGAATTAGATTCGATAAAACCTACGTATGTTCCCCTGTTATTAATAAATTGGGAATGAATTAAAAATTAAACAATATTTTTATCTTTAACGTTTTCTAAGGGCACCAACATCTAAGTGTGTTAATTAAATAAACTTTAGTGATCAAACACACAGTGAATTATAGCACTGAATAATTGCATATACAAAAAGACCACGACAGACAAATTTTATTTGATTACTAACTCATTGAATTAAATATCAGTTAGTGTACAAAAATCGATCACGTACACAAATAAAACATCAACCATTCAAAACCATTAAAATGCTTCTCGCATAACAATGAAAGTCTTCAATTCATAGCTTATCTATAATAGTCTCTTCGTAAGCTTTTATTCATACATATTATCAAGTGAGTGCCAATTTATTTCAGTTAATTTATTAACAAAACAATTTATACCATATTTAATCTAGGTAAACTACTATGCATATCCCAAATCTGTTTATTAATTTTGACTCAACTATTTTATTTATTTTTTCTTAGGTGAAGGCGAGCAAAAAGAACAAATTCAAGATGTTGAAGATCAGGACGTGTCGTAATTTATGTACCATTAAATTGTGTGAAAATGGCATATAAAAATATAAAAGAAAATATATAATAATAAAAATAAACATCAATAAAACACACACAAAACCAACAACTTTAATTTTAAGGAATCTAAAAAATATAAAAAAAAAATAATATACATATAAGAAATATAAATTATAAGTGTATTGTTTCGTCTTTGTATTAAAAAAATCAACAACAACCAACAACAACACAGCAAAAAGCACCCACTCAATATAATACTTTATAAACTTTTTTTCTTTAGATGGAAATTAATAAAGTATAAAATTCAAATCGAAAACATTTTTTGCATCCTCTTTTTACTCCCTCCACTTCCATGCAACAAAAAAAAATTACCCCTATCATTACTACATTTCATATCATTCTTTTTTTTACGTTATTTCACTTTATTTTTAACTACAATCGGATTTAATATAACACGAATTCCAAAGTTGTTTTTCTTTCTCCAAAAAATAGGCTTTTTATAAATACATAAATTAATTTTTTGTTTGTTTCTCACAGTACAATTTATTATTTACTTACACACTTGCATACACACAAACATCCTTATCGCCGATGAATTTTGTTTACTTTGTATTCCAATAATATACATAATTATATAAAAAATAAAAAGAAATACATACAATACAAAAAATGAAATTAAAACTAAACTATTTTTAATATATATATATTTTAATTGTTTTCGTTTTGTTTTTAATTTATAAGAAATTTTAACATTCTGCTTCAATTAATGTTTTTTTTATAGCAAAAAAAAACTTCAATTTTACAAAAAACATCGCATTGTTGTCATGCAAAGATACAATGAATTATTAATTATATTTATATATATAACTGATTATATATATTTATATATATATTGTATTTAATTAGAAAGTATTTAAAAAAAGCAAATAAAATAAACTTAATTCATACATTTCAAAACAAAAAATAAAGTACATAATAATGTCAACACAGAATTAGAATATTTTTTTCTTTGCCGTCGCGAAATAATGCATTTATTAATTATTACAACATTTAAATTATAATACAAAACATTAAAAAATAAATTAAAAAAAATAAACAATTTATAATTTACGAAAAATAGTGAAAAGCAAGCTATATATATATATATGATTATTAATAATGAGAAAACAAAAAATTAAATGCGTTTTTGTGTTTTTTTTTTAAGTAATTTGTGGTAGCACGTGTACCAAAATTTAATCAATGAAAACAAAAAAGAATTAAAATACATTTTTTCTATTTAACATAAGAAAAACATGAAACACAAGCAACCAAAACAAAATCAGACATAATAATAGAATATTTGTGTAATAACTTAACAAAATGCTTAGTGAGAGAGAATTCTGGATAAAAGCATATATAAAACCGATTTTCGAAGTTGATCAATAATAAAAACAATTAATACTAAAAAAGGTTTAACTGTAACCAGCATTGATAAAATTTGTGTGCATATTTTTTATGATTTTAAGAAAAATTTTCTTTATTTAAATAAAAGAGAAGGAGAAACAAAAACAAACAAAAAAAGATACAATGGAAAATTTGATTTCCTATGAACTTGAGATGTGGAGGTGGTCTCATTAGAAATCTAGGGGATCTCTGTCACTTAAATTCAAGTAAAAAATACCCACCTTTAATACCAATTTCATATGTTCTTTACGAGAATCGTTTTTATCTGTAGTATATATCATTTTCAAATCTTCTGTTCGAAACAAAAAAAAGTGACCTGTGAGGATATGAAAGGAGAAACGTGTGTCGTACGTTTTAAGCTTAGTTTACAGTAGGAACCCATAGTGTAAAATTTATCTATATAAAACGGTTAAAAATGGAAACAATTGAATTTGGATGCAAAACCATTCACCCTTATTCCGAAAAACTCGTTTTTGAAGTCGTTTGGTTTTTTTTTCATTGGTATTCCATAGCTAAGACGCCAGCTTTTTTTCTCACTCTTACATTCCACAATACGATCCACAAAAACAAGCTGACATTTGACGTCAAATTGCTTACAAATTGAATAATTTGGTTTTTGAAAATTATATTTGTGTAAATTTGTTTTATTTTTCTTGGAGCAGCAGTGACGACGAAAATTAAGAAAGAAAAAAAGAAAGATTTGATACTGCAGAGGATGTGCATTCGATCTAAAGTAATTCCTTTTCCATCCATAATTTTTCTCAGAGCCTCTTAAAGTTTTTAGCGAAGTGCTCAATTAAGGACTATTCACATGAAAGCCACTAACGACCGACGAATGAATGAATAAATGTAATTTAAAACAATTTATAAACCTAAATTCTTCACAAAGGCTGAACAAAACCATAGGAATATAATTTATTATAATGTTTACATACTAAAATCTGCCTTTTAATTGCTAAAACAAGATAAATTGAAGAAAATAATTTGTCGTCGCGGATTCCAATCTGATTGTTGCGAATTGTCAAACTCTATTCGCATTCCACATACGATCCACACTTCAACGAACAAATTGTTCGCGCGCGACTAACCTCAAAATCCCTTTTGTTTATGTTTTCTTGGTGGTGATTTGCGAAGCCATGTAAAAGAAATGTCAAAATGGACGAATATTCGTTCGTTGATCGTTGGTCGCTCTCATGTGAATAGTCCTTTAGGGTGAAGCGTCAATGTATGGAGAAAAAAAATTGTCAAATCAGTAGGGCTATTTCAGAAAGCGCGGTGGATCGCTTTTAGTGGCGGATTTGCAATTTTCTGGGGGCCTACTCTAATTCGCTCCGCAAGTGAAATTTCCTGAAAACGAATATTTTGTACTCTCTATTTCTAAAACGGAATGAAATCTACTACTTTCGGATTGACAATTCCGAAAGTGAAATTTTCTTACCTGGTAACGCGTTACCGAATGTCAAAGGCATTGAAATACGGAAAATTTGTTTCTACAACAAATGTAACGGAACGAACAAGGAATGTGTTAAAATTTAAGTTTTTTTTAGGAAAGTTGACTGATAACAATTTAACCAAATGAATTTCTTTTAAAAAATAAAATAGATTTGTTTATAAGAAAAAATTTCTGGAAAATCGTTACAAAAATGTCCACACAAAACAAAAACAATTTGATATGCTGGTCGAATCTAAAAACCCCTGCGCCCGTATTACGACTTACGAAACGAAAGGCAAAACAAACGATTTCTAAGAAAACGATATCCATGACATAACCTGATTATGATTTTCGAAAATGGATGCATGAACATATTGCAAGATTAAATCAAAAAAATCAATTTTTTTAAATAAATATGCGAGAGATATATAATAATCCTAGGTCAGAAGTGTCAAAACTATAAAATACGACCGCTATAAGCAGTCGTAAAAGAAAACGAGTATCGTTTAAAAAAAAACCATTATCGTAAAATGTAATCGCAACTTAACGATAACGAGGGATTTTAAACGATAATCGTAATTCGTAATACGGGCCCTGACGCTAAGCAAACATCGAAATAGAGAACAATAGAAATAGAAGTGTTCGTTCCTTTTTGGCCTTATCATTTGGATGTGTTTTCCATCCACCAGACCAATAACTCCCGGAATTCCCGACTTTGAAAAAAAAATTGTTTGGGTTCTCGTCTCGCACTGCAGACTTCTGCTATAAAACTTGATGTTGTTTATTGTGCCATGCCAATGCAATGGTCATGTCATATATATTTGGTGCTGATAGCCTCCTTGTCCTAAAAACTTAGTTACAGCTAGTCATAAGATGGCTGGAACTGCAGTTGGTCGTAAAGAAGCAGAAAGTTCACCTTGTATTGAATAAAGAACATACATACATACAAAACTAAAATAATAAATAACAGTTAAACAGTGAAATGGTTCTTTCCCATCAATGAAATTTTACCTTCTATCACACATTTCCATAATATTTGATTTGTCACGTATAATTTCCCGCTCAATTAGTTCTTCATTATTTTCTGCATCCATCCAAACCAAAGTGCAACCGAATCAATTTTCTTTTTGTTGTATATTAAATTATTTTTTTTTAAAACTATAATTTGTTCTTATCCGCCTTGTTTGTTATTCGTTTTGATTTCTTAATTTGACAGATTTCAAACGAAATAATTCGAGGCTCGAAAAAAGTAATCCGTAAGTGGGAATAGTAGTAAGTACTATTTTTTTTGCATTCCGAAAGTGTTACAGGGTACCAATTCAAAAGCGGAACGAAAAACATTTTCGTATAGGAATGGCTTACGGAACGAAATACAGAGTAGGGCCCCTGGTTTCAAGGATACAAAATTGCCATTATTGAGCGATCTTCGTAATCTTCGGACCCTAATCCTATCGAAAACCTCTGAAATGAGCTCAAGATTGATATTAGCAAACATAAACCTTCCAACAAAACGGATCTCTGGAGAATTGTCCAAGAAATGTGGTATTCGATCCCCCAGGAAAACTGCCTGGTAGAATCGGAAACATAAAAATAAAAAAATAAATTTGATGGCACAACAGCTCATGAAGAGCTAGAGCCTAGTGACTTACAACTCTAAACCATTCCTGTGTGCGTGTCTGCAGGAATGGAGGGGACCTACAGTTTATTGCCGAATCCGAATGGCTAACGAGCGCCACTTTTCTGTGACAGGAGATACTCTTGGAGGATTTGTCAATTCCTCGCAAGAGGCAGTAGCCGTTTTTTCTTTTAAATAAATAGGTGGCGAGGCTGGGGATCGAACCTTAGACCTCCGGCATGACAGTCCATCCCACTAACCATCACGCCACGGCTACTACAGAATCGAAAACATGCAAAAAATAAAGGTTTTTTTTTTTTTTAACTATATGTATGTATGTACATATATGTATTAAATTTTCTCTGCTAATAAATAAAAAAAAACGAAATTTTTCGCCATAGATTCTTGTTTTTTGTTAAACAAATCAAGTGTTGCTGTTTTTATGACCAGCTTGTGACAGAGCTTACTGCAAACAATTTCATGTACCCCCCTGATAACTTCAAGCAATTGCTTGCCGAAATCTATCCCTCTAATGGGATATGTCATATGTCTTGTTTTTAGCATAGGTTTTCTCTAATAGGTATATAATAGGTATCACAATGGATCTACATTGATCTAAGTGTGACGGTAGCAAGATCAACTGTCAGCCCACTAACCTAACCTACAAACAGACTTTGGAAATTTTGCAAATGCCTTAAGTTTTCAAAAAGTTGTACATAAACAAGATTAACAGCCCTATTATGGCTATCAAATATCAACAAGATATTTGATAATATTTGATAAGTATCAACAAAATTAATAAATCGGTATTATGCTGACCATTAATCAAAATTTTTGATGAATTTTGAATTGTATGTAAATTTTTGTGAATATAAAATATTGTGAATAGTTCTATTGATAAACGTGGTATTACGGCTGTCAAAAATGTTGATACCAATCAAATTTTCTATCAGCCAATAATTCTTCGTTGATAGTTCCATCAAGTAACGGCGGGGTAGAAAATTTCTTTAAAATAAAATTTATAAAAAGTTAGTTGCTGGTTTTTTTATTGAAATACAAGGATTTAAAAACGAAATGTAGGAAAAAAGCGAATTATGTTTAATAAACAACTTACATTATTCAACCAACTTGTTTGGACACCACAACACAAAAACCAAAGGCAAATACGAAACGTCAAATCAAAGCCCATTCACAATTACTTTTTGGTCGGTATTCACAATCGAGTTAAAATTATCAATTGATACTCATAATAGGTACCAATTTATCAATTATTTGATAGAAGATATCAAGTATCAATTAATTGATATTTGATAACCATAATAGGGCTGTAACAAAGTACTCACTACAAATATATAACATGATGAATAAATAAATAAAAATTAGGGACTGTTGCTATTTTGGCCATAGCTGTATGTACAATATGTGTACTGCGATGTTATCCTCCTTTGAAAATTGAACTTGTTATTTTTTATTTTGTTGATTTTTTTTATTTAGACTGACGTTGTCCTGTCTTAGCTATGAATATTCAATAAGAACTGGAAAGATAATAAAAAAAATGTTAACCTACTCCCGGAGGATTTCCCATCAGGTGAAAAAGGAAATAATCAAATGTTATGACCCATAATAAAAAATCTAGCCAAACGTGGGGCCTTCCAACCTATTACATGTAGATATAAGAAGAGGTGAAAATATCCTGATTTTTAATATTTGCCTGTTTTAAGTAAGTATTTATCATTACAAACCTTTTAAAATAAATAATACAAACGTTAGCGGGTTCACTGTGGCGTATACGTACCTTTTTATCAGCATATGTTAGTCATATTTAAAAATCTTTACAGTTCATTTTATATAATTATATATATATTGAATAACAGACCGCTATTAAGCCAAAATAAATCTTTATGATGTGAGTTAAGTCAGTATTGAAATCGTTTGCGAATTTTATCACACTAAAATTTTACTTCCTTCGGAACAAATATTTTGTTGTCGTATCGAAGAGGTTAACTTCGCCAGAAAATTTGTATACATTAAGCTTTTCTTATGTCGTTTTTCATTGCAATTTGTAAAATCTCTTCTCAAACTCAAGAATTGCTCTTTTGAATAAAAAATTTCATCTTCAAAGCGTGTCAGGCCAGTTTTTAATTGTATTGGTGACGATTTTTCACACATATACATACATAGACTTTCAATTCACTGAACAAAGATATTTTCAATTTGACATGAGAGCTTATTTACATGTATGGGTGAACGCGCTTTCTGGAATAGGCCTGCAGCACACAATTCAGTTGCTGTTTGGTGTTGCATTTCGGCTGTCCCAGACGACATAGGTAAGGGGATATACCAAATGGGCAATAGACGTGCACACCAGACAATTAAAAATGCATTGGATCAACGCACGACAAATTCCTCAGATAGGTATGGGAATACAACATCTATGGGAATACAACAAAGGGTAGGTAAAGTAGTTTCCCCGACATTTAACAGAATTGAGACGACGAGCGAATTTTAATCATACGTTCGATTACCCGTTAACAGAATAGGTCTGTATAACTGATTGGGCAAACATAGTTTATCAGCTTTCGTTTCCGCAGCACAAGAAAGGAAGGAAGGAACATTTTACAAAAACTTTTCTTCCGATATGTTATTCGTTTCAGACGCATCTTTTGTCAGACTTAATGAAAAATGAATGTGTGTAAATAAGTTTATTCAGACGATATTTTTGATTCTACTTCATTAATATCTTTTAATATTTGTGTATTTAATATAATAATAATCACAATAAATGTATTTTGTTTAAAATAAATTATTTTGTCTTCATTCGATTCAACAGTTCATTTAGTTTTTGAGATCGGACTTCATTGGTGGTAAGAGTTTTTACATCTTCAACACACTTAAGAGTCATTGCCTGAAAAAATTCTTAATAAATTTCAAAGTACATCATTATGGAAACCTTTAAAGTGTTTACAATAATTTTTGGGTCAGCATTTCCTTCATGTTTGATTGCTAGATTCCAAAGATTAACGGCAAGAGCAAAGGTTTTCTCTTTGGAAATGTCTGCATAACGTATAATTCTTAATAGAAGCTCTAAAGCCAAAGTTGATTGAGCTTTCAGTTGGTTGGCGAAT
Organism: Epistrophella euchroma; assembly: GCA_947049315.1. Lineage (NCBI taxonomy): Eukaryota > Metazoa > Arthropoda > Insecta > Diptera > Syrphidae > Epistrophella > Epistrophella euchroma. The sequence continues at coordinate 115,875,914 of OX346246.1, read as the reverse complement.
CCTAGTGATTTTAATTGACTAAGAATATGTTCAACAATTTGTGCGCACATACAGTTCACTTCGCTTATGAATTTCTGATCACCGCCATAAAGGCCATCGTTAGAAACAACTGAAATAAGATTTTTAATAATCGAGAAAATCAACAGAAAACGTTTGAATCAAAACCTACCATTCGGAATGTGATAAGGAAATGTATCCAAACTCTCAATATATAACATATCTAATGCATGCAAGTAGACAGTTACTGGTCCAATACTGTGCAAGTCAAAGGGGAATTTTTTAAGAACATCAAGAAGCAATCGAAGCAAGTAGAGCACTCCTTGTTCTGGGCTATCCTAGAAGAAAAGTTATGTTCCTTGAATGATTTTTTAGTAATTAATAAATTACTTACTGGAACTATAATCAACGTAGACAACATATTGCACAAATATGACACTAAATATCCTTCAGTGCTTTTGAGTTTACCTTCGATTTCGATTGTACGTGGCAGTTCAGCCACAAGTTGGAGAGCAGTTTCAAAACATGCATCAGCTGAAAAAATAACATCGATACAAAACGAATTGAGTTATTAGTTTTAACATTTTACCTTGTCCTAGACAGACATTTAATAAAGCAACTTGTCCACTTAGAAGATACAAATCCATTTGTGTGGCAACTGATGCAATGCTAGGTATGGTGATGAAACAATAGGCAGCACAGGCTTTTACAAATGCTGCTGTTTTTCGAGTATGTTGTCCGTTTATGACAGTTCGCGTTTCGATTGCAAGCTTATTGACTGAATGCACTAGGGTTGTAATAACCGCGTCTAGATTGGGAAATGCAGCTCTTGACTCCACATAGAATGTTAACTGTTGTTCAAAATCTCGTCCATAATTCACATTTTTGACAAAATTTGATATTAGACTTCCGATTTGACGACGTTCGTCTTCAACTGTAAGAGCTCTATTAAATAAAATTTGTTGAGGATAACAATTATTGATATGTACGTTTAAAACCGAATTGTTAGAACAATATCGGTGATTTAGTGAAGTTGTCAAACCCAATCATTCAAATCCTACAGGTAACACAACAACAATAAAATAAATAGATTTAGTGGCACAAACGGCTCATGTAGAAGCAGGGCCTAGCGACTTACAACTCTCAACCATTCCTGTGTGCGTGTTTGCAGGAATGGAGGGGACCTACAGTTTATTGCCGAATCCGAACGGCTAAGGCGAGGCGGCACTTTTCTATGACAAGAGATACTCTTGGAGGATTTGTCATGTCCTCGCAAGAGGTAGTAGCTCCGAAAAAAACTTAATGTATTAGTGGCTGCTATCGAACCCCAGACCTCTAGCATGACAGTCCAACGCACTAACCATTACGCCACGTGCTACTACAACAACAATAAATAACGGCAAATTACTTAACTTTTTTCCTCGATTCAAATATGATTTTCGAAAAATTTTCAATTAAGGAACTCACCGACAGTACACATATTAAGGCCTGGTCAAACAGAACGCGGGCCGACGGGACGGTCAATACTTCAACATGGAAGGAAAGAACGCGGCGGCCAAATTTTGTTTGCAATTTCTTACAAAGACCGCCGGACCGCGCTCTGTTTGACACGGCCTTTAAAGGTAATATATTGCGCATCTTCGAAAATTACAGTGACCTGCCTGTCAGAATTAATACAAAAAAAAAACACAAGTGTTTCCGAATCGCAGTGACCATCCTCCACAATTCACAAAAACAAAATACAAGACATGCGCAGAACTGAACAAAAATGAAAACTCGGAAGATATTACCTTTTATATGTATACTGTGGAATTCACATTCAATTTTCTAAAAATTCGATTAAAATTAGAAAAAAAATTATAAAAAAACAACGGTAACACTTACAATGTCATGCTAATGATTTTTAATGATAGAAGTCTGTTCTTTTATTCAGCCCTATCACAGATTTAATCGTACCAAATCTCCGAACGGATTGTTACGCTAGGAACCACGAAAAATTGTGTTCACAGAATCCAAATGGCATCAAAAAAAAAATCATTGCCTCATTCAGCGTACTCACTCTCATGTCGTTTTTCATTGTAGAAAAGATTTCATCTTTTTGCGAAAAAATTTGCACTATTCCAGTTTTTCATGTTTTATTCACAAAAGATAGACTACCATCGGTAAATAAAAATGATAAGAGTGAATAATGTAGTTAGCAAAAGAACTTTATAGTGCGAAAATTCCTTGAGTGGGGAATATTTTCTGACATGTATCATCACTGTAAAGAGAGAAATTGTGGTTCACTGCACTCTTCACTGCTGTTGACTTGTTGAAGTTGTTTGTTGAAAGTCTTTGTTCTTTTTTAGTTTTACAAGCTATTAATTCATTCATGTGCCAATTAATATTTCATTTATTAATAATGTGCTTTAATATTTCATCATGTGTTTGTTTCGAAATGAAATATTTTTGTTTTGATGAGTTTAGAATGCATACAAATATGTTTTGATTTTAAATTTCTGAAAAATATTTATTTTTCCATACAAATAAGCAATTCCAATTTGGCTACGATAATAAGAACTTGTCGTTGAGAAGAATGACTTATTTTCGTTTCATTCGGATGCTGTGATATCAAATTCCACGAATTTCGAAATTCGTAAAAGATTTTTCACTACGAACGTACTACGAATGGATTCTTTTTTCTTTTTCTTCATTCGGAGAATTAGCCAGTTCACGTTTCTGAGATCTCACTGAGCAAGCTCCACTGGGCAGGAGGAGAAACCTGAACAAAATTTCTCCGCTAAAAGTCAAAAACAATTTCCATCTCTTTTTTATTAATTATTCAACTGCGACAAAAAAAAAATTGAGCAAGCGAATCCAAAAAATATCAGTGTCAGTTTTTTTGACAGCAAAAGTGAGGAATCTCACTGAGGAATTACGTTCAGATTTCTGAGATTGCTGATTTCTCTGAGATCTCAGTGAGCTTGAGAAACCTGAACTGGCTAAATATATTCGATTACGATGGATTCTGTCAAAGGGCCGATTATGTTTTTAATTAAAATTATTTGAGAAAATAGTTTTTGAACATTTAATTTTCAAAACTCAAAATTTTGAAAAAATAATGAACAAAATTGTTTTCAATTTTGTTCAAAATTTTACGATATTTAAAAGTATTTTTGTTTTTAATATTCGATGCAATATTCGATACCGTGGCGTGATGGTTAGTGCGATGGACTGTCATGCCGGAGGTCTAAGGTTCGATCCCAAGCCTCGCCACCTATTTATTTGAAAGAAAAAAAACGGCTACTGCCTCTTGCGAGGAATTGACAAATCCTCCAAGAGTATCTCCTGTCACAGAAAAGTGCCGCTCGTTAGCCGTTCGGATTCGGCAATAAACAGTAGGTCCCCTCCATTCCTGCAGACACGCACACAGGAATGGTTGAGAGTTGTAAGTCACTAGGCCCTAGTTCTTCATGAGCTGTTGTGCCATCAAATTTATTTTATTTTTTTATTCGATGCAACTATTAATTCCTAATGAAACACTGAAAACAGGATGCCTTGCAGACATATTATTCACTTGAGGTATAGTTTGGGTTTAAATGAATTTTTTAAACCCGACAATTTACACTTATGTCCATAGCATTCACTAAAAAAAAAGCATCAAACTTGATGGAATAAAAATGAGTAAAACGCATGTTAAACTGTTTAAACTTAATTGAAAACTCACTTAAAAGCTGCGTAATATCAATAATTTGACATTTGTAATTATATTTCTACTTTTTTGTCGCTTGCTTCTGTATTTTATATTTTGATTTCACACTCGAGTTCAATTTATTTAACTGCTGTCTGGAAGTCTGTTTAAATTAAATCGAATTTAACTTGACAAGATTTAAAGCTATTTTTATTTCCGGGTATAACGAGTGAATATGATGAGCTTGGATTTGATATTTGGGTTTATTTATGTATTTATTTATTTATTTTTTTCGCTTAGTGCAAGCACATATTAATAATAATAATAATAATAATAATAATAATAATAATAATAATAATAATAATATAATAATAATATTATAATATATAATATTATAATATTATAATAATAATAATAATAATAATAATAATATCTTAAAACTAAATAACAATAGAAATCTTAAAGCTAAATTGAAGAAAAATATTGTAATAAGAAGGGTGAAAGAAAGATTATGATAGGGGAGCATGTTTGAGAGAGCATAGTTTTTGATAGATTTAAATCAAAGTTTTTAGAGTTATTTACTTTTCGAATCATTCTGGTAATAGGTTCATTTTAGCCATATTCGGTACAATGGAAGGGAGTACAAAAGAGGCGAGTGTTCCTCAATTGACGATTGCGAGTGTTCGGTTTGAATTTATCTGGTAGACCTTCGTTATCAACGACCCCATTAAGAAGCTGGTGTACAAAAGTATCAATTTTAGTCGGTTTTCGTAAGGTGGTAGATATTATGGGTCGTCCTCATAAAGGCCGTGTAAGGAAAGACGAATGAATCTACGTTGAACGGCTTCTATCCGTTGGTTATGAACATGGTGATACGGAGACCATACTACCACAAACAATTATATACAGATGTCTCAGCTCCATAGAAAAAAGTGTCATATGAAACTGAAAATCTGCATTTCGAAAAGCTTTTAACAAAGCTCTTTTCAAACAATTGTTTTGATGTCTCTGTCCAATGCTTTTTCTCTTCAAAATTAGTATTCTCTAAAAACAAATAATAATGTATTTTTTCTATTGCTCTTTTGCTTCCGTCTGTATTTTTTCTTTTACTCTTTTTCCTCAAATTCACAGCCCACCTGCCGCCACATTTTTTTGTAGCAATTTTTTAATGGTTACAGATATCGGAATCTTTTGGCAAGAAAAAAGTGTAGTGTTGTGTATTCTGATTTCTGATTGTGTGTATCCATGAGGGTGGGAAACGAAGAAGGATTTTTTTACAATAATTTATTGTGTCCGCTTAAAGATTTTCTTGAATTAGGGGTGCAAGTTGGAATAATGAAATGAGTGATAACGATAAGATTTTGATTTTAAAAGATCTGTTTGCTTCTAAAATTAAGAGAAAGGATAGGTTAGGTATGTATGTAGGAATTAATAAAAACCCGTCGCTTCGTTAAAAAATATTAAGTTTATTAGAAATAAGATTTAATGGAAACTGCTGAATATTTATATTTTATAATTAACAACTGCTGCTATCGACTGCTGAACTGAGAATAATGAAAAATTAAAAATGATTTGGAAAATTAAAATGAGAAATTACATTATGCTGATTTGATCAAAAAATACTAAGTTAGGAAGTTGAAAGTAATAAAGTAATTAACGCCGTGGCGTGATGGTTAGTGCGATGGACTTTCATGCCAGAGGTCTAAGGTTCGATCCCAAGCCTCGCCATCTATTTATTTAAAAGAAAAACGGCTACTGCCTCTTGCGAGGAATTGACAAATCCTCCAAGAGTATCTCCTGTCACAGAAAAGTGCCGCTCGTTAGCCGTTCGGATTCGGCAATAAACTGTAGGTCCCCTCCATTCCTGCAGGCACGCACACAGGAATGGTTGAGAGTTGTAAGTCACTAGGCCCTAGTTCTTCATGAGCTGTTGTGCCATCAAATTTATTTATTTATTTTATATGATTAATATTTCTACATTCGGCCATCCTGAAATTTTCATTCGCCTCGAATGATGCGTTGTATATAATTTTATGTATGTTCTTCCTCAATTTCATTTTCGCTTTGATTTTCGTTTTGCCATGGTTTCATGTAATCACAGCTAGATGTCGTCTTCTTTTTTTATCGTCATATTGATTTAAGAGTTCCTGCTTGACTATATCCAATATTTCGATATCCTCTTTCTTTCTCATAGGAATTACAAAAAGAACTTCATAGGGTGTACGATTGATAGCTCTTTGCAGTGTACTATTTAGCACTATTTGAATCCTAGGAACAAGTTTGTACCACTTTTCAGGTGAATTCTGTGATAATCTTTTCAAAACATCAATGACAATTCGGTTAGATCTTTCAGCCTGACCATTCCCTCTGGGTACTCCAGTCGTAATTAATATGTGTTCAATATTTTCTTCTGAACAATAACCCTTGAAAATAGCTGATACGAAAGCGCTCCCTCTATCGGTTATCATTCTTTTTGGGTTTCCAAACTGCTGCTGTAGTTCTTTAATTTTTCTAATTGTCTCCTCAGCTGATACAGTTTTCGTTGAAAATCCATCTGTTACTGTCAAGATATATTTATACAGTTTGTTAGTTTGATCCATTAAACCGATGTGATCAAGATGGTATGTATTGAATGGCTTATCCCCCTTTTCCAGTTGGTTAATGAAACCCTCTTGTTTTCCGGCTTTTTTATTGTTTTCCTTTATTTTAGGCATATAAAACTCCGAGGATATGAGATGAATTGTCTTCAAAGCACAAAAATGTCCCTCCTCATGTTTCATTTTTATAATTTCAGATTCCATACTTCGAGGAACTACCAACTGCATTTTACCTTCATCATCTTTAAACAACGACTCACCTTTGATGAAAAATTGTTCGCAAAGTTTTTCTTTCAATATTTCCTTAACTGATGCAATTAAATCATCTGACCTTTTTTTGATTATTTCAGCAATTTTTGGCACAGGATGAAGAGGTGCATTTATTTCAGTAGTTTCTTCTAAATTGATATTCATGATGCTGTTTTCTTCATCGTGTTCGCCATGAAATGTTGGATTACCATTGCAGAAGACGACTTTCGTTTTGGAAATAACATCGTTTCCTATAATTGCGTCAACACGGATAACATTATCAGCAACTACATTTATCTCTATGTTCATCTTAAAATCGTCAATGTTCAGCAATGGTTCGAACGCGCCCAGAGTACTACATGTATTTGACGTAATGCCAACTAACCGCGTAGTTTTATTTTGCATGTACGGATATTGTTTCATTCTTTTAAAGCATGATTCACGAATCAAAGAAATTTGTGCTCCCGTATCAATCAAAGCGTTTACGGCCACACCATCTATAAAAATCTGTTTTGGGTTAACGACCGAATAAGCGTTTGTTTCTTTTAGTCTGAAATTAGTTGATGGACAATTTCTCGACATATGTCCTGCGCCGTTACATTTGAAGCACTTCATATCAGCTTTACAATCGCGACGTTGATGCTCCGAAGAACCGCAATTAAAACAATGATATGTATCACGATGTACTTTACCGATTAATTGTCCGTTAAATCTTTCGATTTGGTGACTACTTCCGTTTGCACCGTTTGATCTGTTCATTATACAATAGTTAGATTTTTCTTTTAATCGGAGGAATATATCATATTTTTCCGTTAGTTCAGTCAAATTTTCCGCGCCATATAAAATTAATTTGTGTTGCTCATTTCCGGTCACTCCGTCAATAATATAATGAATGAGCGATTGTTCATCAACATCTGCATACTGACCGATCTCTTTCATTTTATACACATACTCACGAAAATTTTCTTCCCGTTTCATTTTCCGATTTTGAAGTTGATGATAAATGTCTGCCTTACATATTGTTTTTTCGAATTCAGATAGCAATACATTTTTCAATTCTTCATAGGACCGACAGGAACACGTCCTTATAAAACATCTAGCTGATCCTGATAATTGCTTTCGAGCAACTAAAAGCTTTTCTAGATCCGACCAGTTTAGCAACGTACCGATTTCGTCAAACTCTAGCAGCCACGATTTTATAGAAAGTCCATCATCACCACTGAATTTGGAAATTAAACTTTCAATGTCTTGCAGAGAAAATCGAATCTGCTGGGCAGAGTTCCTTTCGTTCTGTGTAAAAGATTCATTAGAAAAATTCTCCTGCGTATTACCTAGTCCAGATGATCCACTTCCTTTGGCTCCATTCTGCGGTTCTAAGTTTCTTGATTTCTGCTTTTTTGCTTCTGCTAGTCTCGCCAACAATACAGCTTTTACTCCGGTTATATCTAATCCCAGCTTCGATAGTTCCGCTTTCAACTGCTCCACAGATAAATTTTCCATAGCTTTTGAATTCAAATCAATTGTTTGGTTGAGCCCCCAAATATGTAGGAATTAATAAAAACCCGTCGCTTCGTTAAAAAATATTAAGTTTATTAGAAATAAGATTTAATGGAAACTGCTGAATATTTATATTTTATAATTAACAACTGCTGCTATCGACTGCTGAACTGAGAATAATGAAAAATTAAAAATGATTTGGAAAATTAAAATGAGAAATTACATTATGCTGATTTGATCAAAAAATACTAAGTTAGGAAGATGAAAGTAATAAAGTAATTAACGTTGATATATGATTAATATTTCTACATGTATATGTAGTTAAGTAGAGGTAGCTATGTAATTTTTATTTAGTACGCATATGTTTTGTGTTTAATGCATTTAAATGGATATCTATGAAGAAACTTTATCCAATTCCGGTGCTGATTTATTAAATAAAGTGGCCATATAAATGTAGCTGAGTAGGTGCCTACTTCTTTTAATTTTATTCGTTCGGATTATGTTGTAGGTATGTACCTACACATATGTACATACTTCTTTTGCCTTTTTTGAAAGCCAGAGTTCTGTACTTGTATTTTATTTTAACATCGTCGTTGAAATGTAGGTACTTCAAAAAGTCGTACCAACGTTAGTTAGGTATATATTTAGATCATATGTGCCTGGGTACCTACATACATAGGTGCTAAACATATTTGTAATCAATGTGAACAGTCTGTAAGTGAAAAGAATACTTAACAATTTTTTGGTTTTTATTACATTTTAATTAGCTATACAAAAATGGGAGGGGGTATATTTCCCCCCATTTAGGCGGGAGGGGCAATTTTCAAAAAAAAATCACTTAAAACAGAGAAAAAACTCGTAGTATGTACCTATAGAGTCACGCAATAGCATTTTGAAAACATATCCTTTCTTTAATTTTATTTTGATAAATTGATTTTCAAAGTCAAAATTTTGAAAAAAAAAAAATTCAAGCTGATTTTTTTCAAAATTGTACGTAATTAAGTATTATTTTTTTTCAATATTCAATTTTCATATTAGTTTTTAGTCAAAAACAGAAAACTGGATGCTAGAATGTCTTAGTTTTTGAGAAAACTCAAAATAACGGGAGAGGCAATTTTCTAAGAGCATTGACTTAAAATAGAAAAAATATTATTAAACCACAACGGTAACAGCTACAAACTAAAATTTTTGAAGCAACAAAATTAAAAAAAATATGCCCAAATAAATAAGCCCAAAATAAAATTATTAATGTAAAAAAAATATGTTTAAACTGATTTTTTTAAAAATTTTACGTTATTTAGTAGCATTTTTTGTTTTTTATATTCAATGCTCCCATCAATTTTAAGTCAAACACTTAAAACCAAATGTCAAAATGTACCTACTCTAGTTTTTTACAAAATTGAAAATAACAAAAGAACTTCCATCCGATATTTTGTTGCTCTAAAGCTCCTTTTTCTACTGTTTAAGTAGTAAAGTAGATTTCATTATTTTCAATTTTTTCAAAAAAAAAATAAATAAAATAAAAAATAAATAAATTTGATGGCACAACAGCTCATGAAGAACTAGGGCCTAGTGACTTACAACTCTCAACCATTCCTGCGTGCGTGTCTGCAGGAATGGAGGGGACCTACAGTTTATTGCCGAATCCGAACGGCTAACGAGCGGCACTTTTCTGTGACAGGAGATACTCTTGGAGGATTTGTCAATTCCTCGCAAGAGGCAGTAGCCGTTTTTTCTTTTAAATAAATAGGTGGCGAGGCTGGGGATCGAACCTTAGACCTCCGGCATGACAGTCCGTCGCACTAACCATCACGCCACGGCTACTACAATTTTTTCAAAAACTAAAGGATATTTAGGCATCGTTCTTAGTGTTTGACTAGAAATTATTAGGGACTTCGAATTTTAAAAACAAAAATACTACTTAATAACGCAAAATTTTGAACACAATTTTTTTATTTATTTTGCTTCACAAATTTTAGATTAAAAATTAATTTTTGAAAAACTGTTCACTAAAGCAACTTAATTTAAAATTAAAATAAAAGCAAAAATGTTTGTTTGCTGTTGTTTTTTAATAATTTTTTTTTCTGTATTAAGTCAATTCTTTTAGAAAATTTCCCATTCCCGTTATTTTTAATTTTATTAAAAACTTAAAGATATTTGAGGATCCGGTTTTCTGCTTTTAACAAAGAACTAATAAAAGCACTAAATTAAAAAAAAAATAGTAATTAATTACGTAAAATTTTGAAAAAAATCAGTTTGAAATTTTTTGTTTACCTACATATTATGTATATTTATTTTAAATTAATATTTCAAAAACTATTCCCTAAAACAGAAAAATAATATATATACCAAAATAATTGCTGGTTAGTCAAGAAAATAAATAAATTATAATCTTGAAAATTGATTGGAAAATCGTTATTAAATTATCAATTTAGTTAAAAACTTTCCTTATTCTTGTCGGGAGCCACTAAGGTATTGAAATTATTTACATATTTATATTTTTTTATAATTTAAATATTTGTGATGATTTTATCTGTCAATTGACATTTAAATTATAAAAATCGACTTTCTCGACTTATAGCCGATTTTCCACAGCTGCATCGTTAATTTCGCAATTTTTCATGCATTTGGCCTTAGAAATATTACGAAATTTCATTAGCATACATTTTGAAATTTTTTTATGGGGCTTGTAAAAAACACACAGCTATGTTTTATATGTGAAAATATTGAATGACATTTGAGGAATGCAATTCTAAAAAATATTAACCCATAAACTGAAGTGGTGAAAATGGTAAGGGTGGGAAGCTCAGAAAATTCAACTTAAAATAATAATTTTTCAATTTTTAGGTTTATTTTTTTATGTTGAATTCTTTTTTGTGGAACATTTTATGTAAATACTACGTCACGTATGGGTATGTTTTATATATAAAAATAAAGCGCTTATTTACCCTTAAGTGAAAAAAGTTATTTGAATTAAATCCGTGAATTATATAAAAAGTAGTGAACGATTAAATCAGGCAAGCGCTGGCCTAAAAAACCAAGTCTTGAAAAAAATTAATTCAAAAAATAATTAATATCGGCTCCCCTGTTTGATGAATGGCTTTGTTGTGTTCTACATATATTTAAAGAATATATTTCCAAATGATATTTTAATAATTTTTTTTCTCTACGATCAAGTTTACATATAGTTTTAAATTAATTTTTTGATCAATTAAGTGGGTAAAAAAAAACACTATTTCAATTTGTTTTTACATTTTTTTCAAATTTGTAATGCAATTATATACATTCTTTTTTTAAAAATTTTATACCTGTTTTAATGACAGTATTTTAAGATATTAACGTTTAAGGTCCGTTAAGTAGTTTGGAAGAAAAAAAAAATAATATATGAATCCATGCATTTTTTGACTAAAAGCCATGCATTTTTTGACTAAAATCGTAAAAACCGCGTAAAACGAATTTTAGTAATTTTCCTGTTGAATTAACCTTAAAACATTGCTTGGCATTATTTTAGAGAATGTTTTAGCCTATATATATATTATATTTATTTTTCGAAATTTTGAAATTTTTCATCAACTTTTGAATTTAAAATAATAAAAATCGAATTGATTTTGGACTAAAACACGTTTTTAGTATGACTTTTTTTATTGTATTGCAATAAATTTTATATATATATGTAGATAAACATTTCTTCTTTCTATATTTATCAACATGAAGAAGATCCGATAACTAATAGCAAAGTTATTAGCTTTATAAGATGGCCAAGTCGGTGATTTTATTTAGTTTTTATAATTAAAATGCCGTTTTTTGGCTTTAAACCAATTAAATGGCCCCTGGATCGTCTCGTGTCGCATTTACATGTATACAACCACTGACTTTTTTGTAGAGAAATGTTGGGGCTATAACTTTGTACTATATTGTTTTTCGATATTTGGAAATTTTTCATCATGTTTTGCATTTTGAAAAATGAAAATCGATTTGATGACGGCTTTTCATCCCCCTTTCGTATAGAATGCTTCCCCTCCCTGAAATTATTTTTACATAAAATTAAAGCTTGACATTTTGTGATTGTTTTAAGACATTAACCTAATCGATCGGACGTATAGTTTAGAAGTTATGAATTTTTTAATCGAACACTATCAATTAATTTTTAGGATTTTGATAAAATAACAGTTATCTCCCACTGGTGCATGGTGGTTGACAACGAACGAAACAGGCAGTTTTAGTGCATTTTTATTGATTTTTTGATTGGTTTTTAATTAAGATTGCGAAGCTTGTAGGGGGCGTACATATGCAAATGAGGTATCAAAATTTTTGTTGTTAAACGGACATGCAAACTAAAGAAAAACGAAATTAATCGATGCACGCAGTGATACGTAATTAACAGATATGTTAAAGAAGTCAATATTTACCGCTTTTTCCGGTAAAATGTTAAAAATAAATAAAATTGAAATGCAATTACATCAAACTCAATGAATTCTATTATGTGTACAAATTTCAACTCCCTACTACCTACCAATAAAAAGATAATTGTAAAAAACTATAAAAAATTGATTTTCCCATTTTTTCAAACTTAAATATCTCAGCTTAACGGCACTTTGGAAATCTGAAATTTTCCATATATGTCAGGGTCAATAATCCCTACAACACCATTTTAGCATTCTCCGTTAAAAAGATAAAAAATAAAAGGTGTGAAAAAATTGAAAAAAAAATGTATGAGTTTTCAAAAATTCCTAACGCCCACAATAACCACGCCCACAAAAAATTCCTTAAACATGGATAACTTTTTTTTTTTAATTTCCTAATTAAAAATGTATTTGAAAAAATTCTAAAAAATACACCTGATTTAAAAGAATTATTTAAAAAAAACTCGATTTTGGTGTTTTTGAATTTTAACCAAGTTTGTAGGGTAAAAAAAAAATTTTAGAATTTTTTAATTAACTTTGCCATTTTAATATAACAAAACTCTATTGAATGTATTTGGTTTGAAAATTCTAAAAAATTTCATTTAGAAATTAGAAATCCGACTTTACCCTACATTTACCCAAATTTACCCTATTAATTATGAGAATTTCAAAAAATCCCTTCTTAGTGAAGCTCTACATATATAAGGGATGTAAACAAAATTGTCTATATATATATAACATTTACCCACGGACCTGTAGAATGATCGGTCACAAATAATAAAATATTGTTAGTGTATCTGTATCTCTATCTTGTGTTTATGTGACAGAAGATCAAAGAGATCTTTTCACGTTGTTCTCTTTTTTATTCTCAAAAAGCTTTTCTTGGTTAATATGAAATCTAAAAAGCTTTTTGTTGGCGGATAATTTGTTGGCTCATTTTTCTTTCGATGTCATAATTTTCTATTGAGATGAGACATCTGTATATAATTGTTTGTGATACTACGGAGGCGTACTCAAGGAGAGAGATACAGAGACTTAGTAAAATAGGGGTTTGGGAATTCTTTCGAACAGCGTTTGACGAAACCTAGAGTAGAGTTAGCTCTATTAATAGTGAGCCCGAAAATTGAGTTGGTTTTCATATATAACACCAAGGTCGCGAATGGAAGTAACAATCGCAACAGGTTCATTACTGCCTGAACAGAATAGAATGCTGGAACTGGAGCCGCAGACGGAACTGGAAGAGCTGTCAAAAAGTGTCCACAATGCAGCTGTACAGCTTTGAAATTATTTTGAAGAAAAACAAAAGAATATTCTTGTGTACAAGCTCAGAATTCACATTTTTTATTTCCAATAACTTTCCTTTTAATAAATAATTTTTTTCGCGATACAAATAACCACAATATTTTTTTCCTACCCAAAAAGTTGTTTTTTCTCTTCATACAAATTGAAACGTCAAAAGTGTCGTACGTGAAAAGTTAAAAGTTGGTGAACTCTTCCGTCTTCGGGTGCAGCTCCGTATGCGCCTACGTTCCGTTGTGTTCGCAACATTGAATTTGCGTGTATTCAATATTTTGACAGCTATTCCAGCTCCGGGTCTAGTTCGGTCTCCGTCGCCATTTTGTTCAGCCAGTTATTAATAAAGTATTGACGTTGTGGTAAGGGAGGGCGTTTACGGGAGTAAGTAGAAGCCTGACATTTATTAACATTCAATTCAAGGAAGTTGTGTTGGCACCAGCTTAAGTGTTTAGGTCAGCTTGTATTACTTGGGAATCGGCCATGCATTTAATATGTTTAGAAATACGCATGTCATCAGCGTAAATCTGAAGGTCAGATCCTTCGAGGACAAGATCAACATCATTAATGGTCAATAAGAAAATCAAAGGACCTAGATGACTTCCTTTTAGGGACACCTGATGTTGGGCAGATAGGGTTGGAGCTGCATGATCTGAAAAGTACTGTGTATCGACGGTTGGTGGTTATAGATACCACTAAGAAAGCCATGCTGTTTAGGAGAGAAACGCGGCTTACAGTGAAGGAGTAAAATATCGTAAATTATGCTTTCAAACATTTTAGGTATGCAGAAAAGTTTGGCAATGGGCCTATAATTAGAAATATCTTCTTTGCATCCTTTTTTATGAATTGGGATAATGATAGAGTCTTTCCATACATTTGGGAACAAAACAAGAGAAACAGAAAGTTGGAAGAAATCAGTGAGTGGTTTAGCTAAATTGGAGACACAGTTTTTAAGAACAACCGCAGGAATCCCACCAGGACCCGATGAAAAATCATTCTTCAGCAGGCAAATTTTGTGAATTACTGAGGACAGATATATGTTTGTGGAAGTAAGGGTGGTTTGGGTGCAGCTGTTCATATGATTGAAGTAGTTAGTATCTACCTCTGTATCGTTAGGGGAGAATGCTTGACCAAAGAAATCTGTAAAAAGATTAGAAATATGTTTAGGATCGGATGATAAAGAATTATTTTTTTTAGTGTTGAAGGATAACCATCAGACTTTCTTTTTGAATTTATGAATTGAAAAAAGTGTTTAGGATTCCAAATTAAATCGGATTGGGTTTGAATAAGATAACTAGCGTATACGTACTCACTCAAGTTGGAAAAGTTGTTATAAGCCGAGACATAATTGTTGAAGTCACTTTAAACCCAGATGTAAATTTAAACCCGGATTTAAGTCACTGGAATAATATGGCTGTTAAGTCATTTAGTTTTTGAGAAAATTGAAAATAACCAAATCTACTTTACTACTTTATTTTTGGAAATAGGATCTTTGGAGCAACAAAATAATCGATGGAAGTCCAATTTAAAGAAAACTTACTTTTGTTATTTTCAATTTTCTCAAAAACTCCGCGATGTCGGAGAATCGTTTGGAAAAACACCTCGAAGCAAAAATCCTCCGATCCGACGGATACCTCGATAGGGCCGAATATTCAATGCAATACATTGGAATGTTTTGAATCAAAAACTCAAAGCGATATAAAATAAAAAGTAGATGTTTTTTTTCATAAAATCAAAAGATTCCGATGTTTTTAGATGACTCAGCAGAATTTGATCATTTATCAAAGGCGATTTTACGTTTCCCAATAAATATTCAAGAAAAACCAAAGGGAAACTTATAATAAATAAGAAATATTTTTTTAAATTTATAACTCACGTCACTGAATCGTTCAAAACTCTACAGATGTACATGAGCGCGTTGCTAAAAACTGCATCCGATGTTGTGGTCTCAACATTGTTTTTATATGTGGTCATAATAAATTTGCACACGTCAATTTTCATTGACTCTTTTTTGAAAAGATCCAATACGGGTAGGAAATTATCCTACACAAAATATAAATCTTTAAAATGCGAGTGAAAAGAAAATTAACTAATTTGCACTTACCAAAGTTAAAAGAAACTCAAATTCCTTGCAATGCCTTACAATCTTCTCCAATATCGACTGTAGTTGAGGGTAATGGTTTTCATAGGCTTTATTTTGATTCATTCTATTTTTGATTTCACCCAGAAGGTTATTTACTTCATTCATCTAAAAATTAAGTTATTTATTAATTATTTCTTTTTTTAATTAGTATTATAAATTATTTACTGAAAAATGTTCCACTGTAAACTGCGCCCACATTTCAACGCAAGTTATATACTCCGTTGGGTGCGTGAATGTATTTATAGTTGTAAATGCATTGTTATAAATAGCTTCCTTGCATTCTGCTGATGGGGTGCATTTATTTAAATTATTTCCTAGCGCACGAAGTAGTTGACCTTTAGAGATGCCTTCTGTTGAAGAATTCGATATAATATTTACAAATTCCAAAGCATTGGCGGCAATAAATTCGGGCTTCAATGAATTGAGCATTGATATCAGCAGAAGACCACTAAAAATAATACAAAATATTTTATTAAAAACACAATAAAACTTATATGTATTTGTATTTACTTCAAACAATTTTTGAACTAAATTATGCATACTTAGTACGCATTTAGTAGGTACAATGATTTATGTTTTTTTTTTTTTTTTTTTTTTTTTTAATTGAGGTTATCGAAAATAAAATTTCTAGTGGAATGTCTCCTGGTCCAAAAATTGGAAACGGTGCGTGAAAGTTTAGATTGGTATAATTGGGTATCGGGAATAAAATTTTCAAGTTAATTTGCTTGACATTTCAATGATTTTTTTGTTCCAGGGAAATTTATTCGGGGGATAAGAGTACCTACTTTCTCTTCTACTTCGTTGATTTTTTATTTCAGATATAGAATTTGTGTGATAAAAATCTTTACAAAAGATCAACAATTCCTTAAATGTAACAACTCATTTTGTGTCAATCAACGCAGCTCGCGTTGGAGCTAAATTTTATCTCCCAGTTCTCTCTCCAAACATCAGCTAAGCCGGTAGCGACAAGAATCAATTAATATCAAATATGTAAGCAATTTAAATCAAAAAAAAAAATACTGTAAGACGTCTTCGCTGTATGAAAAACCCTTTATTTTGGTTACTTTGTGGAAGAGTAGCTTTACTATTTAGGATAGCATATTCTTTTATAAGTAATTACTTTGAAATCTCTCATGTTTTTTTAAACAATTTACCAAAAAAATATTAATTTAGTTTATGTTAAAAAAATAAAATAAAATCTAAAACCATGCTCATGAAATAAATAATCTCTTAACAATGAGTGAGATTGAGAGTCAGTGCTAATTTTAGAGCGCTAGGACGTTTCATTCTAACTTATCATTGATGTAAATATCCAACTCAAGGAAAAGTACTTACTTATTTTTCGTTTCTCTACATTTCTTCAAAATTTCGTCACAATATTCATCAGACTTTCTAACAAGCGCTTGAAGTATCCAATCTAAAGCTGGTGTAAAGAGTGATAGATAAATTGTCATGTCAATTCGCTGGCGATTGATTTCTGAACGTAGGGCACCATTGAAAATCTGTAAACCAAATATAAACTCACAAGAATATATGTTTAAGAATTATTGTGCATTAAACAACTTACCGTTTGATAAAACGACAAAAAGTCACTAAAATTCTCTTTGATATAAGTTTTTTCTACAGATACTGTTAGACCAACACGAAGCAAGTAACATCTGGCGTAAGTAGCCACAAGTGGATCCCCAATTCCTCGTATCATCTTTGTTATTCTCATCAATGCTTGTCCATACTCACTAAGAAAATGTTTGTGTTTATTGTTATTGTCTTAATAGTTTAGGATCAAAAATTTATCCACTACAGCCCAACCAATAAAAGAAGCATTAAATGAGATACATAAAGAATTTTCAATGTATCAATCCAAAATATGGATACATTAGGGGTTTGTTAAAATACTAATTATTGTACCTTAACAATCACTTGAATTGATTCTTATAAACAAGTCACTCAAATCTGATAAGCTCTCTCATTCGTCGGCACTATTACATGCATTGTAAATACATACGAATTAGTAGATTTCATACTCACTTTTGTGAAATAAAACTGTAGCATTTAAGAATTGCCATTTCCACATAGATTCTAGGTAAAAGTTCTCTGATAGACGCAATTTTGAAGAACCAATTCTGACAGGTTTCTTTTGCATTTTCTCGCATCGTTTCTTGTGAAAATTTGTCTGGTACAATTCGTTTTCCTTGTCTAAAAGAAATCATATAATGAAAAGAAGAAAGATTAAATAGGGACACACAGCATTTTTTTTAAAACTATTTGTTAGTGATTTAGGGGGCACAAAAGTTTTCTTCAAAATTTCTAAAAGCGTACTAATCGATATTCAAAAATAATCGATAATATCTTTCTTTATCCATTTTTTGTTGTGCAAGTAAGTAATCTGTTTTATTTCTTTTGATTTTAGATTGATAATTCAATTTATTAAAATGCACGCCTGGGAAGATTAAACTAGTTATCTCCAATTTAGGTTTCCGTACAAAGAGAGCTTATGCGGACATTTTGCGGCACTCCTCTGCCGCGAAGGACCATTATGATGGTAGCAAACTCTTTTAGAGAGCGTGGACATGACACAAGATGACCTTGCCACCAAGATCCTTCAGTAAGATCATAGGATACATTTTCAGCACTGGGTAATATCTATGAACTAGAACTATATATGTAAAACTTTCTAGATCCTCATTATGAGAACTAGATTTCGCAGATGGGTAGTATTTCAGATGTAAAGCAAAAAAATACTTTTTTTTCCAACACAAGCATCTCATTATCGTCATACTCGTTTTTCGCTAGACATTTGGCCATATTACAATTTCAAGTCGTTGAATTGTCCCAACGAAGAACGAACTCTTTAAAATTTACTTTAAACGCTCAAATTATGAAGCAATTTTTAATCCCTTCTTATCCTTTTTCTTTGTTTCCAATAAGAGTACCTACCTATATAAAAAAAAAGTAGATAGTAGTAGATATTCGTCTTTACTTACTCGCTACAATCCGCTTTGGAACGCAACCTCTCAAAAACGAGCTTTCCAAATATATCAAGAATGTCAGTGATCAATACGAATTGACTGGGATAGAACTGTAGCACCGACGTGTCAGCCAACATTTTGGCACATTGAATGGCTATCTTTAATGCCTTCACTCTTTGGTCGCCATTCCAAGACTGAACTAACTCCTGGTTGAGTTGCTCTATGCGAATAATATATTCTTGTTGCGTTAAGTTCATCATATGCCGCATGGAACCGTCCTCAAAGTCGTCAAGCTGCTCGAGGCGATATTTCACTTTATCCGAAACAATTGTTTGGGCTTTAACTGGAAGTGTGATATAATATAATACAGGGGATATTGTGAATTCAATTATTATCGTTTACTTAATTCTCCTCCTGTTAGGAAACTTGTGGATATAGATAGTTTCTCTGAAGTAATAAATTTATTTAGAATTCCTAAACGTTTTAAATACCAGTTCATCACTTCTTCATCGCTGTGGCGATCTTTTTCTCGTTTTTTGGTCTTTTTAAAGGATGTTTCCTGGTAGATAAGGAGAAACTTTAAGAGATTGAAAACAAAAAAAAAAGGAAAACTAGGTATATTACATATTCTGTAGCCATTTGCGATAAAGGATCAATAAGTTCCTGCTCTTGTCGAGCGAATTGTGACAGTGGATCTGATCCATCCAATGCCATTCCCAACGGATCGATTAAGGACAAAGTTGAAGAAGTCCGACTACTTGACAGACTTCCATTTCCAGATCTCCGAGTGCCTTTACTTTCTACTACCTGCGTATAGTTACTCATATGAAATAAATGATTTACATTTTATTTTTCAACAACTTACCGTCATCTGCTTCAAGGGATGTTCATAAGTGAAGTACCCTTGTAGGATGTTTTTATTGATTTCATAGTCTTTTGGGACACATTGCCTGAACAAGAAGCAAAGTATTAAGTTAAATTTTATAAAGAATTTTTACTGATTTTACCAGTCTGATGCCATTGGTAATATCAATACAATTTTCTCGTTAAAATTATTTTTAATAAAGTAAATTTCTTTATCAACAAAAAATTAAACAACATACGGATTATGGACAAGACGGACGGGATCACACGACACGCCGTAAACATTTGAAGAATTTTTGACATTTGAAAATCAGCATTTGCCAGTGATGCCAAAGTAATTTAAAATATCCCGGTTTAAGGGCGGTCACACTTTCAAATTTGTTTGACAAAGCATGTTTGATGGACAACATCACAGTACACTCTTCGAGTTTTCATTTTTGTTCAGTTCTTCGCATGTCTTATATTTTGTTTTTGTAAATTGTGGACGAGGTTCACTGCGATTCGGAAACACTTGGGTTTTGTTTTTGTAAATTCTGACAGGCAGGTCACTGTAGTTTTCGAAGATGCGCAATATATTACCTTCAATATGTGTGCTGTGGGACAACATTACCATTAAAAGGTCTTCCACACTATCCCACTGAGTGTTAACACCTGTCAAAAAAGTGGAAAGTAAATCCTGTATAATAGTGTGGAAACAAAATATGAAATTTCATCCCACACGACTTGACCCCCACTTGGAATTTGAGGTTATGGTGAATTAAGGCTCTTCCAAACCAACCCGATTATTCGCCGCGACAAAATAAAACAACAATAACAACACGTAGTTGTCAAACAAAACAACACGTTGTTGTTATTGTTTTCTTTTGTCGCGGCGATTAATCGCGTTGGTTTGGGAGAGCCTTTAATTTGTTTGGATGCAATTGTGGAAGCAAAATATGAAAACTTGTTTTCTTCACAAAAATTTGACAGTCGTAAGTAATTCCATTGAATAAATACAAATAGAAGTAGACACTCAGATAAATCGCCACTATGATCGGCGAACGTCTCTACTGTCGCTATAAAAATTTCCTCTATTATTAAACGAACCCGCCCCTTTTTTGTATAAGCAGATGATAACGCGTATGTATGTGTTTCTTATAGTACCTACATTACGACATTTTGTCTGTGTTCTGTGAGTAGTTACGAAAAAAAAGATATAAGGGGTTAACATAAAATACCTGTGTTGGTAGTTTGTTAAGGTTGAAGAATGAAAAGCAGTTAATGTTTGATTTGGTCGTCTCGTTGTTTGGAGGTAAGAATTTTTTTCACATGTAGGTATTATTCTCCGATTAAATTGGTGCGGGTCAAGTGCATTGGCATTGAAAACTGAAAAGGTTTGTATAGTAAATGTAAGAGATTTTAGTTTTTTTTTGCAAAGACTTATTCTTTTAATGGTCAGTGATCGATTATTTCTTAAATAGGTATATATGTAATGTATACATAATGAAACAGAAAATAGCTTTAAAATTGTAAGAAAGCGCTCGTTTTTTTTTTTTTTTGAAAATTTCTTTTGGTAGATAGGTATGTACATGTAGATATGAGTAGGCATAATGTGCCTATTTGGTAAAACTGAATTTTTTGTAATGAATTCGATTTTAAACAATCAACCGATTTTTTATAATTATTTTACTGGCGATATTTGTTTTTTGTGTAAACATCACATATGATGCCTCGTTTTGAGAGGTACTAATGTGGGTTGGGCAGTTATAAAAAATCCGCTTAAGTGCGCATAAGCACTTACCTCTATATTTACAAAAATAAAAACAAAATTGACAACAATAAAACTTTTAATGTTATTTAATATGAAATTACATTTTATCAACTGACTAGTACCGATAACCTTTTAAAAAGGAAGCGCTAGATGAAAAGAAGCTTTTGTTTTTTCAACTAATTTAAATTGTGCACTTAAAAGAATTTTTTCAGGTCAATATCAATAAAAGTATACAAAATAGAAAGCAATTAAGCGGGGAAGTCAGTTAAGCGAAAGGTACTTAAAAGATGAGTTTTATATGAAAAAATACTCAAAATTTTGGTTATAACAATTAAAAGGTACTTATGCGGGTTAGGCACTTAAGCGATAGGCACTTGTCCGGGTTTTACTGTATATGTATACATAGTTTTTTGAAAAAATCATATCTTGAACTTTAGGTATGTTGGTACCTACACATAGGTACCTATACAGTTAAATAGATCTAATGAAATAATGAAGAATTTTAATAAATAAATATATAATTTTAATATATGTACCTAATTAAGTTTCGAAAACAAAAATAGGTTAAACAAAATTCAAAAAAACAAAACTTTACAAGAGATTCACCTGCTTAAAATTTTTTGAAACAAGAACTTTTTGAACCTTGAACGATATTGAAAATCTTATGAAGGTTAGCTTAAATTTCGCTTTATTTTTTAATTTTAGTTTTAAGTACGGTTTAAACATCATTAAGAAGGAAATCAATATCCATGTGAAATGACATAATATTTTGTGACGAAAACATCGAAAGATAAATAATAAGTCAGCAATTCACGCAAAATGCAATTTTTCTTAATTTCAAATTTAACTTTGTTATTAGGTTTGAAGAAAATCAATAAATCAATTTTTAGTTATATAAATAAATAAAGTTTTTCATAATGAAGGTACCTACACCAAAAAATAGGGTCGGAATAGTGTACATTTGGAATTAAAAAAGAGGCTGGGTTTGACCCACACTGATAACTTCCCATTGGTTGCCTTTGAAACTCGACTCCCGACGTTACTTTTTATAAGAAAATTACCAACTAAAAATCTTCGAAAAACTTATCAGTTTTGCAATCAAGGGAAGTCTGTTTGCTTTAAATACATATATGCCACACGAAAAATTTCAAAAATTATTAGCAGTTTTTTTTGATTTTTTTTTTGAAAAATAATTTTTTGAAAACGGGTTTATGATTTTTTTTTTTGAAATTTCGGTTTTAGTTGAATATTATTATATTCTTAAAAATGGCATACCAAATTTTTTTTCGAAAAAATTTTAACAAATTTTATATTTATAGAATTATTTTTTTAAAAAATTTTTTCTGCATAAATTCACATTTTTTCATGAATCGAGATGGCTTTCTTCATTCTGAGATTAAAACAATTTAAGTACTTGTTTTATCAATTTAAAGAACGTGTTTCATGCTTTTTTCCATATTCAAATTTCCATTCTTCAATTTATTAAATGGATAAATATATAAATATCTACCTACATATAATTATTAATTATGTGTTTCATATTACACTCAATCTTTAAAATTCGAAGAAACTTTTCTAGAAGAGCAAGTCCTCTGCGACCCAGTCGTGCATTTTATTTTTTTAATGCCGAAGCGCAGGGAAAAAGTAACTTTTTATTTAATTTATTTTTTGTGTTAATTTATTAACTTAGCTAATGCATTCATAGGTACTTAAAACATAAAACATAAAACCAGAACTTTCCAAACCTTATTCCGATCCTGAAAATATTATAAGATTTTGTTCTAGATAAATTTTGATGGGTTGGGTACTGTACTATAAACATAAGAAAGGACGAAATGTTCTTAAGCAAGCGCTGTGGCGAAAAAAAGCAAGTTTTAAATAAATTTAATTCAAAAAATATATCTCAGCTCTCATATTGAATAAATGGCTTCATTATATTCTACATATATTTAAAAAAAATATCAACCAATAATAATTTGTTAATTCCTTTCCTACAATCAATATTATGTAGGTATATATACCATTTTAATTTTTTTTAATCAATTAAGTGGATTAAAGAAAAACACTAACTCGATTTGTTTTTACATTTTTTTTAACTTTTAATGCAATTATATAAAAAATGCATTTTATATCCGTTTTAACTCATTATAACTTCAAATATCCGTTAAGTATTTTGGAAGAAAAAAAATAATTTATTAAGACATGTCTATTGCATTTTTTAATTAAAATCCCTAAAATCCCGTACAATTAATTTTAGTGCCTCCCTGTTGAATTTACCTTAAAACATTGTTCATCATTATTGTAGAAAAAGATTTTTAAATTAATATAGATATGGTAATAATTTTTCTCAAATCTGAAATTATTCTTCAACTTTTGACTTTAAAATGATAAGAATCGAATTGATTTCAGACTATATCAGCTTTTTAGTATGACTTTTTTTATGATTTTGAAATAATTTTTATACAGGAATGTAGCTTGGCATTTGTTTTTTCAATAATTAGTTACCTCAAGAAGATCCATCATGTTTTGCATTTTGAAAAACGAAAATTGCTTCGATTAGGCCTTTCCCTCCAGTAAAAAGTTGTGAGGACATAAAAAAAAGCATTAATTTTGTATATATCTCGAGTTTGGGGTGTTGAAAAAATTTGAAATTTTTAAAATATTTATAAATCAATAGTGTCCATCAGGAGTAGAAGATTCAGACTTTTGAAATCACACCTAAAAATATAAAAAATCAATTCCTGAAACATAGATAATTTTTGGTTTCATTACCTTTCTAATAGTATAAAATTAATGTCCTTAACTGAAACCCCCGATTTTTGGCGAATTATTTATCAAACGTCTATTTTTCAAAATTCAACTTTAAACATTTTATAACTCGCTTCGTAGATTTTATAGAATTATTTTTTTCTACACCTTTCTTGTATTTAGAAATATTTATCGACTAAAATTAAAATGAACACTGGAAAATAGTTTTTCGACCTTTAATCAAAAAAAATCCCTATTTTATCCTACTTAAGATTGGAATTTCAAAAAATTTCTTCTTAGTGCACTATCCACAGTATAGGTAAGCTGTACAATTATGAGTCAAATGAATGAATGAGTCAGTGAGAGTGACCGTTTCCTTCATTTATAATATTTAAATGGTCTTATTAATAAACACTGTCTAACTTTAGACAGCCGTCCAAGTTTTTAAAAAACCTTTCTAATTTTTGCTAAAGTAATCTATCTTTTTATCTCGCTTTAGACAACGTAATCTATTGTCTAAACCTAGAGAAATGCAATATTTTTTTTTATTAAAAAAGCATATTTCCGACTGTTTCAAAATACTTAGACATAGTTTAAACAGCCAAAAATCTAATTAATAAGACCAAAAGTATATATATATAATATATATATATACGTATATATAATAATAATAATTATTTTTATTATAACCTAATTAGTTAAAAACTTCCTAATCAAACTCATTAAATAAAACAAAATTTAATCACCATTCCCTAATTCTTAACAAGCACAATAACTGGAAAATACCTACAATCCATACGACCACAGAAAATAAATGTTGTATCCCGAACACTTTTCCTTGGCCTTGGATGGCATTACATTCAACACGTATATACGGTTCTAGTAGTTTCGTTGTGTTGTTCATCCCAAACAAAAAAACGCCTTCTTTTCTTTCCTCATACATACACATACAAACATTGACATACTATATATGGACTGCTAGTCGGGCCTTATTTTCATATAAAAGCTTCAATAAAAATGGTCCGACCTCTTCTTAGCGACACTTCGCCTCTTGGTGCAAAGTGGAAAAAAAAGAAACTTTTACTAAAGCCATCTCTTGGCAATCGACCTGAGCAAGCATTTTTTGTCGAAGAAACTAAGGACATCTATTATTTTTACCTATAATAAACAGTTAGCCAGTTCAGGTTTCTCAAGCTCACTGAGATCTCAGAGATCTCAGCAATCTCAGAAATCTGAACGTAATTCCTCAGTGAGATTCCTCACTTTTGCTGTCAAAAAACTGAGACTGATATTTTTTGGATTCGCTTGCTCAATTATTTTTTGTCGCAGTTGATTAATTAATAAAAAAGAGATGGAAATTGTTTTTGACTTCTAGTGGAGAAATTTTGTTCAGGTTTCTCCTTCTGCTCAGTGGAGCTGACGGAGCTTGCTCAGTGAGATCTCAGTGAGATCTTAGAAACGTGAACTGGCTAAGTGCTATCTTTTTCAAATAAAGGTAAAAGTTTTGACGTCTGTCGTTCAACACTGAATAAATTTGACGTTTGATTGTTTTTTTTTCAAAATAATTTATATCACGTTCTGGTAATTTTGTTGAAATTATTTTATTTTATATTTAGTCACTAAAAGTTTATAAAATTGCAGGAATAATCCCACGCGTAGTGTGGAAAAGCCAACTTCAATTTGTATTAATCGTCGAAATCAATTGCAGAGTCAATTCACTGAAACTCGACTTGACCAACCACAAATGCCATCTCATGAATGCGAACAGAAATTACCTTTGACTTACAACAATTTAATGTTTAGACCTGCGTGCTCTAAAACGCGGTTCATATCTAGGTGAGGCGAACATTCAAGCCACAATCGTGTTTTCGTTTAATCCCAATGAATCTGATTCGCCCCATTTCTGTGAATCTGAACCGTCTGGAAGTATTTTCCTGCATGTTGGGCTCTATGAAAATGAAATTGCTCTGTTGATCATCGATCCAATTACCATCAACTTAAGTTGCGCAAGAACACAATCGATATTCAGATCCAGAAGCGTGCATCCGGCTATCGTATCATGATTTCAAGATGTTTATTCAAATGATGGGAGTGTTTGCCGAACTCGAACCGCTCAAAAGAAACGCACAGCACTGCTTGTATAGAAAATTTGTGCTATAAAAACGTTCGTAGAAAAGAAAATTTGAGAAAATTTGTCACGCTCCAGTTTCTGGTTAATGTGAGTCAAAGAAAATTCCCCCAAAAACTCGCGAAGTCTTAGTGGCCAGTCATAGCTGTCATTGAAATTCATCATTGAAAATATTAATGATCTAGATGTTTAGAATGCAAAATCTATGGTTATATTGATGCCAAAATAAAGTTTATGTTTTAATTAATATTTAAGACCAAAAAAAAATTTCATTTCGGTCCAACCTTTCTCATGAAACAAATTTTATTATTTCAATGATCATTGATAAGGTTGGACCGAAAGAAAATTTTTTTTCGCAATAAATATCAATTGAGTCGTCAGCTTCCCATTCACACCAAAATAATTACTGATCTTGATTTTAAAGTGCCCTAAATCTTAAATTAAAAATTTGATTAATTTCAATGATAGCTATAACTGGCCCCTTAAAAACGTTTGTATTCTGCTATCCGTGCTTCGGAGGGACTTAATTACTCCAAATATTGTATAAAATTCGATTAAACAATTAGATTCTTTTAAGAATTTCAAAACTTAACATCCGTTAAGATTTGCACTCTAAAGACTGAAGATTAAAAAAAAAAAAATAATTAAAGGCAAATTGAATGAAACTTTCACGTGAATCGTTCATGTTTCTTCGGTTTATATCGCTCAGAAAGAAGCTGGGAAAGGACTCGGCTGTATAGATGACAAAGAAAATAATTCAATGGACAAAACTGAAACTTTGTCGTCCGTTGGCCAAGAAATCTACAAGTACTGCTGTAACTAAAAGAGGTTTACTTTAATAATGTGTATTCAAAGCAACAACACCAGTTTTTGAACCTTAAGAAATGACTAGCGTACAATATTCGTGTATTGGAATGAACTATATGGCCCTGATGCAGCATTTCTTAGCAAAATTGACAGCCTCAACAATAAGCTCTAATAATTCTAATGAGAACTTTATAACAAATATAGAGGCACTATTACATAAAACAAAAAGCAGCTTCTCAAACAAATTGTTAATTAAATGGAGGTGATTAAAGAAGCAATTCTCCATCAGGACCATATATTCTTATTTTCAGCTGAAAAAACAAAAATGATAAATAATTGTGTTTGTCTTCAATTTCGTTTTGTATATTTATATTTTAACAAAATAATAGCTTCGTTCGTGTACTTTCTGCACTAAAATTCACAGTCTATCAAATATTGAGGAGTGGGGATGAAATTCTCTCAGAGAGAAGTAAAACTGCGAAATAGTACACGAACGCTTTGAACAAATAATTTTTACCGGTTTTTTAACGTCAAATATTTGAAAACAAAAAAAAAATAAATATCGTCATCATTCCTTTGAAAAGATTTTCAAATTAAAATAAAAAAGTAAGCAAAATTTAATTTATTACATTAAATTAAATAAAACAGAGGAGTATAAGAAAAGAGATGTTCTGGCAAGTATCAAAGTGACTTTTGACTGAACTCATATTTCTGCCCGAAGAATTTCTTTGGGCTGAAATTAGCAGAAAGGGGAAATAATTTACTCTCTTGAGAGCGCTCTCTTTTGCGAAAAACTACACATTTTTTGCGTAAACGAACACAATTTGCGTTAAATTTGTAGAAATTCGTAAAAATTCGTAGATTTGGGGAGTACGCGAACGAACCTAATATGTTGAAAATATTTTTTAACTATTTGTTTTATGATTCCCCTCGTTATCTTTGGCAAAAAAAAAAAAACAAATATCAACCGTAGTAGCAAAACTATATTTTGTGCAATTCCAATTCCTCTGATACGGTGCTTGGCCGAAATCATACTAATTAAAATCACGTTCACGACTTTAAATAAAAAAAGGTGTCGTGTAGGTAAACTTTGTTTAATACTTTTGATTAAATCTTATAGAAGCTGATCCAATGGTTTCTTCGAGCAAATTTTCATTTTTGCATTTCGTTCATCTGGCTTTCTTCTCCGGAAGTTCTTTTCTTCCTGGGTCAGTGTTTCTTTTACATTACTAAATAATAATGACTTTCCCAATTTTGTAAGATCGTTTTGTTTTAAGAGAAATTAAGGCGATAAGGTGATTCCTCCAAAAAGAAACATCTTTTTAGGGACGAAATTTGGATTTTTTTTTTAAATTGGGCTCTTTAGTATTGAGCAATTTTTTTACCAAGCTCGGTTGCAACACATCAGTCGAAATCTAAAAGAAAAAGTAGATACCTACTTAAAAAGGAAAAAATTTACGAAAGTATGTGTGAACTTACTTCTTTTGACTCCTGTTCTGCATTCGAAACTTATCATCATCTCTCATATTTGTCTATGATGTTATTCATCCTCATCAGATCTGCTCCATCTATAGTCCATACTGATTCAGTAAAAGTTCAGCTTGTGTTTTCTCTGCAATCGAAAGCAGTTGAAATTGGTTTATGTTCTGTTTCTATGGCAGCTTATTGGCTGTTGAAGTGAATTGATTTGGAAATGGTTCAGACTTGCTATGATGCGACATCTCTTTGTATCTACTGCTAGTTTCATCTCGATTCAATCATTCATGAACATCTTTAAAAATATCTTCTTATTCTGTTTTAAAGAATTCTCTAGCTTCCTTGGTATTTCGCGTATTCTTGAAAATCACGGGACCTACTTTTTGCTGGACCAACTCGATACATTTTCATTTTCGGAATCTATAATATTTTGAGCTTATTTAGCTGTATGGTAGGTTTCCTTGGGTTTCGGTGTCCTTTCTTGGGCTCCGTGGCCTTCTGAAAACATAAATTAGTGAAAAATGCATCTTCTTCACTTAAACTAAATCATTAAGAACTTTAAACACCAATTTTTATACAAAATCGACAAAAGTCTCGGATTATAATCCCGATTTCACAAAAAAGTGATACCTACTAAATGAACCAAATAAGAAATGGAACTATAATCAAATTGGCCACTTTATTTAATCGTATAAATATATGATATTGAAGTTTTTTAAATTATTTTAAATACATTTTCCATAGTTTTCACAATTTTAATAAACTTTTGCAATGATAAAAACAAACAGGAATTGAAGTATACCCTCCTGACATAAGTAACTCAATTGTCAAAAGTTACACCCACTATTCCGCTTTGCTCCACGGGGCGCTGGTGGCGTTAAGTTTTAAGTGGTACCATCGTGAAGTTGGCTCCTGGCAGTCCATATATAATAGGTCAATGCATACAAATAATTATTAAATACCCCTAAAGGGAGTTGTTCATAGGTGCAGGTTTTGACCACGATGATGATAGTGGCGCTTTGAGTTATAGAGTGTCCACTTCTTTTTGTATTTATTCAATGACCAAAGCTTTATCAAGTCGTTAATTTAAAATTGGATGACTAGATGACTTTACTGGTAGCTTTTTTATAATTTACTCCACAAAAAATACAATCCAAAAATTAAAAAAATAAATAAATTGAAATTGCCAAGGACCAAGATGATTAAAAATGACTGCCTTTATAATAAAATTCTTTTGCATACTTTATAAAGAGTTGTTAAATAAAATCGGTGTTGGGAATTTATTTTCAGAAGAAAAAGTTCCATCTATTGAGTTATTAAAAGTATATTATTTTGGACATGCTTTAAGTTAAGTTTTACAACTTTTACCAAGTTTAAAACTAAAACTGGCCACCAGATAGCACTTAGAATCCACAATTTATTCAACTAATTGAAGAACCATAAAATATTTGTAGGTATTGTGGTTCTTAACCATAATAAACAGACCACAGGAACTATAGTGAAAGTGATGCCAAGTTTGTTGTATTAAAAATTTTTGTTCCTAATCTTTTATCTATCTACGTATGTATCTACATAACATGGTTGCATTCTATGAAAATTGCTAATGGAGGCTACTTATAGTATTCTATAAAAACTTTCTTGCCACATATTGCTTTGCTCATAGAAAGCTATGAATAGTATGAAGAAGCAATTTTTCCTTTGACATTTGTGGGTTTGTTTCATTTTTTTTTGTTTTGTGTTTTTGTTAATTAATTCGAATGTAATTAATTAACTGTAGGTGCCATAAGCAAGTTTTGGTCTTTTTCTTGTGGATTTAAGCAAATTAACAATAAATAAATTCTTTTAATTGTTTTAACTTCATAACTTTGAGGCAAATGAAATAGTAAGCTATTAAAATGCCCAACCAATATTTTATGGTATACTAACGTTCTTTCTTTCTATTGAAAGTGACAGATAGTAATCTATGAAATATTTCAGGTGGATACCCGGTGTAATAGATCTGCCAATTTTTAGAAACTGTAGACAAATGTACCCAAATCCTGTCTTTTACGCAAAAATTGTGTGGTTTTCGGCAATAGAGAACGCTCACGAGAGAGTAAAACATTCCCCCCTCCTGACAATTTCTGCCAAGAAATTTCTTCGGGCGGAAATGTGAGATCTGTCAAAAGGAGTAAAACAAACAAACAAAAATACAAAATGGCTATTGTTTACTTCTTGTTTTATTTTCAGTTGTTTTGTTATTTTTTCATGTTATTTATTAATGAGGCTTTTTAATAAAGTTTTTCTGTGTTGTTTTTTTTTTTAATTTTCGATATTGAAAATTATTTACATTTTTGCTATGTAGGCTCTTTGTTTACTTTTTTTGACGTTCAAAACAATTTTTGTTCACAAAGCGTTCTTTTACTTTTAGACGATTTTAATCTCTTTGAAAGAATTTTATACCCACTCCTCAAAATTTGACAGACATTACAATTTTAGTGCAGAAAGTAAACGAACAGACCTAATATTATTATACATACCTATGTTCGTAAGTCCCCTTTCATACGAAGATACAAGTTGCTGGTGATTTTTTTGACGTTTTCTTTAAATCTCCTTAACAATCTCTTGTACCTTTCACACGCAAGCAACAAAAACCCGGAGACTTTCTTTATTTTCCTTTTAAACTACCTTGGTTGAACGCACACAAACGTAGCGTGAAGAGAAACGTCAAAAAAATCTCCTGAATTTGTTGACCGGGGAGATTTCATTTCCCCCTCTTTCTTCCTGCCCTTCTCTCCTATGAACTAATTGTTGCCGGCAACTCAGTTGCCCTGTGTGAAAGGGGACTAAGTGTGCTATGAACTGCGAACCCTCCGAACCGATTGAGCTCAAAATTTCAGAAAATCTTGGGTGTAAGTCTGAAAATAGTTCTGTAAAGTTTAGTTAAAATCGGTCCAGCAGATTGCCAAGGTACAGAAATACACACTGATTTCGAAAAATCATGTTTAAAAGGTTATAGTACTAAGGAGTACAAACTTTTCCAAAACTACTTTATCTAGTTATTTTTTTCCAAACATAGTGCTTGAGTATTTCATTTGTCGATGCCTATTGTTTGTTTATGATGTTGGAAAAAGAAGTCAGAAAGAATAGTTCAAATAGCATCGCTACTGCAACTGCCTTGCAAAGCATTTATGATTAGAAAAAATATAGTATTTTTTTTGGTCTGCTAAATGTTTACATACATGGTTTTAATCTTCATTGATTATGTGTTTCCTGTTGTGATTGACTATACCAATAGTTGAAGTATTATAAATTAAGTTGAATCTAACTGGTTCGAAACATACATGGTTAGAGCAAAATCTCTTGGGGCCACTTGCACGAAAGTTTTCTGACAGCAGAAACGTTTAATCGGATAAAATGGAGCTGTACCAAAACTCTATTTAGTTATCTTATTTTTTTATTTATAGTATTACTATAAATAAATAAATAAAATAAATTTGGTGGCACAACGGCTCATGAAGAACCAGGGCCAAGTGACTTACAACTCCCAACCGTTTCGTGTGCGTGTCTGCAGAAATGGAGGGGACCTACAGTTTATTGATGAATCTGAACGGCTAAGGTGAGCGGCACTTTTTTATGACAAGAGTTACTCTTGGAGGATTCGTCAATTACTCGCAAGAGGCAGTAGCCGGAAAAAAACTTAAGGTGGAAGACCTCTGCCATGACAGTCCATCGCACGCGAAGTGTTACTAAAATGTTTAAATTAACAAAATGAATTCAAGAGATGTAAAATGAACTCCAGCGTATTGCGGGACAACTATCAAATTTTTGGTTGGTGTTACCAAAAAACGACCCAAATAAATTGATTAGACGTCGAACAACTATATTTTAAATGGTTAGAGAAAGCAAGTTGACTTTGTTTTTTAATGAATAGGTGTTAAAAATGTAAGAACGTTATTACAGTTACTATAAAATTCTATAAAATCTACAAATCGAGATATAACAGTTTGAAAATAAAAAATCCGAAAGTAGTTAGTTGAAAAATAATTCAGGCTTACAATTTATTGAGATAAATTTTATGTTTCAAGAAAGACAATAAAAATCAAAACTACCCATGTTTCAGCAATTTTCGATTTGATTTTTTTTTTGCGTCACTAGCCGTGTTTTTTGTGCGCATTGTATCCTCGTTTAAAAAAGAGCAAAAACACGACTATTATTGAGTTTTAAAATATAGAATTTTTTTGGCCATGTTTTTGCAATAATTAATTTATATATTTTAAGAGAATGGTTTCACAAAGGTCCAAATCATACAAGTGATAGATGCTGTTGTTTTAAGCGGTCCCTAGACGCTCAATATTATTGTCCGTCTATGGATAATATTGCAAGGTTGTGCAATATATTGAAGAAAATCAAAACTCTTTTGATATTTATTGCACAATATAAAAATATTGATCATCTGTGGGTTCAATTGTACAATATTTCTCTATTTAATTTTCAAGTGTGAAAAGTAAACCCCTCCGCGAGTAATTTTAATAAGTTAAAATGTCAAATACAAAAGAGGATGAGAGAATATTTATTTTAGAATCAGCTGTCAACTAAGTTCTTGGATAAAATAGAAATAATATTGTACACAATAATATTGAGCGTCTAGGGACCGCTTTATACATGTTGTATAATTTGAAAATTTCCAAAATACCGTTGAGTGGACATAATTATATATAACGGTTGCCTGACAAATAACTCAATAGCAATTCGTTTTTCATTAGTTCGCAAGTACTACATACAATAAGAGACAATTATTTTGATATATAAAATGTAACTGTACGTACATGTACACAAACTTCCGAATACTTAATGCCACCAATTTTATTTTTATTTATTTCAGCCACTTATCGGCCCGACCCATAGAATCCGTCGCTTGCGTTGCGTCGACGTATACAACTGACAGCTCGATTAACTGGCTGAACAGAATGGTGACGCAGACGGAACCAGAGACGGAGCCGGAATAGCCGTCAAAATATTAAATACACGCAAATTCAATGTTGCGAACACAACGGAACGGAGACGCATACGGAGCTGCAGACGCAGACGGAAGAGTTCGCCAATTTTTAACTTTTGACGTACGGCACTTTTGACGTTTCAATTTGTATGAAGAAAAAAAACAACTTTTTGGGTCGGAAAAAAATATTGTGGTTATTTGTATCGCGAAAAAAATTATTTATTAAAAGGAAAATTATTGGAAAAAAAAAATGTGAATTCTGAGCTTGTACACAATAATATTCTTTTGTTTTTCTTCAAAATACTTTCAAAGCTGTACAGCTCCATTGTGGACATGTAAAAAAAATAACGTACGACACTTTTTGACAGCTCTTCCAGATCCGTCTGCGGCTTCAGTTCCGTCATTCTATTCTGTTCAGCCAGTAAAACAACGCAACGTATCCATT
Organism: Epistrophella euchroma; assembly: GCA_947049315.1. Taxonomy (NCBI): domain Eukaryota; kingdom Metazoa; phylum Arthropoda; class Insecta; order Diptera; family Syrphidae; genus Epistrophella; species Epistrophella euchroma. The sequence continues at coordinate 115,841,900 of OX346246.1, read as the reverse complement.
GGATTGAGAACTTCCACCAAACGTTAAAAACTCTAGATGGGGGGAAAACAAACACACTATTAAAGGCGCGAACAGTATCGGTGTGTATTTCTATTTGTTTGTTTTGTTGTTTTCCCCCATCTAGAGCTTCTTTTCGATAAAAGAACTGTCAAAATTAGAAGGAGAAAAGACAGAGCGCTCTGAGCGCTCAGAGATTTTTTTTCATGGGACAAAAAATCTCACCTGAGCACTGAGATATTATTTTGCTGAGATATGTGAGATGAAAATTTTTTGGATTCATTTCACAGTTTTCTTTCTCAGCCAAAACAGCTGTTCTTTTGACAGTTAAATTAAAATTTTTTTGTGGTGCGCAAGTGCAAAAGTGGTAAATAAATACAAAATAAAGACGGAATGTTAATAAAAACTAAAATAAATTGATCTTTTTATTATTTCTCATTCATTTCAATAAGTTTTCTGCTTCAAAAATAAAATATTTTAAGCAAAAGTTGAAAGTGATTTTTCAGAATTTCAGTACGAGAATTATAACACCTGAGTTTTTTACAATTGAGCGGAGAATGTTGTCCCACGAAATGATTTCGCCTCCGTCAAATTGACATTGAGCGCTCACTGAGATTTTTTCTCCGTGGGACTGGCCTAATGTCAACTGATCTGTTGCCGCAACGCATGCGACAGATTCTACGGGTCGGGCCCACTGATCTCTATAATACACTGGATAGCGCATCCATACAAGAAAGTTGAAGCCATTTGAGAATTGTTATAATGTTGAGTTGCCTATTTTTTTTGTATAACAATAAAACTGTATAACAAAATGAAATGCAATATTTTTTACAAAATTGCAACTAAAATATTTTAAATTCACTTTTACAATTATTTTAAGTCACAAGAAATCAAATTTACAAACAAGTGATGGTTCTTTTGCTTTTTTTTTTTAGAAATTCCACTTTGGTTTTTGCCCCTCTTCGGTTGTAGTAGAATTTTTGAGATCTCAGTAACTTGAACTGGCCTTCTCAGCCTCACTGAACATACCTAAAGTGTTGAGTTGCCTGACTGAACATACCTAAAGTGTTGAGTTGCCTACGTACTTGTCATCTTCAATTGGAAGTAGAAAAACTGTTATACTTTGTAGGGAATCCACTATCCAGTGTATTATAGAGATCAGTGGTCGGGCCTAGGCATGGGTCAGTACTAATATTTTGTAATATTACCTAATACCTACTAATATATTAGTTAACAAATATTATAATATTTAAACCGATATAAAAATGTCACTAATATATTCCTGCTTTAAGAGCTTCCCGGAGTGAAATTGCGATTTTGACATTTTGAACCTAAAATTGTGAAGCGTCCACCAAAACGATTAAGTGCCAGTTGTACAATCGTGGTTTAATTTTTGATCCGTGGTTCAGGAATTTTAACTCGCCGATTTCGGCGGGTTAACTGAGGTTCAACGATGGTTCAAGGTTCCAATATGCACTAAAAGCCAATTACATGCCTGAACCATCGTTGAACCACAGTTAATACGCCGAAATTGGTGAGTTAAAATTCCTGAACCACGGATCAAATATTTGTACAACTGGCCCTAAGGTGTCTATGAATAGAAAAAATACAGTCTCTCCATATTATTAGAGCAACAAATTAATAATTTGTATTTTGTCCTATTGCTTAGTAATACTAACACGACTTTAAGAAAAAAACAAGCAAAAACAACAATTTTTCAAAGCAAATGAACAGTACATAGCTTAAATTGAAGCCATTTTTGTGAAATTTTAAAACATACCTACATGTTAGTGTTCAGTTCTTATATCCCGAAACAAATAATCATCTTAAAGTATTGATGATTGAAATCACAAATTTTCATTTCAATTGATCCCAATCTCAATCATTTCGATGATTCTCTATTTTCCATACTAATCTTAATCATTTCAATAAATCTGGATTTTCGATATCGATCTCTAGTACAGTAAGAAAAGACGAAAAAATGAGAAAGAAATGAAAAAATTAGGCTGAAATTTGGCATGGACGTTGGACGTTGTTAATGGGACTCTTTAAAGAATACGAAAGAGTTCTTCAACAATCCGATGAACGCTAGGTCATAAAAATGAGTTTCTTGCAAATATTCCAGAAACGGTTTGTGCTAGAGAAAAATTTTATTCTACAATCTTGTAGCTGAAACAATTTCCCACAAAAAAGTTATATATATTATTTTTTTCGTAGCATTAACCGTTAAAAAGTTACAGCAAATTTTCATGACCTTTCGACGCATTTAAGAGGCACTTTTCTGTGACAGGAGATACTCTTGGAAGATTTGTCAATTCCTCGCAAGAGGCAGTAGCCGTTTTTTCTTTTTAAATAAATAGGTGGCGAGGCTGGGGATCGAACCTTAGACCTCCGGCATGACAGTCCATCGCACTAACCATCACGCCACGGCTACTACGGTTAACGGTTAATGCCACGAAAAAAAATAATATGTACCTTTTTTGTGGGAAATTATCTCAGCTACAAGATTGTGGAATAAAATTTTTCTCTAGCACCAACCGTTTCTGAGATATTTGTAAAAAACTCATTTTTAAAAATATTAGCTTCGCCCGACACTGATCCTGATATTTTGGTATTATGATACAAAAATATTAGCTTCACCCAACACAATAAATATCTACACGAATATAATACATTATGATACAAAAATATGAGTATCATTTTCAGGCGAGGGGGGTACGAGCCGGTTGTCTAGATAATATAGGTACTCTATGACCCAGACGTCGCACAATGGGACAAAACACCCTAAAAGCTAACAGAAAATCAAATTATAAAGTTAAGCTTTATCTTAAACTTCCATTTTATTCAATAATAATAGTAATTAATTTTTTCTTGCTCCAATTTGCTCCTTTTTGTGTAATAAAAAATGTTTGTAGGTGACGTCACTTTCGAAAAAAATTAAAAATTTTGGTAAAAAAAATATTATAATTAATTCTCACGAGAAAAACTTCCAAAAACTTATCTATATCAAGGAAAGAGCTTTATAATGTAATGAATAGTGCAAATTGCCAGGAATAATACAGCTAAATAGCTAGAGTTTTTAAGGGTAGAAATTGTAAACCGGAATCATTTCAGTGGGGCTTTTAAGAACGATAATAATAGAAAAATTGCCGAGTTTAAATCAAAATACAAATTGCGTTGGGAAAAAGCTTGCCGAAATGAGGAACGGTTTTTGAAAACTAATAGTGCTTGGCTAAACATGCTCATTATTTTCACAGGCGTTGCCGACTCTAAATGTGGTCGTCCAAAAATATCGTTTGAAGAAGGACCAGATAGAACAAAACTGCAAAAAAAACTGAAGAGTTGAGGAAGTCTACGTCTGTCGAGTTGACTTTTGCGGCTGAAATGATTATGAGGGCATCTGGACAGTCAAAGGCTGCAAAATTAATCCGAGAAGTAACTACCATTCCAAGTCATGCTGAAAAGTGCAGGAAGGCATTAAGGGAGTCCACTGAATCTACGTCAATGACTGCAGAAGAAGCATTTGCAATGATTGTTGAAGCAATCATATCCCGTTATCAGTATGAAATTATAATATCAAAAGCTCCCAAATTTTTCCCTTCATATAAAGCTATTCAGTGATGTAAGAAAAAATGTTAGCCACAACCTGAAAATATCAATGTATCGGAAACTTCTGTGGATACAGATTTACAAAGTTTGCTGAATTTGCTAATTGAAAGTTCGGTAACTGTAAGACAATGGCAAGCCAGAGGTGAGGAACATAAAAAAACTGTTGCCGATACAAAGAAGGAAATTCAAAGGCAGTTTTGAGAGCGTTTGGGTTTGATTGTGGATAAGCCAAAGCCAGGTTTCGGAAATTCCAATGATGAAAATACAGCCAGGCGATTTTTTCAAAATTCTGAAACTTCAGCGGACATAACAAAAATTGATGTGTCCTTAATAAAAAAAATACATATAATAATGATAGTTCTTTGATGCTCAATAAAAATTTCGTAAATTTTCTCATGAAACCAGGCTTTCTTGAATCAATTTTCTATCGCTTGGCTTTTGACGTGTACTCAAAACTTCTAACCAGCAACGAAATATGTTTTCAAATGAAAATTCCCTTTAAAAATTCGATTTTCAAATGCATATGCATACGTGATGTTATTTCTTCTCTTTAAATGGGAATTTTCCTAAAAAGTCTGACTTGCTTGAGGCATAATACCAATTTTTTCGTTCGAGTTAAGAAAAAAATCGAGTTATAAAAGTTCGAGTTATCAGGGAAAAAATTTATGGAATTTGAAACGCTCAACGCTGCTGCCACATAAATTTGTTCGAGTTAAAAAAAAAACGAGTTATCGAATTTCGAGTTATCGAAGTTTGACTTTATGTGGAGTTTTAAAACAAAATAATTTATTTTTTTAAATTGAAAAAATAAAAAACATTATATAAGAGAAATTTTTAGAAAAAAAAAATAAAAAAAACCCTAAACAAAACTTTATGCACGGTGCATGGTTTGAAGAGACCCACTTTTTTGGTCTTTCGTGTTATCGTAATGGATCAATATGTTGAGTTATTTTTTTTTAACGAATCCGTAACTTTTCATATAGGTACCTGAATGTACATTACATATAATGGCAATAAGAAAAAATTACTAAATTATTAAAAGTCTAATTTTTTCGTCCGTAAACATTTTATATAGGTTTGTGACAAGCACAAAATAACTTGATTTGCAGTTTAGCTGAGACCCCTAGTAACTTACTTACAGCATATTCGTGGTCTAGGAGCTGCCATATTTTGAGGTATTCCAGGATAAGAAAACAATATTCCAAAAAAAAAACAATTGTTTGCACTGTAAGAAAAATAACTATTAAAAAAAAATAAATTTGCACCTCTTTAAACTTTATATGAAATTGCATATTTGTTAACATCAAGTTCCTTTCCAGAATAAAAAAGAAAACAACGTTTTTGATCTATGAAAATACAAAAAAGGAACTACAAAATATAAGAAAAATCCTGCAGTTTATTCAGATTTTAGAATAATTCAAGGAAGCATGCCATACCTTTCCCCTACTTACCTTGCCATTATCCTGGGGAACACAATGAATTTATTGAGATTCCATTGAGGTGATGCAGCTTACCTAATCACCACCCCTTTTAACCTCACCTAACAGTCACTGTTTGGTATTAATCCATTGAAATTATAGCGCCACTGCAAAATAAAAAAAAAAAAAGAAAAAAACAAATACAAAACATTTCCAGAAAAAAAAAATACCTTGTTAAATAAAACACTTTTTCCTTTTAGTAATTAATTTTTAAATGTAATTAAATTTTATTGATTTTTATTATCTTAACTCTTAAACTATTAATTACAAAGTTTGTTTGTTTTTTTTCACATATTATTTTATTTAATAAATTCAAAATTAATTTACAATCACTCATTAAAGTTCTGTCGGTTTCTTTTTAAAATTCTTAATAAATCATCAACTTTTATTTCCATTTTTGTATTTATTTATTTATTTTGCTAACTGATTTAACTCTTAAAAAGTTGTAATTTTTCTATTCGTCGCCTTATTATTCAATTTTCTTAAATTTTTGCAATGTTTTTTACATATATAATTTTTTAATTTGCTATTTATACAAAGTCTTTACAAATAATATCACAGATAAAAATTCCTTAAAAACATTAATGAATTTTGAGGAAGGATTGGGTATGGAGGTATATGTACTAATAAAGTTTTCTTTAAGATTTCTTACTTCTGAATGTGTGTATTGGGTGATATTGCTTTTACAGTAAATTTGGTTTTTGTGTTTCTCTATTCAAAAACTTTTTTTTTTTTGTTCAAAACATCAATGATGCATTTTAATAAAAATAAATGAAATTGAAACACAAACCCTTCTGCTTATGTTTAATTTATGTAATAGCAAGTAGTATCGTAGCAATTCAATTCGAGAGAATGTGAACAAATACAATAGGATTATCATTGGATTGGAAGCAGAGGAGGACACTGAAGTGTACTAATGGTGCGACTTGTGACCGCCATGCCGTTCGATGCCAAATATTTGGCTTAATTCAAATTCTGAAAAAATTGGATGCAGCATTGAGAACCGCGAATGTTAACGAAATCAAGAAAAGCCTTGTACTATAAGTGTTTTCCTTCTGTATAGATACTAAAAACAAATACATTTATACTGATAGTGCAATAAAAAGAAACGAGAAAATATTCCATTCCAAGGGCAAATAAAATTAGTTTTTTTTCATCATTCTTATTTTACTGTAGTGTGTTGTATTATTCCTGGTGTGGTTTTCTTTTCTTTTTTTTGAAGTTCCTGTTGCCCGTTTAGGTCTTCATTTTCATTTTTGGTAATCTAATTGGTTTTATTTCTTATTCTTATTTGTATTTTAGTTGAATGGGATTAGAATTTTTTATGTTGTGAATGAAATGCGTGGGGTTAAGGGAGTGCCAGTGGACGTGGAGTAAAAAAAAATACTTCTAAGGCTTAGAAAGGATATTAATAAAACCCTTCCCGAAGTCTCTAGCACGAGCTTGCTGTTGCAGTAGAAAACTATAGGTAATAGAGCTGTTATCATCTATTGATTTTATTTTTGTTAAAAGAAAATATTTTCAAAATTTTTAAATGCAAAACTATTTTAACTCAAGACTGAAAAATTATAACTTAGGTCGAGTTCGTAAAAGTAAAACTTCGGCAACACTGCCACATTGAAGTCGCATTTCTGCAGGCAAATGAAGTCCGTTTCAAATTGTGTTTACTACTTTAGAAGCGCTGATGTTTGCTCTCAGCATTAAAATCAAACTTTGTCCAAAATGGACATAACTACTACCATGTTTTAGCAATTGTTTTTAGCAGTGATTTAGCATGTTTACTTTTACGAACTCGGGGTTAGTCGGTCAAGTCATTAAAAATCTCAATTTTTTTTAAAAAAAGTCGAAGCCTTATTTCTGTAATGCAATTTTTTTTTTGCCAAAAACCTGAAACGCAGTTTTCCTACCATTACAGATACGAAGTTTAATCAAAATCGTTGAAGCCGTTTTTCAGACAATTTGAAAAAAGAAAAAAAACGAAATATTTGTACGGCAGCTAACTGTTTTAGATGAATTTAATAAAAAATGTCGATTTTTCCATCTAGGAAACAGCATAAAAATGCCCTGCACCAATTTTGAAGCAAATCGGACTCACCGTAGTCACCGTTTCAGGCAAACGCTCAAATTAAGTAGACACATGGACGCACAAGTGCGCAGGTGCACAGATGCACAGGTGCACACAGGCACACAGGCACACAGGCCCACAGGCACACAGGCACATAGGCACACAGATGCACGCAGAACCGCGCCGCTAAAAAGCACCGGCACTAGAGATGCACCGAGAGGTGAAAAACAGCATAGATACCAGAGTCAAACTGACATTAGACGTCAATTTATTTCTGGATTGAATGCCACAGAGCACGGAGATAGCACACATTAGGTCTGTTTCTTTACTCGCCCGCGGGATCCCGTAGGATCCCAAATCTACCCAAAATGTGTTTCTTTACTTTTTTCTGGCAGAGCTTTTGACTTTTTTTTGATTTATTTAATTTCCCCTCCAGCAAGAATCTACCCGAACATTTTACCTACTGCCTTTTCTTGTTTGTCAAACAAGAAATCAGCTAATTGAAAAATTTGAATTTTAGTTTGCCAAATAATTAAGTGTACATTAATAAAACGGTCATTTAAAATTAAATGAATTAAAAAAAACAGATTTTAACGTCTTCCAGATGGGTCATTTTCAAAAAAATTGTTTTCTTTTATGGAAGTCTACCTATAAACAAATAAGAAACATCCCAAACGCGTTTCCTAACTTTAATATAACAACAACACCAAAAAGCTCGAGCACAAACATTTTCCCAAACTTTTCCCAAAAAGTAAAGAAATAGACCTATTATCGATCACGTGTGACAGTTTTGCTCACGACTGATAGTAGGTTCGTTCGTGTACTTTCCGGATTAAAACTGACAAATTCTCAAATTTTGAGGAGTGGGGATGAAATTCTCTCAAAGAGAAAGGAACTTGTCCAAAAGTACACGAACGCTTTTAACCAAAAATGACTGCCTGTCATTTTTGCGCCTGGAAAATATTTAGCGAAAATCTTTATTTAAATTAAATTCAATTTGAAACATTCATGTTAAATGGTTTGTCAGGCAAGCTCCAGGCAAACTCATGCTCACAAAAATTTTTGATACTGACTGACTGTCAGCCGACTGTCATACGTGATCGATAATGTGTACCTCACTTAATGGCATCCTTCATCCGTCTTGCAGAAGCGCCCCGAAGTCTTTTCTTGTATCGATTCTAGAAGGAAATCCAGAAGCATTTCACCGCGATCGATTGAAAATGCCATACGTGCGAACGCTTCTCATTTCAACTTTGAAATCAAATTCAGAGGCACTAATTGCGTTGGGCAAACTATCCGAGAGGGTATCAACCTGTCTAAAAATTTCAGATACCTTGAGTTGTTGTTGCATCAGCTGTTATTGTTATTTCACAAGGGATTATATCAACACAAAGCTATGCGGATAGCTTTATCAGCTTTTACACGATGCCTCAAGAGTCATGACTCTTTTCGAACGTAATGAATGCGAAAGAGACAAAGAATGAGGTGGAAAACATGTAGACCTGTGACTGTGAATCGTCGTCGTCGTCGGCGAAATTTCCGACGACTCTTTTTGACGTTTACCTTTTCTTGTTTACCATATCACTTCAATTTTTTTCGTTTCTTCTCCAGAACACATGATACATATAGGTAAAGTTGGCTATTCACGATCGAGCCAAATGGCTCGGCGCCAATTGGATTGGTGGATTTATAACATGCTGAAAGTCCAAATGATAAAAAAAATTAAAAATAAATTTGGGGGCACAACGGCTCATGAAGAACCAGGACCCATATGTTCTGTAACTCTTGCATCGAAAAAATCAGTCGAGAAACGCTGAAAAATGGAACAAAACTCATGTATTTTGTTTCAGTATCCATCGTTTATACAGAACATGGGTCCAAGGCCTAGTGGCTTACAACTCTCAACCATTCCTGTGTGCGTGTCTGCAGGAATGGAGGGGACCTACAGTTTATAGCTGAATCCGAACGGTTAAGGTGAGCGGCACTTTTCTGTGCCAGGAGATACTCTTGGAGGATTTGTCACTTCCTCGCAAGAGTCAGTAGCCCGGAAAAAAACCTAAGATGGAAGCGGTTGGTATTGAACCTAGACCTCTGGCATGACAGTCCAACGCACTAACCATTACGCCACGGGCTACTACTATTTGGAAAGTCCAAATGGCTCGGCCGAAATCATTTACATGATGCAATTTGGCTCGGATAAGCCATTTGGCTCTATTGTGTATGGCCAGCTTAAGGTTTGTAAGATACACAGTATTTATCTACATAATGTCGTTTTCGCTTCGATGCTCGGAGTACCTACACCTTTTGCACTCCTTTGAAAAGCCTTCGATTACCTGTTTCGAGTGTTTTTTTATTTCCAATTTTATGAAAGATGAGACGAGGAACAATCACATACCTACATATGTATAAAGTTTTTCGTCGGATTACTTGTCTTGTCTTGTCAAATATATTGAATTCTTGAAGGAGCCATTTTGTAAAGTGGTGACATTTTTGTAATATGTGTGTAAATCTGGGTAGTTGATATTTTTATATTCGATTGGAATTAAAAACGAGTAAAAGTGTCCGAAAGTCTAATCGAAAACGACATAATACAAAAACTAAAAGCGAACTGTCAAATCTGACTCAAAAGTCTAATAGATCCAGATAGAGAACAAGATCCCGAATTGTTTTTGTATTACTTGTTAAAAAGTGATCCTGATCCAGATCCGTAGATAATAAAACGCAACTAACGTTGTTAATAAAAAAGGCCATAAAATGTCAAAAGGTGACAGAAGCATTAAACTTATGTCGTTTTCGATTGGATTTTCAGAGTGTTTCACTCCTTTTTGATTCCAATGGAATATGAAAAAATCTCTTCCGTAATATGTGTATCTATGTAGAAATTAAAAATAAAATGAATTCTTCAATAATTTTAATTCCAGAACATCCCAAGCACAAGCATTTACTATTTTGACAATTAATCCAACACATACTTTTAAAAGTATGTGTGTTTTCAGAATGCACTCCTAGCACTCTTTAATAAAATCCGGAGTGAAAAAACACTCCTAAATCATCACTCCGAACAGCAAATGGAAAGTTTTTGGAGTGTTGGGAGTGTGGATGGAGTGAAAAAAGAGTGCTAGGAGTGACCAACGGAAAACGACATTAGACTTCCTTCTGCATTCTTTTGCATTTCGTGAAAGACGTGTTTAAACTTTAAAATTAAATCGAGTGTATTAAAGTCAATAGCACCCTACGTTCCCTTGGAATTTTTGTTTGCATCTTCACAATGTGGGTTGAATTTATTTAATTTTGCAAAAAAAGTTCTGTTTCCTTTGAATTTTACATAACCCATATCAGAAATTTATTTCACACTGAAATTCGCTATGTAAGGTAATCTCAGCACACAACATCAACATAATATAGATAAAAAAAATAATGGGATCAGCATGAAGCTTTGGTACAAACTTCTTTAATATAAAAGTTTCAAATGCAGTAGCATAGCACTTAGTAGAGACTTCATTCTTCCAGGTGTAATGAAAACAAAACAAAACCTTAAAATTACAGTCTGAGAGAAAAAGTTGTACATATTTGGGAAGTAATGTTGTAATTTTATTGAACTTGCAAAGAATAACTTTTTTTTTGATAAAACCTAGTATGCTGCTGATATGCAAAATGAAAATTCCCATACAAAAATACCTCTGTTCGTTTACTGCCCAAAACTGCCCAGTACAAAGTTCTGTCAAAGTTCATATATAAAAAAGAAAATTAGACCAAATCCGGCTGTTTTGGGAAGTAAACGAACAGACTCATAGACAAAAACTTCATCACAACATGTCTTTCTGTGATTGATTTGTATGCTTTTGTGTTTGTTTTGCAAATGGTGTCACTTTCGAGGGGTAATTTTTTGACAGTTTTTGTTCTGAAAAGAAGAGGAAATTGTTCAGAATTTGATTTCAAAATCGAATACAGAAGCGTTCACACGCATTGAGTTGTTATTTGGGATTATTAATTGCAAAAACCCATACAATTTTACTCGGTTCAAAAAGATTTTGTCAGGTTTTAAATTTTTGAAATTTTGTAAATGATATCTCAGGGATTTCAGCAATCTGAGTTGCATTAACAAGATTCCTCAGCCAAATTTCAAAGTTGCTGTCAAAACTTGTTTACTTTTTTTATGTAGAGAAATCTCTGAAATATCATTTTGCTGAAAACGCCAAACATATGAGCTTGCACAAGAGTAAATGGCATTGTGCCAAGTCTACCATTTTGACGTTTAGAAATTACTGAGACGGTGATATATTGATGTTTGTTAAAAAGCCCTAATCAGTTGCGTAGCAAACATCTACATCAGTATGCATTGCTTGTAGATACAGTTGAATTCAGCTGTTTCCGAAAGAAAATCGAAAGGAAATCTTTTCATTTCTCAAATTAACTCCGGGAATTAATAAAAAAGGAAAATGGTGACATTAAGGCCATCACAACTCCTAAATCTCCTAAACCAGTAGTTCCTTCGAAAATTTCCTTTAAATAACGAATTGATGGAATGAAACTGTTCACTACTATCACTGCTTTTCATTTTTGTATATCGATTTGAACATTTGTAGAAAACTTTTGGGTTCATGGTAAAACATTGACAAGTTCGTCGAGAAAATCAATCATTGTGTCATTTATGGTACATTTATGGTATCTCTGGACAAAATGTCACTTAAGCACAGTGACTAAAACAGTGAAGAACCAAGACCCTGTTTAGATTGGGACTGGTGACGGTCGTCGTGTCTAGATTATAAACTTTGAGACGCCTCAAAATACATTGATACAATTTCGAAATTTCGCACAGTGAAACAACAACAAATGAGACTCATTAGACCAGTTTTTATGTTTTCTTCGCGCCTCACAAGATACTTCACCCCGCACTTCCCTTACCCGCAAACTGCCGTGATACCGGCCTCAATTTTCCCAATCTAAACAGGGTACAAAGCATTCGCCGAATTCTTCCAAAAGATAAAAAATCATACCTACAGTTTTTTCATAGTAAAAGTCGAGTCTGAATGAAAGTTCCTAACACCCTTTTTGCTGCTGTCAAGAGCTTTGATGATCTCACAATAAGCTTAGTAATGTCAACTGTCATTATTTTCATACTGTCATAATTTGATATTAGCTCAGAGATATTTTTAACTGGGACAAAAAATCTCACCTGAACGCTGAGATATTTTGCGGCGATAAGTGAGACGAACATTTTTTGGATTCATTTCTCAGTTTTCTTTCTCAGCAAAAACAGCTGTTCTTTTGACAACCAAATTCAATTTTTTTTTTGTGGTGCGCAAGTGCAAAAGTGGTAAATAAATACAAAATAAAGACGGAATGTTAATAAAAACTAAAATAAATTGAACTTTTTATTATTTCTCATTCATTTCAATAAGTTTTCTGCTTCAAAAATTAAGGGCGATTTTCTTCACTTAAAATTGAACAAAACTTGAGGATTTTGATTTTCAACTTGCTATTTTGTATTTATTCACTCAAAGTTGACAGTTTTAACTTCCCGATTCTCAACTCTAGAGTTTATCAACTTTCGATTTTCTCAACTGCCGAAAAAAGGAGAAATTGGCAAACAAACTTGAGATTTTCCATTAGAATTTAGATTTTTGTTTTATCAAAATTTATTTTTTTGCTTTTCATATCCAGAATAAATTAATTTAGAGCTAAAATGTTTCGATGGAAATATTATTGGCAAAGTAAGTCATCATTGCTTTGGAAACCGAAGATGGAGAAGACGAAGTGTTTTGGATTCTTGAAAGAACTGTACACGAGATTTTATTTTTTTTTTTATTTTCCGATATTTTTCCCGCCCCACCTTGGTAATTATTATTCTTTTTAATTTTTAACTGTCAACAAAGATAATCCCGAAACTTCAATAAATTCAAATCTACAATTGAAACTGACATATGTACATATCTGTCGCAAATATCCCAGGGATTATTTGAAAAAACTAGAGTTTGCCAACTTTTAAATTTCGACTCTTGAGTTGATTATTTGAATAGTGAAGAAAAGCAATTTTCAATTTTCAATTCTTGATTTGTTATCAACTCTAGAGTTGGCTAACTTCGGAGTTTTCTGCAAGTTGAACAATAGTGAAGAAAACCGACCTAAATATTTTAAGCAAAAATTAAAAGTGATTTTTCAGAAGTTCAGTACGAGAATTATAACACAAGAGTTTTTTTTACAATTGAGTGGAGAATGTTGTCCCACGAAATGATTTCGCCTCCGTCAAATTGACATTGAGCGCTCAGTGAGATTTTTTTTTGGTAGGACACGCCTTGTCTCACTTACTGTCATACTTTACCATACTGGATTTCACACTGTCACGCGTTTTCTTGTGAGTTTTTATTTTGGGAAGTGAATGTATAAGTACCTTTTTGACATTAAAAAAAACTGTTATAAATTGACTATTTTTTAGTTTCGTCTTTTCTTTAGTTATTTCCTGTTATTAATTGGTCACACCTATCATTTTAATTTTTTAAGCAAATGAGAAAACAAACTTATTTGGTCTACCTACTTATGCGAAAACTATAACTAAGTGCCTACTCACACTTTTAAAGAAATTAAACACGCATATCACAATTAAAAGGGTTATGAGCTGGTCAAAATTATTTAAATTTTTAGTACAAAACACGTTCAATTTATGTTTTCGAAAATCCTTTGACATATTCTCTTGATTTTTATGTATATACTATTTTACAGAAGGAAAATAAATTACAACAAGGCTTTTATCTCCGAAATTTGTTTGAACACTTTCCTGAAACAAGAAAATCAGTGTTGTAATCTACTTGCAACACATTCCCCTGGACTATTTGGTATTATAGTAACATAACCCAATTATGAAGGAGTTTATTTTGGTCATGTGGTTGTTGGATTGGGGTTAGAGATAACAACATGAATGTATAATATAGGAACCCTACACTCTACAGATAAAACTGGTATACTGTGTATATTGTTTTGGAATTTCAATGAAAATTTACACTCTAAATCTTAGTATCTAAACTTACTTTCTTAGTCACATTTTTTTGGATAAATTAAATCATAATTAGTTGATTAATTTAGCTTTTTTTCTTGTTTTTATTTTTTTTTTTAGCTTAATCGATCAGGTGTAACTTTAAGATAATTTTTTAACTAGACGTATTGTATGTACAAGTGTAAACCATAGAATTCGGTATGTTGGTAAATTTTGTTGTTAATGTTTTAAAAACAATATGTTCGTTCTGATGTACTGCTGGCTGTGGAACTCGTACTGCTATGCTGTTTGCTATTGTCCTGATTTGCTTTGGTATCTTTTGATTTTGCTGCATCTATCAGAACAATTGCATTGGAATTTGGCTTAAGTTTTAGAGGAGGAGGAGTGCCACCAATATTGGAGCTGCCACTGCCGCTGCCATTGCCACTCGCTGGTAGACAAGTTGTATTGTCATCCTTTTGGTTTTGTCATCCATAATAAAACTGTGAGTTGACTGGGACACCGGTGGACAGAGTCCTTGGTGCGGTACCATCGTATGGAAAGCTTGATGTGCAGTGCTGCTGTTGTTGCTGTTGCGGCCTGTGAGCCGATGCTGAAATTGGTGGTGACATAGCCACCATAGTTGTTTTGGGTGGTGTTGCCACCGTTGCTGGTCGGTGCAGTATTCCGTCGTGATCCATTATATATCCGGGTGCCCGGAAAGTGGGTGCGGTAGTGTATTGTGCTAGCGATGAAATAGGAATGATGACAGTGGTTCCTGCAAAACAAACACAAAATAAAAAGAAAGGTAAAATCGCATTTTAAGTGTAAAACAAAAGGTTTATAGAGCAGCAAAATAAAAAAAAAAATTAAATCTACTTTCAAAAGTATTGTGTTGGAAATAATGGCTGGAATTTGCGACCTCCGCAGGACTGAATAAATGTTTGACTGAAAGGAATGCTGTCCATATATACCTTTACCAAACAAACTTTATTCATAAACTAGTTATATATGTAAGTGTTTGTGTTGTTAATAAAATAATTAATATGTAGGTACATTTATTTATAATACGGTACTCAAAAATATTGAAAAACTTTAAAGTTTAAATAAGAAATTAAAAAGTTTGGGTAAAAGTTCACTGAGAAAATTTGAAAATTCTCTAGAAAATAATTTGGTGATGAAGAAAAAAATTTCAAGTACGAGGGTGGGTCAAAAAGGCCCTGAAAATGTAGACAAATAGTGATGCCACCTCAAATCTAACACTATTTTTTTTGTCAAGAAAAATTTCGTGTGCTCATTTAACACTATTTTTTACGCCTAAGGAACATCACAAAAACCACACAAAAGCTTGACAAATATTATGGAGACTCTTTACCATCGATGAAGACTATTCACCACTGGTTTTTCAATTAAAGTATTGACCGTCCCGTCGGCCCGCGCCCTGTCTGGCAAGGCCTTAACACTAGCTAATTTTCCAGCGTTTAATGGAAAAAGCGTGAAATTTCTTTTGTTTTTTTTCTCTTTTTTTCTCACACTATTCTGTTTGAATGACGACATTATGCAGGGTGTTTGGTATAAGGTGCATCAAAGAGCTAGAGCAAGTAGGTTGGGTTAAGACAAGAAAAAAATCGTATAGGAGGGGAGGTCTATTTACCACCGTTTAGGCGGGAAGGGCAATTTTCTAAAAAATCGACTTGAAATAGAAAAAAAATTATTAAAAAAACAACGGCAACACTTACAATAATATGCCATACTCTTTCTTTTAAAGCCAAAAGCTCTAACTCTTTGGTGGATCTTATACCGAACACCCTGTATATATTTTTGAGAGTGCAAATAAAGGATGTTTTTTAATAAAGGCAGAGACAGAACCAGTAATGGAGGGGACCTACAGTTTACTACCAAATTTTACCAAATTTGAAAGGCTAAGGCGAGTTGCACTTTTCTGATTTAACAAAATATAAAGATTAAAGTCTTTAAGATTAGGGAAAATGACAGATCACATTTTCTTCTGAAAAAATCATGACGTATACACCTACAATCGCTCATTCATACTCATATTTTGGTTATGTGTTCAAACCCAAACATTTATTGCCAGCTCTAAGGCCAGGCGCGCACATGCGACTAAACAGTTTGGTTTCGATTTTGAGCACAATGGGCTTATATGGGAGTGCGCGCCGGCTTATGTGTGCGGACTCTCATATAATCCTATAGTACTCAAAATCGAAACCAAACTGTTTAGTTGCATGTGCGCGCCTGGCCTAAGAATATTAGATTCTACTAGCAAAGCCATTTCTATGCGTTCCATTGAGAATTTATACCAAAGTAGGTACTCATGAGTACTTCACCACCTCCATAATAACACAGCTAAGAGTAAGAAACTTGACAAACAATTTGACATAATGTGATCCGGTTGATGTGACTTAAAATTGTCCTTCAGTCAAGCCAAAGTTTTTTTTTTTTGTAGTACTCGTATGTACCCTGATTTCCAATGAAGCAAGTAATAGAATTTGTGACAGATTCAACCAACTGCATCCTCTAACTAACAAAGTTGTTAAGTTCACTGGTTCTTCATTCGTTATTCCAGGAATCCACTATGACTCGATTCCACCTAAGAGCAGAAAAATAATAATTCAATGTCCATCACAAACCGCATGTAGTGTGCACGTGTAACCTTTTAAGAAAAAAACGAGTTGTCCATTTACTTCAGCTTAAAAAAAAATTAGGAAGGCAACTGACGTTGAGTAGTTTTGCTGTTTTTTTTTTTTGTATTTTCGCTTATTCACAACTTGCAAATTCTAAACAAAAATATTTGAAGAATTTTAAAAACTTTTTTTAAGTAAGTTGATATCATAAGAATTTTTGTAGTTTTTACATGTATGCATATCATATACCAACTTTACTGCCTGAACAGAATACAATGCTGGAAACCGGAGCTGCAGACGGAACTGGAAGAGCTTTCAAAAGTGCCGTACATTATTTTTTTTACGTGCCCACAATGCAGCTGTACAGCTTTGAAAGTATTTTGAATGAAAACAAAACAATAATCTTGTGTACAAGCTCAGAATTCACATTTTTTGTTTCCAATACTTTTCCTTTTAATAAATAATTTTTTTCGCGATACAAACAACCACAATATTTTTTTCCGACCCAAAAAGTTGATTTTTCTTCATACAATTTGAAACGTCAAAAGTGCCGTGCGTGAAAAGTTAAAAGTTGGTGAACTCTTCCGTCTGCGGCTGCAGCTCCGTATGCGGCTACGTTTCGTTGTGTTGAATTTGTGTGTATTCAATATTTTGATAGCTATTCCAGTTGCGGCTCCAGTTCCGTCTTCGTCGTTATTCTGTTCAGATCAGACAGTTAAGCTTTTAACAATATTTATTAAACTGGTTCGGGGCTCCGTGATTTTAAAATTGCATTTATTGAATTTGGAAAAAAAAAGTTTCAGTAATTGGTTAGTCATTGAAGTTGTTTATGTTGCTTTAAAGCAGCGTCCACATTATGTTGATTTGTGGTAATCAACACCGCAGATCAACATTGTTGAGGGAGTATAGACGTTTAGATCGTCAGCGCCAATCAACTTCTGTTGACCCGAACCCAACCCGATTCAAATGGATAGTAATCTACAAAGTTGTGTCGACTGAACAGTGATTTTGAAGTCTATAGACGTGTTCATCAACATAATTTTCAGCTGTCAGTTTTTTGTCTTGTCTACGGTAATTGCATGCGTAATTGAGTTATTAAAGCTTAATTTTTTACACGAATATTTAGTTGATTTCACTTTCAAATTACACTGAAATTCAGTTTAAGGCATTTTTATAATATTTTATTCCTTTACAAAAATAACGAAAAACCAACAACAAGTTGGTTTTCCCAATGTTTATGGTTCTAATTTTACTAACGGGATTAAATCATGGCCACGAAATCGGTATGTTATGTAACCAGCAAAATCCCACAATTAATCTAAATTTCCACCTGGAAAATATTTTGGTGTTGTCCAGTAGATGGAATCTACGGGAGAGATTTTGCTCTGATAGGTTAAATAGTCAATTTTTTTGTATGCCGAAAATACAAGCAGAATTGCACGATAACATCATAATTAGCAAGAAAATAGTACAAACTAACGCAGTTTTCCATTAAACATCTAAAACCTTCTGTTTCGATTCTGAAATCAAATGCAGAAGCAATTTCCGTCTTTTCAGAAAAAGAATTTAAATTTCAAGAGGGCTACAGCTGAAAACTTGTCAAAACAAAGGCCATACTATTTGAGTAGGCTTATAGGTAGATATATAACTATGCAACTGTTGATTCTTTTTTAGTACAGCAAAAATTTATGACATTGAAAGTTTCAACAGAATATTTTTCGCCTGAATGCTTTTTTACTATACGAGCATAAAAAATTAAATTGAAGAAAATTGATTTAAAATATAAAAAACACTGGAGAGGAAATATCATAAAGAAATTCAAATTTTGTTTAAGTTCATCTGGCACAACATGAATAAGGTTTTTTCCAAACTTTATTTCGAGAACGGCTGCAACAATTTTGATTAAACTTCTCACTTATGATAAGGCCAATTCCATAGTTAATACTTACGCGAATAAGTGTCACTTAAGTTTCCCATATTGGGACTTTAGCATCAGTTTGATAGCCTGAGTAATTGGCACTTACGTAGTCACCAACATGGGAAGTTTACGCTACACACGGTTCGTGTGCATTGAGATATTGGGACTTTATCTCCCATATTCGACACTTAAGTGCCACTTCCTTTAACTGTGAAACTAGGCCTAATTGATTATTATAAAACTGTGTTTCAGGTTTTCGTCAAAAAATTCGCACAGCGGAAATATGATTGCATCAACTTAGCAGGTCACTTTTTCGATTGCATATTAAAAAGTATATAGTGATTAGCTGCTACTTAATTGCTTATTAGTTATGCAAACAAAAAATGAATTGCTCCGTTGGTTTGCGAGAAAATGGGTGTCCTGCTAAGTTGACGTCAACTATAAGCAGGTCAACGTTTTCAAAAATAGAGATAAACAGTCCGTCAGTGGATATATATTGAGAACTACTTACTTGCTAATTAGTTACGCAAAGAAAAAAATTAATCGCTGTTTTGGTTTGCGAGAAAATGGATGTCCCTATATGATGACGTCATCCCTATTTATTCGAAAACGAAAAAATCATTCAATTTTTTTTTGCGTAACTATTTAGCAATTAAATAGTTTGCACTTCCGGGCCGTTTATCTATATTTTTCAGAAAGTTGACCTGCTAAATTGACGTCAACTTAGCAGCAAACACCAATTTTCTCGCAAACAGCGATAATTTTTTTTGTTGCGTAACTAATTAGCAATTAAGTAGCAGCTAATTACAACATATACACATTTTAATCTGCAACGGAAAAAGTGACCTTCTAAGTTGACACACATGGAAATATATTCTAGCCAATTATTATCAAATATCTCCTTCATGAATCTCTTGAATTTTGCTGTCAAACACCTATTTCTTATCATCTAAAGTATAATACCTCTGTTCGTTAACTGCCCAAAACTGCCCATTCTAGTTTAAAGTGCTGCCAAAGTTCATATAAAAAAAAGTAAACGAACAGACCTAATATTTAAAATAAATGTAAAATTTGCTGTATGAATAAAAATCAGCTGATGGACCTCGCATTTTTTTTTAAATTCTTTAAGTGAATTTTAAGAAAATTGAAACCTAAATTAAGTAAAATCCATTTGAACAAATAGTAACCCTTCTTTTATTTTAGTCCAGTCAACGAAGGAAATAATATGCCTTCACCTGAAAATAAATCCAACAGTTTTGAAACTTGGTACACGTATTGAAAGAGGCCTGAAGAAGAAGTGTATAAAAGTCCTCGTGAATCCGAGGCGAACTCTGGCGACAGGAAAGTGTAACATGTCGTCTTTCTCTGTTTTTCGTGTTTAACTTAGAAACTGTTTATGATCAAATTTTTCATATCTGTCATATTTATAAAATTATTTGGGGCTTAAAATTTGTATTTTCTAATTTTGCTAAAGACAGCTAAATTTTAAATAGTCTTAAGCCGGTAGCAAATTTTGGGAGTAGAGACTTAACCAAAGTTCATTAAGTTACATATATATTTAGGAAAACGTGTTATTATACCAAATTCAACCATCTGGCAGGTTTTTTTTTAGCCGAGGCGAGGGTGGGGGTGGGCGTTCGAAAACGTCTGGTATATTTTTAATCAGTGCACAATCCTTTATGTTTTATATACAGGGTTATTCGCATAAGGTGTGACTAAACACTAGAGCTTACACATACATAGGTTGGGTCGAGACAAAAGAAAATCGTATGGGAGGGGGTCTATTCTCCCCCGTTTACCCAGGAGGGGCAGTTAAAAAAAAAACTATCTCAAAAAAAAAAAAAAATATAAAAAAAAAAACAACGGTAATTCTTACAAAAGTCATGCTATACCTTTTTGTAGATCCCAAAATTTCCTCTTTTATATTGTTTGTAAATAAAGTTGTTTTAGTAGAAATAGGATCTTTACACCAGCAAAATAAGGGATTGAAGTCAAATTTAGGGAAAACTTGCTTTTGTTATTTTCAATTTTCTCAAAAACTAGAAGACACTTTGAAGTCTGGTTTTTAGTATTTGACTAAAAATTTACAATAGCATTAATATTAAACACAAAAATACAACTTAATTATGCAAAATTTTGAACAAAGTGTTCAAACACATATTTTTAATTTTGAGTTTGAATTTTTTTTTTTCAAAAACTTTTCACTAAAACAACAGGTGCCAAATAACTTTATAAGTATGACAGATATTAAAAAATTGGTCATAAATCTATTTTGTAGAGAATTTTTTAAGCTAAAAAAAGATGAACACGAAAAACCGAAAAAGACGACATGTTACACTTGCCTGCCGCTAGATCTCGTCTCGGATTCATGGGGAGTTTCAAAACTGTTGGATTTTTTTCCAGGTGAAAAACTTTATTGACTAGACTATTTCCCAAGGTCTAACTTTGTATATAATTTGAAATTGTTATGAAACATGACAAAATATTTATAGTAGATATCTAGCAAATTGAAAGCCAAATTAAAAATAGTGCGAAGTCTTCAACTTGGCTGATTTATTTCAGTAGTATATAGAATTTGTATTATTAAAAAAATCTTCGTATAAAAAATATTTTTGCTACGAAAATAATATTTGACCCTTAGAAACAGAAAGCACTGTCAATAAAGAATCCTTAAACACACATATAGACAGTTGAACCAGTCGATTTTGTGTCCTTTTTTTTAGACTAGGACCTAGACCTAGGACTTAGACCAAAAAACAAACAACTATATACAGAGATAGGTACCTGTTAAAGTTGAATTGAGATGAGAAGAAATTCTTTTTTGTGAGCCCTGGAATTTTTTTTTTTTTAATTTTAATGTTTTACTTTGTTTTTATTTTGTCTAGATTATTATGTATGTAAATGGCGAATAACTTAAATCGCTTATTTAAAATTTATTATTCCATTAATAAATGAGAAAAAAAAAAGGGATGACAGAAATGCGCATCCAATAAGCATCAAGAGTGAAATAGAAAATTTAATATTACAATTTCCATTTTCAAGAGATTGATAACGACAAAAAAATGATGACAAGATGAAAGGTATTTTTAGAATACTCTCATGAAAAACTATATTATGCAACTTCTTCGTAGTTCGTAGTAATATTATTTAAGGTTCAAAAGAAGTAAACACAAAACAGGAAGCATCAAAAATAGACAGAAAAATAAAGGTTCCAGGAATAATTTGTAACAAGAGTAATTCGAAGAAAAGAACTACCTACCTTGATTTAAACATTTAATTAAAATCGTCCTTAGTGACTTTTTTAGATAAACGGTACAAAATTAATTTAAAACTTTTGTTGTCTGCTTTTTAATCATTATTATATTCTCATTAAATTAATTTAAAATAAATACTCACTGACTGACAGATCATCAAAATTATGGAGCACTTCTAGACACCGTAGAATCTTGTAATTTCTCACATCGGTAGGCCTTGTGGTGTATACAAAGGGAAAACTCCAAGATTTGGGATTTTCCATATGTGGGGCGTGGTATCCGCCCACTTTTACAGAATTGCCATCAATTATTTAGAGCACTTCTGATGGTTGTAGAATGAAAAAATTTGGTAGTGCGGTAGGTTTTACAATTTAAGCACAGGAAAAAAATTAAAATTTTAAATTTATCATTCAGGGGCGTGGCATCCACCCAATTTTCTCAAAATAGTTAGCAATTATATGGAGCACTTCCCGACACCATACAATAATGTTATTTCGCACAAAGGTAGGCCTTGTGGTGCATGCAAAGGAAAAAATCGAAAAATTGGGATTTTCTATATAGGGGGTGTGGTATCCGCCCAATTTCTTAGAATTGCTATCAATTATATGGAGCACTTCTGATTGTTTTAGAATGATGAAATTCGGAAGGGCAGTAGGGCTTGAATTTCCATATAGGAGGCGTGGTATTTGCCTACTTCCTCAAATTGGTTTCTGATTGTTTCTAGAATGATGAAATTTGATATAGAGGCAGAGCTTGCAATGTGTGTAAAGAAAAAAATTTAAATTTGAGATTTATCATTCAGGGGCGTGGCATCCACCCACTGTCTTAGAACTATGTCTGATTGTTGTAGGATGATGAAATTTGGCAGAGCGATAGGGCTTTCAATGCAAACAAAGGAAAAGAATCTAAAATTTTATATTTGACATTCAGGGGCGTGGTATCAACCCACTTTCTCACAAGTGTTGTCAATTATATGCAGCATTTCTGATTGTTGTAGAATTATGAATTTTGGCACAGCGTTTAGGGTTTATAATGCATGCTGAAGAAAACTTAAAAATTTGGGGTTTTGCATTCACGGGACGTGGATGAGAGAAATTTCTTATTTAATTATTACTGACTAAGATTTGGTTTACTTGGCAAGTTTTTAAAACCTTTTGAATTTTGAGTATGTAATCAGATAGAAAAAAGAAAACTTGCCAAGCAAAATTACCAAATTTTATTCAGTAATCATTAAATAAGAAATTTTTCTCATAATTTGTAGTTGTTTCGATATAACTCTACTTAAAATATTTGATATAAACCTTCATAAACTAAGAACTTAGTAAACTTTTAGATCTCATTACTTTTTACGGCTGACTTGTTACATAAAGGTTTTTTTGTATACATGATGGAGAACTTGGCTCTTTTTTTAACATTTATGTTTTTGATGTGATTAATTTTTCTTCCCGACTGAGAGATTTTTTCAACGATCAAGTGAAACTAAATTTTCATTAATCGATAAAAAAAAATAGCTGCCATGGGCTTTAAACCCAATTCGATGCAAAAGACTTTTTCCAGAAATGAATTTTTGGTTTTATTTTTACCTTTCGGTTTTATATTTCTCCACCAGTTTATTGACTGCTGACGTGTTTGGATGTCAAACTCATCGAATTCCATTCCTGGATCTCTTTTTTTTTGTAAGTCAATGTAAATTGCAACTACCTTTGGAGCTACCACACATTTTTTTGTAAATCCTTAACTATTCATGGGGACAAAAAGAATTATTTCAAGTAATTCCGTGCATGGTTTTGATATGATGCATTTACGAAAATATTTTCGTTTTGTAGTGCTTACATTATGTATTATGTTTATAAGAGGTCCGTTGGAATCACATGTCGTTAGCATCCATATCATCCGCGACTATGTGGAGATGCATTTGATGCTGGTGTATTTCTTCTGGATTCTGGTATCATCCCGAATTCTATTAGTTATTTGCTTGTGCATACATTTATTCATTTGAAAATAAGCTTCATCGTTAAAGATGACGTTTCTTTAAGGGAGCACTGATTTCGAAAAAAATATACGAATGATTGATTCAGAATTGTTTTTGAAAATTATTTAAGATAAACACTTTTTTCTTCTACACTACCAAATTCATTAATTAAAAATAATAGTTCACTGTGGCGTATACGTAATTTTTTAGCCTGTGATTTAGGTATTGCGGGTGAAAAATTTATAACCGTGTTTGAAGTAGAACTTGATATTTTAATGAATATAGCTGTGAAAAAAGACGGTATATGTTGGTATCGCAAGCTAAGCTATCTGATATTGTTTTGGAAGATAACCGATCTCATTTTTTGTAGAAGTAAAATAAAATTAAATAAAATTTTTAATTTCAATTAATCTGTTAAAAAATAAAATGCACGACTGAATTGCACGAACTTGCTCTTGTAGTACAAGTTCCTTCAAATTTTAAAGATTATAAAGATTATAGTGTAATATAGTACACATATATACCCCGAGTTCGTAAAAGTAATCATGCTCAATCACTGCTAAAAACAATAGCAAAAAAATGGTAGTAGTTATGCACATTTTGGGCAAAATTTGATTTTAATATTAAGAGCAAACATTACCGCTTCTAAAACAGCAAACACAATTTGAAACGGACTTCATTTGCCTACAGAAATGCGACTTGAATGTGGCAGTGTTGCCGAAGTTTTACTTTTACGAACACGACCATAGTTAATATATATTTATTTATCCATTTAATAAATTGTAGAATGGAAATTGAATATGGAAAAAAGTATAAAACAAGTTCTTTAAATTGATAAAACCAGTACCAGTATGTTAATAAAGAACGCCAATTCTTAAAAAAATATAAATTTATGCAGACAAAATTTTAAAAATCGTTGGAGCAGTTTTCTTTAAAAATAATTTCTTATGTATAAAATTTCTTGAATTTTTTTTTTTTTTAAATTTGGTATGCCAGTTTTAAGAATATAGTAATATGCAACTAAAACCATAGTTTCAAAAAAAAATCATGAACCCATTTTCCACCCATTTTTCAAACTTGATAGATCCTTCAGAGTAAATATTTTGATCAAAATTGGTTGAGCGGTTAACGAGAAAACCTAAAATTAAAAAAAAACGGATTTATGGCAGACACCGTTAATAACCATTTTTGTTTATTTTTTTTTCACCAAAATGCAGACTATATTTACTGCTAGTACCCACAAAAATTTTAATCAAAATCGTTAGGGCCATTTTTGAGATAAATAACCTTTTTCAAAACGGTTGTATGGCAAGTACCGTTTTTGAGCTAAAAAAAAAATCTCGAATTCCCCAAAAATCTTACGCTCCAAGTTTTAAGAAAATCACTTCAGTGGTTTACTGGCTGAACAGAATAGAATGACGGAACTGAAGACGCAGACGGAACTGGAAGAGCTGTCAAAAAGTGTCGTACGTTATTTTTTTTACATGTCCACAATGGAGCTGTACAGCTTTGAAAGTATTTTGAAGAAAAACAAAAGAATATTATTATGTACAAGCTCAGAATTCATATTTTTGGTTTCCAATAATTTTCCTTTTAATAAATAATTTTTTTCGTGATACAAATAACCACAATATTTTTTTCCCACCCAAAAAGTTGTTTTTTTTCTTCATACAAATTGAAACGTCAAAAGTGCCGTACGTCAAAAGTTAAAAGTTGGTGAACTCTTCCGTCTGCGTCTGCAGTTCCGTATGCGTCTACGTTCCGTTGTGTTCGCAACATTGAATTTGCGTGTATTCAATATTTTGACAGCTATTCCAGCTCCGGCTCCGTCTCCGTCTGCGTCACCATTCTGTTCAGCCAGTTAGGCTGTTGCCGGAGGTACAGACAGATAAAATTGCGGGATTCACTTTTTTCGTAGAGGTTTAAAGCAAGTGGTGAGGGTTCGAATTTCTTAATTTAATTTAATTTAATTGTTAAAGTGTTTTCAGTCATATGAAAAATACTGTTTCTTCGAAGGTAAAAAATATACTGGGTGTTTCCAAGTTGACCATTACTTCGCAAAATAATTTTCAGGTATGTGCATTTATATGAGAGGGATCACTTTCTAAAATTAACAATTTTGAAAAAAAAAAAATTGTATAGGTAATGAATTTTTTTGAAATTATTTGTGATAAAGTACCTATTAAATTTTCATTTAGTATTTATTCTTGTTATTATAGTCTAAGATCCCGCTATAGAACGACCTATCCTCATCGAGGTACCAGATAAAGGCGAAGTGGCCTCATATGACACGATAATAGAAGTCATATGACCCGTCACTATAATTTCTGTATGATTTCTCAAAAGAGTTGTCATTATTTGTGAAATCATACCGTTTTAATTTAATATGTTTACACGTCTATGACTTTCTATTTTTTGTTTCTCATAACTAGCTTCATATTTTCACTTCCATCTTTTTTATTTCATAAAATTAGATATTAAGCACAAAAATACAAAATTGCATTGATTTCAAGATTGAATAAATACATTCTACTAGAAACACAAAAATTGCATATGACTTCTCAAATGGAATCAGATGCAGTCCTAATGTCAAAAAAGTAATTTTTTCTTTTGAGAAGCTGTATGAGTTCTATGAGTGCGTTCAGACGATTTGATTTGATTTTTTTGACAGGTCTTTTGAGAAATCATATGACTTCTATTATCGTGTAAAGTAGCCTTTAAGAAGTATAAAGTTTTGTCGGTAATTTCTAAATAAACATTTTGCGCAAGGGTTGTTTAGCTTAAAGTGGTCAAGGCATATGGTTGCCAGGCTTTAAAGGCAATTTTTCTGGATTTTACAATTATCTGACATAGCTAATATGGTATGTTTTACGGACATAAGCAAAATGCCATATGTGTGCAAGCTAATTTTATTTAAAAAAAAACTCAAAATAGGTGGATTATTAAAATCACAATTTTAATAGGGTAAATTAGATTGTAGATTTTTCACATTTCTTGTATATGTCGACAACTTTTTTATAATAAAAGATTCTATCGATTACAATTACAACCAACTCTCTATCATTGTTCTTTTAGAAAGTAGATTCTAGACTTTTATTTTTATTTATCCTAATTTACCCTATTGAATTTGCGATTTTTAAAAGAACACCTATTTTGAATTTTTAAAATAAAATTTGCTGTTATATGGTATTTTGTTTATGTCCGTAAGATATACAATCTGAGCTGTGCCAGATAATTGTAAAAACCCGAAAAAATGACCTAAGCAACACAACCCTATGCATTAACCGCACTTGACAACCCTTGCGCAAAATGTTTTGTTTAGACACTACCAATAAAACTGTATACTTCTTACTGCCTGAACAGAATAGAATGTCAAAAAGTGTCGTACGTTATTTTTTTTTACGTGCCCACAATGCAGATGTACAGCTTTGAAAGTATTTTGAATAAAAACAAAACAATATTCTTGTGTACAAGCTCAGAATTCACATTTTTTGTTTCCAATATTTTTTCTTTTAATAAATAAGTTTTTTCGCAATACAAATAACCAAAATTTTTTTTCCGACCCGAAAAGTTGTTTTCTTTTTTCTTCATACGATTTGAAACGTCAAAAGTGCCGTACGTGCAAAGTTAAAAGTTGTTGAACTCTTCCGTCTGCGGCTGCAGCTCCGTATGCGGCTACGTTCCGTTGTGTTCGCAACATTGAATTTGCGTGTATTCAATATTTTGACAGCTATTCCAGCTCCGGCCCCAGTTCAGGCTTGCCAGATTGCGCGATATATCGCAAAACGTGCGATATTGTTTTGAACTTCACGGTTTAAAATTTGATTTCGCGTTATTTTTATATTTTTGCGGTTTTCGCGATATTAAATTAACTTAAAATTAGCCAGTTTGAATGAAGAAAATCGTCAATTTACATACCTTTTGAAAGCTGTCGTGATTTTTTTTAGCAAATATAAAATTAAACAGAGCAATAATTGCGTGAAAAAAAAATCAAAAAAAGACTTTCTCCTCAAGAATGGAATTGAATTTATTGCGAATTCATTTTTTAACAAAAGAAAAAATACAAAAAATGATTTCACTGTTTTATTGCTTTTGCGGTTTTCGCGATACTAAAGTAGCCGATTTTGCTATATTTTTTTTTCAGATTTTGCGATATAACTTCATAAAAATCTGGCAAGCCTGCTCCAGTTCCGTCTCCGTCACCATTCTGTTTAGCCAGTTATCTGTTACCTCGATGAGGGTAGGTCGTTCTATAGCGGGATTTTAGATATTAGTCAAACGCTAAAAATCAGATAAGTACCTACTTAGTTGTTGTATGTATTTCTTCTATTTTTGAGAAAATTGAAAACTAGGAACACTACTTCTTTCTTACAAAAATTCGTAGGTAAAAAGAGATTAAAATTAATAAAAGGACTTTGAATGAGCTGTTTAAAATTTTGTATTTTTTTTTAAATTCAATAAAGTAATTTTCACGTTGTCGTGATCGAAATTGATTGCGAATCAACTCTTTTTTTTCGCTAATGCTCTATAATGCCAACAATGGTAATGTTATTTAATATTAAAATCTCTTTCATTTCAATAATATCACATTCATGATTCATCTCATGCATTTGATTTATCTTGCGACATCATCCTTAATGAACCATCTTTCAAACCAAACCAAAAATTATTAAACTCACTGTCAGTTATTTCACTGCTATATTCTTAAATTATAAACAGAAATGAGATGAGATGATGCCGAGCTAAAAATCGAAATCTACTATACATATTTAAGTCATTAGTATTCAAAAAGGAACATTCTAAAATTAAAATTGTGGGTCTTCAAGTTTCTTCATATACACTGGTCAAGTCAATATACATATTATACCAACATAATATCCAACATACTGAACATTCTTTTCTCTTTTGCCATTATATTATACTATATTTTTTTAGTAATTTCAATATGTCAAAGTTTTTTCATCACATCGGACATGTCCTCTGTCCAGGCATTAGTCACGTTGCTAAAATCTGATGGTCACTCGTTATATGGTTAGGGTATTCTACATAAACATACGAACAACTCCATTAAATCGAAATTCCACATAAATATTACATATGTACGAAACGGGTCAAAACCATTCTCATAATCTCATCAAGAGGTTAAAAAATTCAAATATGAAAACTTGAAAACAAGAACAAACCCTAAAGTCAATATGTAAGTATATGACATATGAGCTACAATCAGAGTTGGAGAACTGTTATTCAGGGGTGGTCGCTGAAGGCATTACCAATACCTGGAACTTGAATTTTATGTTGAGAATTTCAACACAAATCATATACATTTTTAGTTAGAAGTGTATCCACTGTTACCACATACTCGACATAACCTGTGTTGATAAAACAAAGCTTTAATGAAAATAATGGAAACGACAAAGAATACACTGAACAACACAATTTTTTTTCCGAATTAAAGTAAACTTTTCCTATGTATTTTGGTGTACTGACCTTGAATCTGAAGTCAGAAATATTTTATTACATCACGTTTTTGAGACATTCCCGTTTGAAAACCATAAAAAATAGTTTTTCGCTGTTTTCAAGGTTATTTTATAACACAAGTATGTTTCTTCTTTATAACAAAACTTTCTTTTTTTAAATTCTGTCTAAATCTTTCTGAAAACTATTTTTCTTCTTTAGCATTCAATAAAATTTAAGAAGTCTATCAATATGATTTTTGCTGCTAATAAGCTGTTTTTAATTGATCTCTGAAAACCTTAAAAGTTTATGTGCAACCACCCTGTGTTTTTGTGGCAGTGAACGTCACATCATATGCACGTTATAATGTATTTTGATGGCATTAAGATTTTTTGGAGAATAAAAGAGATATTGGAAAGATTCAAAAAGAATTTTTAAGAGAAAATTTTGAAGTTTCAGAAAGTTTTAAAATTTATGTTGAAATAAATCAAAAATATAACGCGTTGATCATTTCCGTTAACAATATAATCGTAGCTCACTGGTATCAGCTAACCGTTCGTTGAGAATATTATGGCAGCATTCACATAGAACCCGATTAACTGCGGCTGTCGGCTTAACTCACTATCACTACAATCACTTTCTGCCGAAACCGGCTAGGTGGTTGGCGGTTCTCATTATATCAGTAAAGATTGTAGATACAAAATATCAAATTACGCTTTAATATGTGCTTGGTAATTGTTATCCGATAAAAAATGATAAAACAACGAAATAAAAACTTAAAACAAGTTGGCGAAAACGATTGGAGAACTAAGGAAAACAAATTTATACATAAATCATAGACCGGATAGTCGGTGCCGGCTACCGATGTGTATGTAACAAATGGTCTTAACTCTAACTTCTTCATACAAGATAGTTATTTTGTTCGAGTTTTTTTTTAATACCAGCTCTTAAGATTTTTGATTATCCTTGTTAATTTTAATGCTTAAACCTATTCCAATTAAATATGTTTAAGCTTTACATATAATACAAAATATAGGGTTTAGAGGCCTTTAGGAAAAATTTCTTTATTTGTAGGTTATTTCAGGATGTATCTTTCCTTATTGTCTTGAACCACAAGAGCATGTTTGTGTCAATGAGCCATGGACGCTTTTCACGTTGAACTAACTCCTCCGACTTTTTTTGAATTTTCTGAGAAAAGTAAAAAAAGTTGGAGGATTCAGTTTAATGTCAATGACTTATAGGTATGTGTATTGAGCAGAGCGCAGAGCCTAAGCAATCCGAAAAAGCTCTTAACAGAGTATGATCAAAGCTTTCCGATTTAATAATGAAACACGACTAAGCACAGAATTTTCATATCTCTCAAATCATATAAAAATCGTATGAACTTGGCTGCGCTAAGCTTTTTACTCTGTTTTCTCGGTCGGTTCATTCTAAGCTCAAGAATCAAATTCCGATCTCAGCGTTGCCGCCCTCAAAAAATTTAACGTGTCATGTTTTATGAAAAAACCAGCCATATGAAAAAAAAAACAAAAGTTTTTCTATTTTGTTGAAAAACTATGTATAATAAATTTTACTGAGGGGTGTAATGTAATACAACAAAGAAAATCAAGGAAAATCTTTTGCTCTATTCGTGCATTTATCAATTTTAAAAGAATTTTGACCAATTTTCATTAAATTTCGTTTCATTTAAAGTAAAATAATAGAAATAAAAAAACGTTACTTATTGAACTTTTTCATGTCACTATGACACGAAAAAATACCTCTGTTTGGTAACGTGAAATTTTCACCAAGTTTTCCACACTTAGGTTTTTTTTGCTATGGGTTTTGACAGTAAAATGTGAAATTTTGAGAAAATTTGCAAGAAATTTCACGTTACCAGACTGAATATCGTGTCAAAAAAGCTGCCACTTCGGCAACGCTTTCTGATGTGTCTGAGTTCATATATCGCACACAATGCTTGTATTTAATTTCAAAAATAGGTAAATAAATTAGTGTCATTTGCCACACAGTGATGATTTTGAAGTTTATGGATAAACAAGAGAGAGAGGTACATATATTGCTATTTTGGAAAGACTTTTACTGAACAAGTTAGATTGTGACTGTTAAGTTACGTATAAATCAGGTACTGCTGGGTATCTACTGTGTCAACATATAAACCAATTAGGAACAAATAAGGTTTAAAGTCTCACGTTTTGACCCCAAACAAATTTCATTAAATTATAAAAATAATTCTCTGGCAACCATAATAACCAACCATCATATAGCAAAATATAACTCTATGAAACGTTTGCACACCACAAGTTAAGAAAGAACATCACAAAATCTACAGAGAATTCCTCTCACGTTTGAAGGATTCATCAAACTTTCAAAAATCAAACAATAAGCTGGCTGGTGTGTGTAGAGCTAAGCTACATATATATCTACGGTAAGCCATAATGAAACCCTCTAATAATGGAATGAGCAAGTCAAAAGAACTCTATTCACACCCACATGCCAAAAACTCATTTAAGTTTCGTTGTATGTAGTATTAATTTTTTTTTGTTATTTTTTTTTCCATGGTATGTAATTCCTGTTTGCTTTTGGTATCATCCGGTTCCGATATCTTTCTAGTTAACAAGATAAGGGCGGCCAGAACAAAACCCGTGCATTTGTGTACCTACATACATATGTATATAATACTCAGAATAGAGATAGAGGTTTGTGTGTTATCCTCGTATAATGTATGTCGCTGCAGGGTAGCTAGCAGTCATGTTAAGAAGGTATTCCTTGGATATTACAAGTTATTGTGTATATAGTGTTGTTGCTGTCATCCTTACCTATTGCACTACTGCTGACATTTGATGTCTGCTGTCCAGGCCCGACTATGTTACCTGCTGCAGCTGTTCCTGATGTAGACGATGGTGGATGGATTTGGGGCGACCCAATAGTGTTTGCTGTCGACGTCGTTGAAGTTGCTGCCGCCATGTAAGCATTCGATATTCCGATAATATCTGGTGATTGTCTGGGACCAGTGCCAATGTTACCGCCACCTCCACTACCACAAATCAAGGGGTTGGCCATTGTGGGTGGTAAGAGCATAGTGGATGAGGTATGTGATATATTTGATGGACCCAGGCTACCGTATAAACTAGATGTTGGTCCATAAGTTATGTAATTCTGCAAAAAAAAAAAAAAAAAGATAACAAAAGAGATTCCGAAGTTAAGCTGAGGACAAAATATTAAGGATGCAGTTCTTATTTGTTTTAGGTATTTCTATATATAAACAACATAAATAGATATAAACAAAAATGACAAAAAATGAAAATGTTTAGATTTTATTTATTTAGATGTTATTATTCTTTTCCTTTAAGGAAACATAATATTTGCGTTCCTAAAAAGGTTCATTCATGTGTGTATAGAAATGCAAGAGTATAGGTACAATAAATAAAAACAATTTTTTTTTTTTATGGAGTATCTTATTGGCAAAATCAAAACATTTATATTTAATATTCTAGAAAACTCTTTTAAAATCATACAAATTTGAATATGAATGTGTTCCACCTATCTTTGGTGAATCAGAGGACTGACTATTATATCATCATTATCATATAATAGGCGTTTTCCTTTTTTAGCTCTGAGCAGAGCACTGAGCGTGAGCAGAGTCTGAGCGACCCGAGTAAGCTCTGAGCTGAGTATGATCAGAGCTCTCAGATTTAATTATGAAACACGTCTGAGCACCTAATTGCCATATCTGTCAAATCACATGGAAATTGTATGAAGTTGGCTGCGCTCAGCTATTTGCTCGGTCAATTAATTCTGAGCTAATGGAGTAAGCTCCGAGCTAGCTCTGGTTGCAAAAAGAAACACAAGTTGACCGCTCTAATATGTCTGAGCTAAAAAAGAAACACAGATTTTTTTTGACAGCTCAGTGTTTTGCTCTGAGTTAAAAAAGAAAAACGCCTAATAAAACGGCAAACACGATTTTTGTGGTACAAATGACGCGGTTTACAAAAGCCGAAGGCATATAAATTATATATCGTTGGATAGTTTTTTTTTGCACAAAAATGCAGAATGCAAATATTTTTTAAACAATTGCACAACAAAAACTAAAAAATAATAAAAGAAAATTGCATAATAGGTGCGAGCGAGAGCCAGAGCGAGACCGAGTATTTGTTCACGACACTTCAAAATACACGACACTATGAAACAAAATGCAAATGAATAAAAACGTTTCATTATATGATACAAATGAATAAAAACAAATACAACAGTTGAAGCAAATGAATAAACCAAAAGAAAAATGTAAGTACATTAAAGGCCGTGTCAAACAGAGCGCGGTCCGGCGGTCTTTGTAAGAAATTACAAACAAAATTTGCCCGCCGCGTTCTTTCCTTCCATGTTGAAGTATTGATTGACCGTCCCGTCGGCCCGCGTTCTGTTTGACCAGGCCTTAAAGGTAATTTCAATTTATGTAAATTTTGTTTTTATTTGTGGTAACCTTGTGTGACGTTTCTATTTTTCCATTCACCAAGCAACCGAATTTTCCAGCACTACTGGAAAGATTATTGGAATATCGGTTGGCAGCGTTCAGAAAATAATAATATTGAAATGCAATGAAATTAAGGGTGGGGCACAAGTCTGCCACGGCACATAGAATTTTCTTGGGATGATCTGTGCCTGTTTACATTGGATTCTTAATGAATGGCGCAACCAGTGAGACGGGTAGAGTTTATATGTGTGAAAAAGGAATTATGCCGATGCACCAGTTTCAATAAAAATATTCTCGGATTCAGCATGAAGTTTTTTTTGTGTGCGTGAGAGGTATATGGATTTTAAGGGAGTGAGATAGGGAAGGGTCGATTGAAATGAAAGGACTATTTCTTTATAATGTAAACACGGGAAGATAGTAGTGAATGAAAACATGCCTCATTAAAAATCGAATGATAACAGGCACTTAAAGTAAAGAACTCTTGTGGGCACAATTTTCGCGAGGAGCAAGAACATAGAAAGTTTTCAAAATATTTTGAAAACCAAACAAAACGGTTGTCAAGCGGTTGTTTTTGCGTTTCAATGATCAAGCCGTGTTGTCAAATATGCTTATCTATGTGAACCCTGCTAATAGTGCTAATGATCAAACACCAGTGGTTCTCAAGGCATGCTGCCAAACATAATACTCCATGTGAACCCCCCTATTGGAGGGAAGTGAAAGAGGAGAATATTTGTAAAAGAAAATGAGGTGGTTGTACCATCTGCGCGTTGGCACAGTGCATTTTTGTGTGGTTTTTTAGGAGAGAAATTCGAATTTAAAGGTTCGAAATTTTTTGGAGAAAATTGCCTTATTTTCGAGTTTTTCATGTATGTAAAGCAATGGGTGAACCGATTTTGTCATAACTTTGTAGTCACGTTCTTCTGAGTAAGTTAAACAATAAAAAAATAAAATAAATTTGATTGCAAAACAGATCATGAAGAACTAGCGCCTAGTGACTTACAACTCCCAACCACTCCTGTGTGCGTGTCTGCAGGAATGGAGGGGACCTACAGTTTATTGCCGAATGCGAACGGCTAATATGAGTGGCACTTTTCTATGACAAGAGATACTCGTGGAGGTTATGTCAATTCCTCTGTTGGCTGGGGATCCAACCCAGACCTCCGGCATCGCACAATCCATCACACCACGGCTATTACAGCAATAGACGTGTTTTATTGGAAAAGCTATCCATAGTACAGTACGATTTAACATGCATTACAAAACAACATCGCCAGTATGATTACGGCCGATAGAAAGCTAAAGTAGAATCCTACTGTGGATAGATGTTTGACGTTTATTCGAGTCTCGAATTGAGAACTTCCACCAAACGTCAAAAACTCTAGATGGGGGGAAAACAAACACACTATTTAAGGCGCGAACAGTATCGGTGTGTATTTCTATTTGTTTGTATTGTTGTTTTCCCCTTATCTAGAGCTTCTTTTCGATTAAAGAACTGTCAAAATTAGAAAGAGAAAAGACAGAGTCAGATTCTGGAAAAGCCCAATTGGATTTTGTTAGTTTTGTTTTTAGATGTTGGTACGATTGATAGGTTAAATTATACCTCGGTGGTGTTCATGAATTAGTTAAAATTATTATGATTTTCGATTGGACACAAAAATCGATCTTTTCACATTTTGTTTTGACCATTTTATATTTTTAAGATCTCAGAAAAAGCCTTATTTCCATAAATATTAAAGTTTTTCTCCACAAAAGTTTCTGACTTTTGCTATCAAAAAGCGAGAACGAGAGTTTTTGCCCTTGTTGCTCAATTATTTTCTGTAGCAGGAAAATAAATTAGAAGAAAAGAAATAAAAAGTTCTTTTTCACTTTAAAAGAAACGAAAGGAAATTTTTTACTGAATTTGTGAACAACAACAACAACTTAAAGGCGCTAACACCAATTGCTTACGAATTAATTTTGTTTGGGTATTTTTAATTCGTTTTATAATTGCTTTGGCTGTTCAAGGGGTGCCAAGCCCTATCATCAGTCTCCTATTTTAGTGGTGCTGAGCTTTAATTCAATTTTATTATGAAAAACTTTCTACATCATGCGAGATTTGAAATTTTTTTAGTTTAAAGATAAAAGTTGATTTTTCATATAATGCGATGCTTCAATTGAAAAGTGGCACTTCCTAGATTACGAATATGCATTTTTTGAATCGCTATAAGATACTTAGTTTTACCAAAAATCTAAAAAAAAAATTTTAAAGTTTTGTAAAAAAAACTTTTTTTTTGATTAAAAAAAATTTTTTATACATCGGCGTTTTGCAGAATTAAAAAAAAATCCAGCTTAAAATGCGTTTTCTTAAAATTTTTTCCGTACGTCGTCGTCCAGTTCATTTCTTCTGATTGGCTAATTAAAAAATACTTCAAAAAATTTGTTATTTTCAGTTTTCTCAAAAACTAAAAAATATTTTAGCATCTGGTTTTATATTTTTGACTAGAAACTAATAAGAGCATTGAATTTTGAAAAAAAAATCAATGCTTAATTACGTAAAATTTTGAAAAAAGTCAGTTTGAATTTGTTTGCATTTTTTTTTTTCAAAATTTATGTCGAATTCCTTTTAAGAAAAAAATCGATTTGTTTAGAAGAAAAAATCGACTTTTCTGAACAAATCACTTGTATTAAAAGAAAAAATTCGGTTCTGTTTAGAAAAAAAATCGAATATTTTTGGTAAAAGGAATTCGACATTAGAGTTTGAAAATTAATATTTCACAAACTATTCCCTATAACAGATTTCTTTTATAAAGCAAAAGATTTCTGGCTTTACAAAAATGTGTATGTATATGTATAGTAAGTTTAACCGTTGTTTTTTAATAATTTTTTTTCAGCTTTTAAGCAATTTTTTACAAAATTTCTCCTCCAAGCTAAAAGAGGGTTAATAAACTCCCCAAACCATACCATTTTTTTCTTGCCTCGACCCAAACAACACTCTCTATAGCTTTTTGTCACACCTTTCACGAATCAGTCCGTGTATGTTTCAGTTTAATTATCTCTGAAGTCAACCACCCCTTTCCCTGCCGCATCCCCGCTACCCAACCGAAACCACCTCCTATCCTAGATATTTTTGTTCCAATTTGTCAAACGTTCAAGTTTGACTTTTACCAGTTAATATAAACTTAGCTTATGAAACTGGATCCGGATATGAATCTGGATTCGGGTATCCGAAACTATCCGGATAATTTCGGATCCCAACTGTCTCATTTAACTATCCGGATATCCGACACTATCCGGATATTCTCTGATCTCAATCATCTCATTCATAAGTATACGGATATCCGGATAGTTTGAGGATTCGGATCTGATTTTAAGCACTAATTGAAACATTCGAACCGAAGAACGTTGAGCCGAACCTATTTGAATGCGTGTAGAAACTCTGCGTATAATTACTGAGGAATCTTTCATAACAATATGTTTAATGAAATTTTGAAATTGATTCACAATGACTGCATCAAATTGAATTTTAAATTAAATTTATTATAAATATGTAGGTACATATTTTAATATGAAAAAGAATTTTTAAACTCAAAAGTTAAGGTGCAGTTCGACACGAAAAGCATTAAAGTAAATGACTTTTTTTTTGGAAATTTCATTTGTCCAATTTGGATGTTGTGAGAGCTACAATGGAGACATTTTTAAATGAAGCTTTCTGTACTTAAAAAAATTAACTATCCGTAAATAAATTAACTTTCCATACTTATCCAAACAACAAAATCCAATTTGAAATTTGTGATAATTTTCTTGCATCAACTGACTTATCAAATATTAAAAAAAAAAACAACTATTGCCAATTGACATTTGAATGCATTTAATAAAAGAGACCCGTAACTTTGATATAACCAAATAATTCTGTTTTCCTTGAAGGCAGGTGCTTTATTCGCCTTTTGATTTGTGGAATATATACACATATTTTACGAGCACATAACTAACTTTAAATTCTGCACAAAACGTTCACCCATGTTACCTATCAAACAAGGCGCGGATACATGGGGCTCACGAACGAACAACGAAGTATAAAATACAAATGGAAAAAAAAAATGTTTTATCGTTCCGTGTATTTAAAATTTATTTTTAGTAGCTATTTAACTAGTTGCTACAATTTCAGCTACAGGAAAACAGGGAACGCCTTCGTCCTATAGTAGAAACTATTGTCTTCCTTGGGCGGCAAAATGTACCTATAATTTCAAGGACATAGAGATTATGGAACTATACTTCAACAAATCTGACTGTGAACCAAAGAAATTTCAGAGAACTTTTAAGGTTTCGAGTGTCTGCTGGAGATAAAAAAACTAGAAGCAACATTTGCAGTCTGCCTTCTCTAATGCATATACAGGGTGTTCAGTATAAGGTGCACCAAAGAGCTAAAGCGAGTACGTCGGGTTAAGACAAGAAAAAAATCGTATGGGGGGGAGTCTATCGCCCCCCCCCCATACCTTCCTTAGTCCTCCTACTGCTTATTACTGAGAACTAACTTCGATTTCTAAGGAGTTTTCCTTAACTGGCTAAGCCATTAACCAAATTATCTTGTCCCAGCTAAAGAAAGGGCTGAAACTTCCACTCGAACTGTGTATGGGAAAAGGAACTGACGAATGTGCCGTTATTATGCTTTCCAAGGTTCGAAGTGCTATCACGGAGATTCAGAAGAATGCCAAAAACGCTGTTAAGACACCGTGCTACAACCACAAACTGAATAACTCCATACTCCATTTCGCGAAGTTCTAAAGTACCCGCTGTTCGAGACGCTGTGGCAATTATGAAATAGGTAATTGCCTTCTTCAAATCTCATTCAAAGAGAAAAACTGTCCTCATGAGCACCTTGGGGTGAGACCAGGTGGGTAGAGCAGCATGAAGGTGTACTCCAAATTTCTGTAAACATCGTTAAGATTGTGCAAGCTCTGGAAACAATTCCGTAGTTGCGTGACCCGAGCACAGCTGGCAAGGCTTCTTCACTTGTTACAAATTTATGTAACACACAATTCATTGTGTCAGTATTGTGTTTAAGTGGTGTTTTATCTCTTACCCAGTCTCTGAGCAATTTATTACAAACCACAGCGCTCGATCTCAATGGCAGCGCTTTGCAGGTAAAGAACGCAATTTCTGTTCTTGCTTAGTCGCCGAGAGAATATGGATGCTAGTTTTAACATCGTCTGGCAATGTGCAAAAAATTTTGCTGATCAGCTGGATGTTGAGCTAAAAATTCCTCGAATCCCTCGTCATAGTGGACGTCAAGTTTCTATCGCACCAACCTTGAAATTAATTCAGCTGAAGAATACTACAGGGTATCAAAATATGCACCCTTACTGGACTTTGGTCTCACGGATCTGCGAGAAAGATTCTAACCTGAAACCTTGGATGTATTTCTACTAACACTTTTCATACCAGAAATTATCAATTGTAAGGCCTCCTCTTAGACATAAAATAAAAAACCTGCTTTGTTTTCAAACAAACAGAGCATTATTCAAAAAATTTTAAGTATTGAATGGACATGGAAAAAGAATAAAATTTTATTGATTTTTTTTGAAAGGCAGGCAAAATTGTACGAAAATTGCCCCCTCTCTCCCCTGAACGAAATCCTTGATCCGCGCCTGTATCAAACCACTCACTTTCCACTCACCACATTCCTGCTTTGTACAAAATGTAATACATAATAGCGATTGCATAAGTCAAAGAGAAACTCTTTAGGATATAATCAAAACTTAAATGTGAAATCAACGATAAAGGATTTCCCTTTTTGTGAAATTTACTACCGCAGAATAGGTATATCTACATACATTCCTTATTCCTTTCAACTCCCAACCATCCACAATATTGCAGCCTAAAGCTTCGTTTTAGCTCCGAGTGCGCATCATAAAGAGTTTTACTACAAAACATTAACAGTCAAATTCCATCGTTTTTTTTTTTCTGTCTTTTTTCGATTCGTTATTCAATCCTGAATCCTGATCCACCTTAAGAGAAGGATTTAAGTTTGAGAACAAGAGCATAAGGCAAAAAAGAATTTATATACAAAACAGGAAATTTTGTTGGAATTTCAAATGAATATATATATAAGAAAGTTCAAACTAAAGTACACCTTACAACATGTTATTACTGATGTAGCGACTTTACGTGACATTTATATCCGCTTCCGGGGAATCATAAAATGCTCAAAACGTTTTTATACTTTTGCCCTCTGAAGTGAATTGCATGAAGGACATGTTTTGTGTTCGAAATTATTCTAAAGAGAATATGCAATGCAAAACCCTATACATTGAGTTGAATAGTGCTAAAATAACATACATACATAAATAGCAACAAAAAGTTGTGGCAACTAATCAGGATTAATCTTTAAAACGTTTCGGTTGAGTAAGTTGGGTATAAAGAAAATGAACTTAAGTAAAACTAAAATTTAATGAGCTGGTCAAGAGTTTTTATTGATTAATATATAAGGACTTAAAAAAAAACTGCAAATCCTCTTTAGATCGTTATTCAAATTATTAAGACGAACTTGTAACAGTCTAAGCCCTCTGTAGGGTGCCCTGGAAAAGTTTTTAGATTCCCGCGGTTTTCTTGAAGTAAATAATTTTTGTAAGTTAATAACAAACATTTTTGCGAAAACAAAATACCTATTTGACGATTGTATTTTTTTTTTTATCGAAGTATGAGTATGACCCGTAATTTCAAAAAAAAAAAAGATACCACACAAAAACTGCGAGCCATCCGTGTGAAGTTCTGTACACTAAAACCTACAAAGAATGAACATTTGACACAAAAATGCATGCGTGTGGGTATGGTTTACACACAGCTGCTGTTATAAAGTTTCAGCATACTGCTTAACTACATTCTAAATTTTTTGCAAACAGTATGAAAAGTGAAAAAGTGATAAACAAAAATATGTTTAGAGATGCCTTTGCAAATAAATTATGTTTGGGGCTTATTGCGGGAGTCTATTCGAAAAAATTCTATTCGACAAAAGTCGATCAAAATTCTTGATAGAATTGAAATTTCTTTCAAATAGAAAAAAATATTAAATATTCAGTACAAATATTAAAAGTCAAATAGAAAAATATTAACGAATAGAATTTTAAAATAACGATAGTAGACTTTAATTCTATTTGACAAGATTCTATTTCATCCGCAATAAGCCCCTTTGGTCTGTGAAATAAATCAACAAATTTCGTACGCTTTTTCGCACAGAGGAATATCTACTGTATGTTTTAGTTTTTTACTTTTGCGCT
This sequence comes from Epistrophella euchroma, assembly GCA_947049315.1. Taxonomy (NCBI): domain Eukaryota; kingdom Metazoa; phylum Arthropoda; class Insecta; order Diptera; family Syrphidae; genus Epistrophella; species Epistrophella euchroma. The sequence goes on along the minus strand of OX346246.1, from coordinate 115,800,820 downwards.
TTTTCCAAAAAGTTTTGAATGTAATTAGGCCTTAATATCTCACAAAAAAGTAAAATATAGTCAGAGTCAGAATGAAAAAAACTTCCAAATTTGCATCTTATCTTTTAACTTCCATATTGTGAATAGTGAATGCCTCCACTTTGATTTCGCTTTTGTTCAAAATGCCTAGGTAACTAGCAATAGTTCTTTTTTATCAAAATATGTATTTGATCAAGTATATCATTGAACGAATTTTAGGTTAGTGTTCAGATTATTAATACCCTGAACTTGCCAAAAAGGCTATATTAAATTAGCTCCCTTTTGTCACAACGTATCGCTGTGAAGCAGGGTCCAGATTGGACGCTGCCCGAGATATGCGAATAAAGATTTCTGGCATAGAAGTCAATTTTAAAGTAATAATAAATCAAACAATGAAACAGTTTCATTCATTTTCAATATTTTAAATTAAAAAAAAATATTTTTCAATTTTTGCTATCGTAAATAGCGTTCCCAAATATATTTGGGTACTATTTAGGGTTCTACAACTTAAAAAGTTTAAAAACCGCTGGCTGGTCTAAGCAATGGTTAATCGCTAATATTTGTTTTTTTTTTTTTTTTTCATTCGCTAGCCATTTTTACTTGGAATGAGTATTATATGTTACGTTATGCATTTGCAAAAAAATGGAGATTTTAGTCGAAACTTTTAGAAATACATTTTGGTTATATAATTTTAGTCAAATAATAAAATTTATTTTTGTAAATTCTTTAACAATATTAATGAAAAAAGTTTTCATTTCACTTAT